>CM076571.1:649592253-650192253 GCA_034641835.2 Pinus albicaulis
CGAAACCGCACAGTGAGAGCACCACTTTATACTTATTGTACTGTAACACCGCTCGATATACCCGAAAGTAACGTGGACGAGCTACGATATGCTTACGTACGTGGAGTGAGGTATCACCTTCGGAATGTATCGCAGACAAGTTAACAACAGATGCTATGTTTTATGACGCCGGAAAATGTCTCTAGCCTAGAACTCTAAATGTTATCGTTAATGTTCCAAAGCATTGTTAAGTAAATTAAGATTTATTTATGTTGATCTTGCTTAAAATTTTGCCTTTAAGGTTCACCACAATGATGTATATAAAATTCCTAAAATGCAAGCTAAGAATGATAAAAAAACTTTCACTTTCAGCTTTTTCAATGAAATACCTAGCTACTATGGGAAGAGAGCAAGTAATTTGAGAGAAAAAAAATCAATGAACAAAAAAAGTCAATGAATCTCAAACTTAAATGTAGATTTCCTAATGTTCCTTTTGCAAAAAACACACAATCCTACATGCAAATGCAAGTTTTTCTTTTCAGTTTCCTTAATTTTATGAATGCAGAAAAGAAACTAGGTGCACTAGATCAATAATCGAAATGCTTTTTACTTTCGAGCAATGAAGAATACAAACAACAATTTCTCTTTTGAAGGAAAAATGAGGACTTCAACAACAATTTCTCCTATCAAGAAAATGAAGATTTTACGACAATTTCCTATTTCGAAAGCAAACGATTCTTAATGCGACCATAAAAAGTACTTTGAAATCAACTTGTCAATGATAATGAAATTTTTTTTAAAACAACATTAAACAAATTTTCAGTCAAAGGAGAAGAAATATATAGAGGTACTGGTCAATAGAGCATCAAACTTCTCAGAAAAAATCAACAAACAGAACTGAAGCAAAGTACAAAGTCAGATTAATGGGGATTTGTTCCTTTCAGGAGTCAACGCAATATCCAAAGGGAGGCAGTGCTCTGCAAAGAACTGTGCCCTGACCAGGGGTGTGTTGAGCGCAGTAAACAAAGAAAAAGCTACTGTTTAGCTCACTAAATTTGCAAATTAAGGTCTAAAAAAGTCTAATATTTATGTAAAACAACTACTGGGTGGATTTAGAAAGCAGATCAGAGACTAAAATACCAAGAAACAAGAGAAGTTCTCCCTAGCGGAGTCGCCTAGTTTGATGGGCCAGAATTGTAATCTACGGATAAACTACGCTTCCCTAGATCGGTGTCTAGTCTAGAAAAACAGGTGAAAGACTATACTAATGTTTCTCCTAACTTAGAACAGATACACAGAGAGGATTGGATGCTTACTTGTTTCATTCGCTTCCAAATGGCTCCTTTCTGTCGCTTCCACCACAACTTCAAATTCAAGGGGTTTCAAATAACTGAATGCTTCTTGCAAGAAAGATCACTGAAATGGTAGAAGATGCAATAATATAGATATATATTCAAGCTAGTTAGCTAAATCAATTAAGCATAAACTACATTCGTCAACCAAGATTTTGCAATATGGAAAATCAAAGTAAACATGGATGCATGTAGGGAAAAACAAGAAGTACTCTTTATTGATGATAGAAGGAGAGGTTACAACCTAGTGACTGATTTATAGTGACCTTCCAGCAAATTTCCCAAGTCTCATCACAACATAAGTCTCTCTAGAAGCAGCTCCACAAATCAAACTCTCTATTGAAAATTCTCCAGCATTTCCCTACTCAAATTCTTCCTTCTAAACACTTAGATCTATGTTCAATTTATAGAAGAATTATAGGAAGTTTTGTAACCAATAACAATCCAGAAATAGGCAAGACATGTTTCCATTCATGTAGATGTAAAATGGACACTTGGATCCAAAGCTTGACACATGTGAACCCTTCTAGAAGACATTGGCCAAGTGGAGATTCCGGAACAATGAGAATTTTGCTCCCAATGTGACCAACGCACCTTTGAATGTCGGGAAGTGATTTGCAGAGAAGCCTTGATTGGGGCTACCTGCATATGCAATGCACTTAGGCCCCTTAGAGCCTACGTTGGTGAGTTCCCACATGTTTAATAATAAGCTTCAAACCATGGAAAAGCCTTGCTTTGATGAAAATCATTTGTTTGATTTATGTTGTTTCCTGTCTTAGGGCATATAGCAACTGAGATGATAGGGAATGATAGACCCTTGATCATCGGTCATGGAGATGATGCCCAGTTAATCAGGTCATTGGGAATGATGCCCAAATTTACCTATAACAATGTAGATTTCATGGCTATTATTTCTGGAGTCATCGGGAGTTTGTTGTTGAGTGCTAACTATCCCTTGATGGGGGAAGGGCTCCTGCATGACTATCCTCTGTTGGGCAGATCCCCCATGTCAACAGTTACTCTGCAGCTTCTTCAGCTTAGGGAGGTCGGAATAGTGGTGAGTGTAATGGCTGTATCACCACAGATTGAAGAAGAGAGGTTTGTTCGGAAAGGTGGCCTTTTATTCTACCTCTGGGAGTTTCTTGGCTCTTGGTTTTGATTTCGGCTGGAGTTGCCTCCAGCCTGAGATCGCGGAGGGCATTGCTGATTATTGCCCCCATGCCAAGGATTTCCTTTAGGCTTTTTTTTTCCTTTTTTCTTAACTGTGTTAGGAGGATATTTTGGATTCTTCTGGTTATATGGTTGGTGTTTTTGGTTTTGGGAAGGCTGCACAAAGTTCACCAGTGCATTATTCTGCATGGGCGGGTCTTGTGCCGGGGACTGAGAATAATGCGGTTCTTGGTTTGCAAATGGATATTAGGGGGGAGCTCTTCTATCAGTATGTCTATCTGCGTATTGGGTCCCTTGAGTCAGAGGATAGGGTCCTCCATACTGATGGTGATGCGACGACGCCCTAATGGTCAAATTTCACGGAGGAATGTGATGAATTTGGTAGTCGGGTTGTGGTACGTTCTGGGTAGAATGATAAGTGTAACTGGGGTTTTGAATGTTGTTACTTGGGTAACTTTGGGTCAATGACCCAATTAAACCATCTGCAGAGTTCGATGCGCCTGGAAATTCTTTGTAAATTTGCAGGCGCGGGGCGTTCGACAGGATATTGTAAATATACCCTGACTACGTATAGACCAACTGGAGCTGTTGTGCCTTACTAATGATGTCCTATTTGGATATGGGCTTTTGCTATGCCACATCCTTCGAAATATCTGCAGTGAGAGTTTTTAGGAATAGGTCTAACAGAACTTTATCGTCGAGTTTGGCTTTGCACAAACTACGACGCAGTTGCCATTCGTGGAGATGGCCTGAGATATGGATGGCAGGGGTTTGCCTAAAGTGTGTTAGTAATTCCATTCTAGAATCATGATGGATGGGTAACTAAAAATAGGTCAGGAATGCGGTGGCGAGGGCACTAAAGGTTCCATGTGTAGCAGAGGGTTTCTCCACATACCATTTCGCTGCTACTTCGTTCAGAGTGCGTTGAAATAGTCTCAGTCGAATAGTATCATCAACGATGTTGTTTGACGAGCACCACAGGTGGAAAGTCATAACATGATTTCTGGGGTCTTCCGCTTGCTTCCCTTCAAATTTTGGAATGTCTGATGGGAGCTTCATGGGCATGGGAGGCCATATGGGGTTGTGCACAATGGGGTCGTTCGTCAACTTGGTTAAATATGGTAGATTCAACGAAGCTAGAAAAGATGACTGCGAGGTTGTAGCCATTTCCACTTGTGAAAACACAATATTCTGGTTAGGAATAGGGTTTGTCTGCGACGTACCCTGTTGTGCCTTCAACTGGCTTCCCGAATGGGTAGCACTCCTCTGCCCTCTAGGTGTTGTGGGAGGAGTGGTGTGGCATTGGGAGACTGACCAGGGTTCCCAACTAAAGATGCCCCAATAAAGGATGAACCAGTAATGGTGGTAGTGTTCTGTCTTTGATGTTTAAATGGTGAAAGACCTGGAACCCCTCCCGATAATGGGGGTAGGTCCAAAATATGTCTAGATTGACGAGGTCTCATTGGTTCCGTTCTGGCATCGACTAGGTATGGCTTTGGAAATATTTGAGAGGATATAGATTATAATGAAAGCAAAATTCCAATCGCATACATAAAACAAAGTGAATATAAAATAATTTTTCCCTTATGATTAGTCCTGTATGATCAGTCAATCAAAAAATATGGCTTTTGTTTGTTTGCGTATGATACTCAAATCCTAAAAGATCTAATCGTCCTCACACACTCAAATGTAGCTAGGCCTTGAGAAGATATATTGTGAGTGCTGGCACAACGTCCCATAAGAGCTGGCAACACCCACAGTTAGCTGAAGAAAATCCACAAACGTAAGGGTAGAGGATCTAGTTCTTGCCTGCACCGTCACATATAGGGAAATGATGCCCTAATTTTGGCCACTAAGTACCACCGTCCCATGTGAGCGTTCGAGTCTTAGGCTTCTTGGTAGTTCAGCTAATAGTATCGAGTATCAGCCGGGTCAAGTAGCCCTAACTGATACCGCACGCACTATGCCTAAGCCTAACCCCCTCTGAATCAGGTCTCTACCGTGCTCAAGTTTTATTTTCTGTGGGATGATAGGTGGATTTGAAATCCACCTAAATAATCAACTTCTACATTTTAATATGAAGAATGATCAAGGCATCTTATTGGATGCCTACCCCCTTGATCCTAACTTAGACTATAAATTCTTTTGTGGCTCCTGTGGGGAGAATTTAGTGAGTTTTGTTAAGTTAATTTTAGGTGTCTTTGCTTTTCATAGTGTGTGGATGTGTGTGAGAAAAAAGTGAACAAGCACATAGTTTGAACGTGTGGATATGCGATGATCCTTTTCAAAATCCCATATTTAAACTATGTTCTATTGTTCCTTGCTCAAAAAGAAAAACATGCATGGATATGGGCCGCTTTCTATTTTTCCTAGTTAATCTATGTGATCAACTATAAGGAGATGGTGAGTTGTGAATATAGAGTGTTCATATGCTTGCCTAGGATCATCGAAGGGTGCAAAGGAAACAAAGATTACTTGCTCTTCTATCGACAATCTGATCCTGGTCCCGAAATCCCAGTGCAAAAATTGAACTAAAATAATGACTTTTACACTAGAAAAAGAACTAGCTAAGCATGTGTGGACTTGAGCCACTAACTTTGGCTAATTATCTAGGTGTTTTGGTACCTAAATTTGAAAAACATAAATTATTTCGGAATGCAAGTTAATTTTCCTCCTACTTAAACTATGTTTTAACTTTGCAAAAATCAACTTGAAATAAAACTAATACCAAGCCTACCAAAAGCAACTAAGAGTGAGCTTTAGCAAGTTGCGGGGCACCTTAACTAGTGCTGACAGATGTATTATGGGCTACCAAGCACTTTTACAAGCATGAAAAGATGGAAATATTGGAGAAAATTCTCATTTCGTTTTTAGCATACAAAAAGCCGAAACAGGCGCGATTTCTGCACATAGGTCAACTTTGAACGCGTGCCTTGGGGCATGAATTTCTGTGAGAAATGCACACAAATTCTTGCAAAGTAATTTTTTGGAGCTCTTCTGCTTTAGTTTGTCACTTGGGATGAACTAGGGAATGAAGGAGAGAAAAGGGGAATTCCACCCCAACTCCACAGCAAAGACAGAGGTCTCTGCAAAAGGGCACAACCACATAAACTTGGAAATAAAAGTTAGTGGAGTCGCCAATCCTGTGTTAGTGTGTTTGGTGCACGTATGTACAAAATCACACCAACTTAAGGGGTGTGGTTTTCCATCTTAATTTATTGGTCACATGAAGAAAATATATGGAGTCAAGCAAGTTAGTGGAACATGATAGAACATAAACATACTAGATAGAGAAATAGCATGCATATTCAAACATAAAAATTAAACTAAAACTAAAACAAATAACACACAAGCTCTAAATAGAGTCAAACAACTTCAATAATCCAAATGGTGGCGCTTACGTCCCCTCTTATTGAGTGCTGGTAGGAATAAGGATGAAACTTTAGCCCACTTTCCAAGGGGCCCTTAGAACTTGGGGTTCTAAGTCCCAATGCAAGGATATCTTTACTTCTGATCTATCTTGGCACAAAGTCTCCCTCTCCCTACGATGGTGGACTGGAGTTGTTGGATGGCCAACAATTGAGTCCCCTCTATCTCTGCTCCAAATCACACACTGCTGGTATTTCTTGGGGCAATTCTGGCCAGCATAAAAATGTTCTCTCAAGTTTTTCATCTCTTGGTGGCCTCTTATAGGAGAATTCAAATCCTCCTTCCCTCTCTTGGTACATTGTGGATAGTGACCCAAGAGAAGAGGGTGATTCCATTGTGTGCCACATTTATTCCATTGTGTGCTCACTTGATGTCTTAAGGAGGCTTGGGTGGCTGTCCTTAGGCGACTTCAAGTGTGGAATCAATGTCCTGGAGTGTGCCTTGTGGTCCCGGAAAGTGACTTTTGCCATTCCTAGGATTGCGCATTTTTTCAGTCAAAAGGCGCGCAAGGGCGCGTTTATCGAAGGATTTTTCACGCAAAAGCACATTTGACTAGTCCTTCTTGTACACAATTTGATTTTTCCTCAGACCTTAGGGATTTTTAAATACTTTCAGATTTTCTAATGTCTCTCAGCCTTGTAAATCCTTCTGCCTAACATTAAATAATGTCACCTTTTCAAATCCGATTTTCTAGTAATAACAATAAGCTTACTATGTATGACCAATCTTGACTGCAATTATAATTAAATTTGTTAAAATAATTATTTTCTTAACCAAATAATATACTTACACAATCTTAACTACAATTAAGATTACATTTTTTTAAAGTAATTATCCACTTAACCAAATGAGATTTTGATTGTTATAGACATATTTTCATGTAATAAAGTTCCATTGTATATAAATTATCATGTCATTATATTAGCATATACTCTTTTTATCATGTCATTGTATTAGCATATACTCTTTATCATCTTAATTATCCTGAATATAGTATCATGTAGAAAGGTATCCCATATGGTCATATATTCTATTAGAATAATGCAAATCCACTGTTTACTAGCTTTGTGATCTTAACTATTTCTTTCTGCCTTGTACTAATGAAACATGAGTTTGACTTTTTGAATTCAAATAAAAATATTATCTATCACCCTCTTTCCCACTTTATAACTATGATATAAAAAAAAATATTATATGTTTTTATATTATGGTAAAAAAAAAGTGATTTTTCCATTATGCTACATAGTTCAACCTGTTATCCAAAGGTGGGAGCAGTGTGGACTTCCATGATCTCATTATTCCCTACCACTAAGTCAAGATACTTAACATCAAGTCATGTCTATTATCTCTTAAAATAATTGACACTCCCAACCACGGGCAAATACATTGGTATTGAATATTGATTTATTTATGTAACTTATGAATATATTATTTTAAAATAATTAAGGCAGAGTGGGGTCAAATGTGTTACGTTGAAGGTTATAAAATAAAACCATACAAAGACAAAGTGGGGTCAATGGTGTGAAATGTGTTACGTTGGAGGTTATAAGATAAAAGAATACAAAGTGCATTGATAAGGACACATCATTATAAAATAAAATTTTAATATAATGATCTGCGATAAAAGTAATTAAATATAATCTAAAGATTTAAAATATATAATATTGATTTCATATCTATAAATATAAAGTTTGAAAAATAGTTGTTATAATTATTTAATTAATTTAAATTTTATGATTAATTTAATTTAATTTTAAATTTAAATTTATAAATTTTTAAAAAATATATATATATATTTTTAAACATTTAGATTTTTAAAAATTAATCTCTTTTAATGTCATATTAAATGTTTAGTTTTTTTTGTTTTTAAATTTCTAAATTAATATATTACATTATGTTATTTCATCTATATCATATACTATAATAGATTGTATAGAATTTTTTTTATGTTGTTTGAATTACCTGGGCCAACATTACCATATTAGGTTATATAGTAACATTTATGTTAGATTGAGTGTAAAATATATTTTGGTAAAATAATGTAATTTAAAAAATAATATTAATATAATAATATTAATTAAATTATATATATAAAACTTGTAAAATTATTATTATTATTATTATTTAATTTTAAAGTTACTATCAAGGGAGACATTAAATTGGTGTATAAGATCTTTGTTTGTAAGACAAAGAATTCACTCCACATAATTGTTTAACTGCTAAGTCTACTAAAAAGTACCTACTCTATCTCTTTTTGAGAAAAAATAATAATAATAATTTTTGAGAAAAAAAGAAAAAAACTTTGTATTTATATTGATTCATATATGTTAATTTTTTATAAATGAAATATATGTTAATTTTTTATAAATGAAATACATATTTATTAATTATAAGGTTTTTATTTAATTGTTACAAATAGTTAAATTTCTTTATTATTAATGATTATGTATCATAATTTAATATTTGTTTATTGATATAATATATAACTCACAAAAAATTGAACTAATAACTTCCATTCATTCATGATCAATCCAAAACTTCAAAATTATATAAAAACATATATAATATTGAAATAAATATATACAATTTAATATAAACAAACAAAATTCAATATAACAAAATTTATAAACATAAAACTTAATATTATAATTATAATTATAATTAATTATATATATATATATATATATATATATATATATATATATAATTAAAAAAATACAAATACTATTTAAGTTTAAAAAAACCAATTCTCTTCTCATTTATATAAGCATTGTTTTCTACATCACAATACATAGCTATGACATCTTTTTCAATAAAGTTGTTTTCTAAATTGAAACATTATTATATATAATGTAATTTTGAATAGTACACTTATGAGATGTACATAAGTTGGTTTGTGTGAGATTTAATTCTCACTAATTTTTAAGTTAAAATTTCATGAGAAAGATTAATGATAAAAACTAATTGAAAAAAAAATTAAAATATCTCATAAAAATATTCAAAATCATAATAATAACATCTCATTACTAAATCTAATTTAAATAAATAAATAATATTTTAAATAATATATTTAACTAATTTATATTAAAATAATCTAAATAAAATCCATTAAAGTAAGTAAATGGTTAGGAATATACTCATCATACATTCCAAAACTATCCTTAGAAATAAACTTATATCACTGACTATAAATTTTATATTTATTATTTAATTAAAAAATTAATTAATAATTGATTTAATATTACATCTTTCAAAAGGCAGTTAATATAAAGAGTTTTTAGGCTACCTAACTTTAAAATATGCCCGACAGCATTTTGTGTGGGTATGAACAAAATATTAAACCTTTAAGGCACATCACACTCATATACCAAAGGTTTAACATCATAACTGAATTATGCAACGCGTCATTTTTAATATTTTTAAATAGAATGTCAGGATTTTGTTATAACTTGCAGATGATGATCCAATACAGCTAAAAGAGGATCGCATGAAGTGGAGTGGTTAAAGTTATTGTTATTTTATTATTTTTCAATGTTTTTATATTTTATTTTGATGGGAAAAAATGAAAAAGGAAGAAATGTTTGTATATTTTTTTGAGTTGTTTTTAATGTGGTTTTTTTTGGAGGTTTTACGGTGGATTTTTCTGATCATTTCTCTAAAATCCTGCAGGAATTCATTAAAATCATAATGTGATTTTTTGGAGGTTTTTCTGGTGGATTTTTCTAGTCTAATTTCTCTAAAATTTGGCAGGAATTCATTGAAATCATAAGCTTGAGGGTAACCCCTGCACAATCGAAGTGCCCTAGGGTTTTTCAGGGTATCCGAAGTTCCCTAGGGGTTTTTCAAGGTATCCATATATACAGTTGAAAAACTAGTTTAAATAACACAAATTAGGATTTCACCTCAAAATTTTCCTTTGGATTCTGGCACCGGAAACTCCAAAAAGTCGCATTGCAAGCAACTCCATATTTTTTCCCTATGTGGTTCAAGATCTCGAACGTCCACGAAATATTTGTACTAGGCAGCTTAACCACAAAACTCGACCTAGAGAGTGTCAAGAGAATTGACCCCATGACCTCTCAATAACATCGGTGCTTTACCAACGGGTACTCGACCAATTGAGCTAACCCATAGAGCTAATATTTTATATTATATTATTTGAAAATAATTTTTTTTTTTGTTTTTTTGGTTATTATATTAAGAATAGTGAAATGTGATTTGTTTTTATATATTTTATTAATGGAAATAAGATATGTAATTTATTTATATTTTTAGTTAACTCATAGTTTGTATGCATACAAGTTGATATGCAAAATATATGCAAGAATTCATAAATCTTTAGGATTGTTTTCTTGTTTTTTGTCTATGTATTATCCAAAAATTCAATTATAATTTTAATGAAATTAAATTTGATTTAAGTTACACGAATTTAGTTCAACAAAAATGAATCTAAAAAATAAAACATGTGTGATGATGAATTATATGTTTTGTAGCATGTAACTCAGAGTTTGAAGGCTTACAAGGTGATATGAAAAATATATGCAATAATTCATAAATTATTAAGATTGTTTTCTAACTTGTTGTCTATGTGTTATCTAAAAATTCAATTATATTTTTTAATGAAATAAACTTTGATCTAAGTTATATGAATTTAGAAAATTAAATCAAAATAATGCTGAAAAATAAAACATGTGTGATGATGAATCACATATTTAGTAGCATGTAACTATGTCAATATACACAATGTTTTGTAACAATTTATTTTTACCTTAATACTTTCTAGAAATTTTTAATGAAATAGAAGAATTAAAATATATTGTTTGTAACAATTGGAAATGACATACAACAACTAATTAAGGAAAATTAAACTATCATGAAAACTAAACTAATTATTAATTGCAACACATACCTCTCTGGGTCCTACCTCTGTAGAGGTATGTGCCAAGATAGATTCAATAATTAATGACCACTAGTACCAATATAAAAAATCATAAACTCATGCATAATATGAAATATTAAAAGAACACAAACTATTTCACAAAATGGTTTAAACTAAATGCCCAATCTTTCATACTTCCACAATAATGTCACATAACATAACATTACCTTGACGATGAAATAGAGGACATGTTTATGTAAGTACAATCTCGTAACAACACACAACTTATCTTACTAACAACCACTCAAGAATTGGAGATTCCTTGAGTGGATAAAAAAATATTGTTTATGCAGAAGTAAAAAATTATATCATAAAGAGAGCGCCGGAGGAATAACTTTTAGTTGGTCTGAAATCTTGAATTTAAATATCTCCTAAAAAATAGTGTATCTCCAACTAATAATTTACTGATGGTATGATCAATGACATAGTCTCCCAACTACCTGTAGTTTTCTATGTGACTAATGGAATCTTCCTGAAACTGTTGATAAATGTGTCTTATAACAAAATCTCTAATTTTGTAGCAATAAATGTGTAGTGACCTGAACTTGTGATCCTTGTGGTAGCAACATTAACAACAATGGTATGCATCACAATATTGGTACACATTAGCGAGCATATCTTGAGGTGGTCGAAATATGATTTTACAATAGTGACTCATTTTTGGTAGCGTAAGATATGTAGCATTCTCGATTGATAGATTCGATTCATAGATTCATAACAACATTTGTGGTGATTTTGTAACAACTAAATTGTCAACAAAATGAAACACTGTATTATTTGACCTATTTTATAATAAACCCTATTTTATGAGTTAGTTTCAAAACATACAAATTTACTTTAATGTATTAATATTTTTTGATAAAATACCATATCAAGAGAAAACAAGTACATTTGACATAAATTGTCAATAAAACAAGGATGTATTGAAAATAAAAATATATAATGGAAAAAATGATATATATTACTAAAGAAAAACGATACTTAAAAATGGAAATTTAAGAGCCCATAAAATATTGTATATTCTAATATGATATAAATGTTGTTATGTATATAGTTCACAAATTATTTTGAAAAAATAAACCAATAAAACAGATTAAATTTTATAAAGTGTAAATAAATTAATCATTTAATTCTACCTTATATGCTATTTACTTTATATTAAATAATAATAAAAATTTACAAATAAAAAAAATTGATTCCTTTCTATATTTAATAAATGAAGAATTTTAATTCATTTAAATATTTAACCCATAATTTTTATTATTATTTTAAATATTTAATAAACGTAGAAAAAATTTCACATCAAAAAATTCAATTCCTTTTAATATATAACAATTTTAAATTCAAAATAAATTTATACTAATTATATAAATACTAATTAAATTTTATAAAGTGTAAATAAATTAATCATTTAATTATGTCTTGTATATTAATTACTTTATATTAAATAATAATAAAAATTACAAATAAGAAACGTGATTATTTTAACAATAAATTCAAAATAAATTTATACAAATATTTAACCCATAAATTTATTTGATTATTTTAAATATTTACCAAATGAAGAAAAAAATTCACATCAAAAAATTCACTTCCTTTAAATATATAACAACTTTAAACTCAAAATAATTTCATACTAATTATATAAATATTGATTACCATAGCTAAGTTTTTCTTTTAATATAAAAGAAAAGTATAATATTTTACTTCTCCTTCTTTTCATTATATCGTGTAATAATAAAATAAAAATTAATTTAAAATGAAATTATAATATTGTAGTATATATTTTTGATAAATATTGGGGAATTTTTAATTATTATACAAAATTTTTGCCGAAGTCTACATGAGAGTTATGGAGAGATGGAATCTCTCAATTTGTAGGGATATTCGCATTCTAATATTACATATGGACCAAAAACAATATCTTGTAAAATCATAGATAGCCTTTTGGAGCAAGATGGGACAGAAAAATACATAAACAAATATAATTGCTTAAGAAGAATCACTAGACTTTAGGAGAAATAACAACCAATTTGCCCATGCATGCCCAAGAAAAGATTCCCTAGATTCATACATTAGATGGTGATACAAAAAGAGGTGAGATTAAACATAGATAAAGAAAAGATGAAAGTTACTTGAGATGGTGAACCAGATTATCAGTGAGGGTGCCCGTGCTTCCTATAGGATGATCTATTGCTACAAAGGGAGAACATATATCCATTTTGGTTATAGAGATAAGTTGGTCATGAATTAGAGTTGACTGAGGAGAAGAATTCCCTTAATTGTCCAGCTTGAAGACCCATATCTTGAGAGAATAAACCCCCCACTTTAAATGGAGTATGATACTCATAAAAAATTTATCCCATTACTGGAATTATCCTTTATGGCTATTGATATATCTTCCATGCCATCCAAGTCACCACAAAGGTCATGAATTTATTTATTATGTTGATGAAGGAAACTATGAGTGGCTCGTAGTTCCCTAAAATTAATGGTTGAATTTGTAACATGAATGAAGAGATGAGAAAACAAAACGAAATTCCCAGTAATCTACATTATATCAAAAAAATTCCCTGTTGAAACTACAAGTTCTCAAATAGGCCAACTTCCCAACAATATATAGTCCATGTACAAAACCAAATAAATCCCACAAGGGCTGCATGGGAGAAGACAGGGTGAGATACTTTCCTAGTGGGTTGAGTTATGAGCCATCATGATGAAAATTACAAGGTAATGGTCCCACTATCCATTACATGAAGTGAATTACATGAAAGTGGCTCCACATGATGTATGGGTGATTTGACACTTGTTGATTGATGAAAAATAAGGAATAGGTTGAGAGGAAAATGTGCCATTGAATAGTAATCTCCCATTTCCATTTAAAGAGAGATCCAAGTTGGCTTGTGAATCCACCACCTTGTTATTTTGTCTCTTGATACGAAACCATTCAACCTTGCAGCCTAGAAGATCCATGAGAGCACGAACTATACTGATGATGGCTTCTAGCCTTAAGTCATATTTTTTAATTACCATGAGCATATGCCTTATTATTACTTGAGATTCACTAAAAAATAGAAGATGATGAGGATGGAAATATGGGGTTGTAGAGATACCTTGAATAAGAATGTATGTTTATGATAAGTTATCATAGAAGGCACACCTATTTTCCATGTAAAATTCTCTTCAATTGTTCCTCTAGGGAAAAATGTAGTCCCCCCTACATCTGCCTCCCCTTAAAATAATTTTTGAAGGATACGAGGGTGGGATTTGATCCACTTGTAATAGACTTTCCTTTTACCACATGGTTTGTATATGTGATCATAACCATAAAGGGAAACATGGAAGCCACCACTGGCTGGAAAAATCCCATAAGAAATGTAAGCATTTAATTAATTTCTTTAAATTAATAAAAATGTGGAATGCTGGCATGGAGGGAGGGACACACAAATCTAGGAATGAGGGGGAAAAAATAAGTGGAAGAGAGGTATATCATGGCATAAAAAATTGAAGCACTACATAATAGATGGAAAACATGTGATTGGATGAGATATATTTCCCACATTCTTGTTTAGAAATGTGAAGGAAGGGAAGTGGGACAATCTCACAACATATTAAGGGACTCAAGGAAAAACAAGAAATGATAAGAACAAAATGATCGAAAAGGAAGAGGCAACAACAAAGAAACAATTATGGAGATGCTAGACATGGAGCGTGGAAGCAATGCTAGAGCTATAATGAAGTCTTGTGCTCTGAAATTGGGATTCCCCTATATTGATGTGTTGAGGCAACTGGAATCTATATATCTAAGCCAAGCTGGCCAATGGGAGCCTCAATGGAGTACTGATCCACAAGTTATTGTTGAGTAAGATGATAAACCACTAAGTGCTTGTGTGATATCCACAAATTTAGTCTTATTTTTGAATATTGTATATGTCAAGTGTGTTGATATTATAACTCTAAGAATTATATGGAATTGGTTTATCAATATTTTGTTACTGATAGTTACTATATGTAAATATGTTTTATTAAAATTGTTAATAAAATCTAGGAAATAATATTGAGGCTGCAAATGGATGAAGAGAAGTTGTGGACTTCAAGCTACTGGTTGGATTTATTTACCCTAGGATAATGTAAGACCTAGGCATCTAATATGAGAATTAGTTTATTAAATTATGGAAAATTGATTGATCAATATGCCTCCCATAAAGACATGCCACTATTTTAGGAATTTGGGGAGAGTGGAGCTCAGTAATGAGCAAAGTAACTACCTGCCACCTAATGGATAAGGGAGGAGGTAGTTACTAGTTTCCAAAAAAATCCTAGAAAAGGGTATTTTTTCCCCTATACTACAGTTAGAATCACATAGTGCAAAGCTAGAGTGAGGAGGTATAATTGACAGAAAGAGAAAAGAGAACATAATGTTTTGTTGGCTTACAATCCATTGAAGCTTTGGGGGACTCATCCAGGAGGAAGAGTCAAAGTTGGGAGGAGCATTGAAACTCCAACATTATTTTCCCGAAAGAATTTGACAAGTTGGTACTCTGAATAGGATGCATTTTTAAGTAGTTGTTATATACTAAGTATTATATTGTTAAAATATTGTGTAGTAGTATCGTTGTTAAAGTTGCAAGTTTGCTGAATATGCATGCAAATGAAAAGAAAAAGTAGAATTTATATTCTTCAAGTATTTGAAATGGTTCAATTTTTTTTAATATACATAGAGCAATAAAAATTAAAAGCTCAAAATACAGTTTTATCAACAAAACAAGTATTTTATTTTATTGTATAGTGATTTTCTTAAGTATCTTGTGTGAAGTAATTATCTTTGAATGTGCGAACAATAAGTCAATTTAAAGTTCAATGAACATGTAAATACATTAGAAGAGAGAATGACATATCTCAGTAATAATCTGAGACTATCTACATAGGGTATGCTAGAAGCGTACATTTTCTTGTATATAATTTTAGTTAAGACAAGATATTAACTATATAAGAAAATGAAGACCAAAGGTATGGTAAAATATGCATAAAATATTAGAAAGGAATGAAATCCGAGCCACGAGTTTAGGCCAAAAATAATCTTATTTATATAATATATGGACATAACAAAACTGTAGAAGTGATAGAGTACTCTACAATTAATTTGGGGAAAGTTCAGTACAATAAAGCTAGTGAGTTAATGAGGGGTTGTAGTCAATAGAGAAAGGAACCCAATAGTGGGTGAAAATTATTATATACCAATTATCTTAGAATTTTACTAAAACATGAAAACATTGAAAATTAACAAGATCATATATTGGAAATTCTCAAGATATTAGATAAAACAAAAAACTACAGTTTATATAATAATTCATTTTGAATTATCAAATAAATATATTGAGAATACAATATGGTTTTTATGAAAAATAATTGTAGCCACAATGGTTGAAAAGACCTATGCGAAAAATGTAAACAATCACAATAGTATCCATTGACCGAAGGATTCTAGGCATGGTCATATTAAAAAAAATAAAAACAGAGGCACACTTGCCTTTAACATTAAATTTTTCCTTAGGGAATTATCTGACATAGTTTCCATGGTAAATCAAATAAAATAGAATCTTGGTGTCTCTGTCCTTGACATGAGAGTAAACCATAAACATAAAAGTGACCACGAAGTTGAAGAGAATCCAAACTGTAAAGGAGGAAGATGAACTCGTTAAGGAACTAGAAGGGTTCCACAATGGGTATAAAGAAAAACATTGAAAAAACACTAAAGAATGAGTGTGCTTATAAATTACACTAATAATACCAAAAATATAAGTTGTGGTATGAAAAAAAAAACATTATCAATGAAGAAACAAGAAAAATAGTTGGGACCCATTATACCTTAGGAAGAAACCCATCTTCGAGTACCCATATTCTTTACGTACAACATACTACAAATTTTGTAAAAAATGGTTGCAAATGAATACCCAATTTAACAAGTTCAGGTAGGGTTAAAAACCCCACAAATGAATAAAATTTTCTTTATATAAAAAAATCAACACGATACAATATTTACAATTGTGGTTGTGGTAAAAAGATTCATGCCAAGGTTTACCATGGGTAAACAAAACCAGGATATGCTAGGGTTTCAGTTTTGAAACACCATTTCTAAAAAATGACCAAGAAATAAACAAGCGCCATAAGTAAAAGTACAAAGGGTCTTTCCATTTGAAATTATTAATATGAAAATTACCTTTCTAAAGAAAAACCACTTCTGAGAGGAGGTCAGAAAGGAATCCATATCTCCACATTAAACCTACATACAAAAGAAATTGGTTTAGATCAAAACCCTGACTTGTATAGGAAACTAAAATAAGATGTATGCAAAGAAAATGAAGAAAGAATTAAAAATTACTTGGAGAAAAAAGGATAAATTAAATGATTCCATGTAATAAGTTAAATTAAACCACAATCCGACTAAGGAGTCTTCATGCCTGCGACATAGGTCGAATAGAGTCTTGACATACTTAGGGAAATACTCCCTATCAATTGTACAAACTCCAAGCCAAAACAAAACAAATGGTTAAATTCATGATCCATGCAAATGAAAGAGGAGAAGTAAAGAACTCATAAAAATTTCTCTTACGCCTTGTTACTTACCTGTTGACTCATTTGGTATGGTAAGAATTTCCTCTAAAGTTGAAAGGTCAAAGCTTGGAAATGGAATGAGGTATAGTGATGAGCGTTTTAGCCATGAATGGTAAATTGAAAACCAATTCTAAAAGAAGAGCAGATATCTATCTACAAACCAAATGAAAATGAAAGAAAATACCAGTGAGGACATGGTCATTAAGTTTAAAATGAAAACCTAACATTTTATGCCATTGATCTATCGTCCCTTGATATCGTCCATTGATTTCAATTTTCATGCCCTTCCATGTAGATCCATGTGAAGCCAGGTGGGAGGAAAATTTGTGGACCAATGAAAAGGATCCATGTATTCATGTCTAGTCCACATGTTAACATTTATAAGAGTTAATTCAATCCCGGGGAAACCTTAACACGCACACACACATATATATAAATAGTTCCTGTAATATTCCCAAATGGGGAAGCATCAATATAAAGCTCACAATAATGGAAATAACAACAATGTTAAAATATTACATATGAGCCAAATGATAGATGCATGTTATTAAGCATAATAGCAACAAATGCATACAATATATTGGAGAACACACCCCTCAAGCTAGGCAAGAGAAGCCTCCATCAACCAAAAGCACCAATGTAGCTGCTACATAAAATATATGTAGCAAGTACAACACAGTTTTAATGGCTAATACTACAGCAATATTTGATAATAACATGCTCATATAAGGGAAAAATGGAGATCTATGCTCCCATACACTTTTCCTAGATAACCCAGGAAGGGTTTTCGGAAATACACAAAATATCAGAATGCCAGAATGCAACCCTAGGGCTGAATAAACTCTGCAACTGGGAACCTGAAAAGGAGGTGTCTAAATTTGATGTAGATTTGAAAGAACTCCTCCAAAATAATCTCTCAATGAAGGGTTGATCCCTTCAATGGAAAGAAAACACTCCCAATGGAGCACTGAACTCACCCCTGCAATAGATCTCTAAAATAACACAGTCATGGAATGGATCTGTGATGTTGGGGAAGATGATGACTTGGCCTGATGCCAAAATATGCTATGAAGCTTAGGTACCTTCCTTACTGATCTCTCAATGGAAAGAAACCTTCCTCCACTGAAAAGAAGCTCAGAAATGATCCAAAGAAACCATCCACTGCTACACCTTGAAACTCGGCACATATCTAAACAAAATATGCAATGTAGAAGAAAGCTGTAGCTTGGAAAAATGCCAGAATGTGGAAATAATGCTCAAGAAATTCTCCTAAGTAGGCACTCTAAGTCCCTCAAGGATGAAGGTCAGATTTCCACTCGGAAAAACCCTTGTACTAAACATCACTGCAATCTTAGATAAACAACTGAAGAGAGCCAAAAGTATTAACAAACCACAATCAAGAATAATCTAAAACATGATGAGAATGGCTGCCATACTCTTCCTTATATTCTTGGTGGGCTTCCTCATCCTTGGCCCCACTCATTAAAGGCACTACTTCCATGCAAAGGATCTCCCTCCAAAACTTTGTTGTCCCTCATTGAATGTCCACTACTTCCATACCAACGCTAGTGATTTGGTCAAAGTTTACCCAGTCCACATGCTTCTTCCCTTGTTCACACATGGGGGAGCTTAATCCAACTCTTATGATGCCCTCCATTCACATTTGGAGTGGTTTTATTCCTACTAAGGAGATTTATGGGTCTCCATACCCTCTTATTCTTCTAACTAAGAAGAAAAATTAGATTTTAATATTCCAATTAGATGCATGCAAATTTAGGAATATTACAATCCTCCCCTCCCAAATGTTTCTTTTCCTCAAGCAACAACAAGGATAGATCTGAAAAATGTAGGGAACCTTCATTCCCATGTGAAGCTCCAACCTCCAAGCTATCATCCATATAAAATGAATCACCCTCCAGAATGGTAATTCATAGAAAAAATCCTCCCACATGCTCATGAGAGGCTTCACCCAAGGACTCAAATTAATCATATGGCTCACTTCATAAGGAAAAAAGTGATATACTATAGCAGCCATATAATATCCCATGCTCCCCTTGAAGCATGAAGAAGTGTGGGAAGTTTCATTCCCAATGGACACATCCAACCAATGGGTCATCCCTCCAATCATGTTCCCAACAATAATAAGAATGTCATTAACATATGGGATCACAATCAAAGTCATGCTAGCTTCCATGTGTGGTAATGGAGAAGGAAAATGGCCCCTTAAGTGAAACCAATGCAAATTTTCTCCTAAATAAATCAGAATATGTCATGATGTGTGGTTTTCCAACCACTTGTTTGTTGCCCCAATCTTCTCACATGCTTGGAGAAGGTGTCTGATGTATGATGCAAATTGAGTACACCCTGAATAAGATATCGTCTCCCAAGATCTCCCAGGGATTGACCATCATCAATGCTACTTATGACCTCAAGTAGACCATGAAGTCTAGAAGGAAGATTGCCCCCTCTTGGAGCAATGCCCTGCACATGAATGGTAAGGAAATGCAAATACATAGTAAATGAATCATGATGTACAGAAATAGAATATTTACCATGTACTTGGTTCAAGCTAGTAAGGTGGCTCTTAGATGGGCCTCCTCTCACTCCCAATGAGAAAGGAAGTGGCTATGATAACTCTACCAAAGAGTTATGTCTCTCCTCATCCTCCAAATAATCCATGTATCTCCTCATATGATGGTGCATCTCCTCTTTGAAGCCTTCCCAAATAAATCCCTCCAGGATAGTACAGTATGCTCTTATAAAACCATTGGGTTTGGAGAGCAACCCATCATATGCTGCATCCAGTAGTTTATCCTTGAGCTTAGAAGACCTAGTCAAGAAGATCCTACTCTGAAAATAGATGACCCCATCTCCCACTACATATCTCCCATATGATAATTGGACATCAAGCACTCTGCATGAAAATAGATCCTTGGAGTATTCTGCTAACAGTTGGGATCTCCAATATGGGTCAATATTGAATAATGACAATGCTGTTGATCTATCATGTGAAGCACTTGTCATGTTTCTGATCTCTTCTTCAACATCTCCCATGCTGAAGGCATACACCAGGATGCTGCAATATTGCCTCTGCTGCTCCTCCTGGAGTTGCTCATGCTCTAGTGAAGGTGGAAGTTTTTGGAGGCTAGCCTTCCATGATAAGCTATCACCCATCAAAAAATTTATGAGTTTGGCCAATTTAAGCATGAGTGGCCACCAACCTCTACCAAATGTGGAAGAGTCCTTCCTATGTGAAAGTATCTTCTGATTCTCCAAATCCATGGAGCGGTCTCCTTGCACCAAGATGGTGCCATCCATGCCTAAAACATCTTCTCTAAGTGCAAGATGTTTGGTGAGAGTGGGTAATACTGATATTGGGAGAATGTCTCCCTTCTCCTTGAGCCTACCCCAGACTCTCTATGCTGTTTCAAGTCCTCCAAAGGTTCTCACCCCTCTAGGATCAATGAGTGGTGCAACTAGATGTGGAGCATCTCCCATCAAATCCTGATTTGGTGGTCTCCCAGGTGGAATGCCTCCATGTAATGAGACATAAAGGTCAAGAGTAGACTGCATATGTGAGTGGACTGATTTTTCCTTGCTCTCACTGCGTAAATTAGTTTGCCTCTTTTGTGCATCAACCTTCTGAAATAGATAGGGGTGTGTGCTCCTAATCATATGATGTTGACCATCCTCCCTATCTCCTCCTTTCATCTTCAAGGTCTCACAATGTATCAATGATGGCACATGCTGCTCATGGATTGCACCTTGACCTCCACATATGAGATCCTTTGGAACTTCTTGCAAGGGTACAAGAATTAATTTCATTGGAGCAATTGCTCCATCTCTCTCTTCATGAGGTACTAGATCTGCTCCTGATGTGACAACGTTGTTACCTCTCGCCTTCTCTTCCCCTTCATCATGAATGGAGGTTACCTCATCATCATTAAGAGGCTCTTTTTCTTGATCCTCTTTTGAAAAATGGATCTCCATGTCCTCCCTTTAAGAAAAGAGCTCTTATTCAATTGGGGTTCTTGCCTCTAGCAAGGTATCCTACAAGTTTTAATCCTCTCAATAGCATTTTGGACTGGATTTGGGTTTATGGATCCTTCCAACTCATGAAAAGGTTTTGTTTGTTTAGGCTTGGCTAGCTCAACCAAGGATTTTTCAAAATGTTTTGCATCAAATATTTTCTAACCTCCTAGTGAAATTTGCATAAGTAGATAAATTTACATGATTTAAGGAAGAAGTTTCATAAAACCACCAGGCATAAGCCCTACCTTCAAGATGCAGCACTGCTACTCTAATGGCTTCATCTCCTGAAACATGGTGCTGCTGCAAATAGGTGTCTAGTTCCTTCACCCAAGCCCTAACTGTGCATTTAGGTGACCCATCAAAAGTAGATAGAAATAATATACCCAAATCATGCTTCTTGCACCTCTTGCTTCTATTGTGATTGCTAGGTATTCTGTTCTCCTTGATCTTGCAAAATCCTTTGTTGGGCCAGAATTGTGAATTATGGATAAATCACGCTTTCCTAGACAGGTTCTATTCTAGAAAAACAGGTGAAATACTATACGACTATTTCTCCTAACTCAGAATAGATACATAGAGAGTATTGGAGGCTTACTTGTTCAGTCGCTTCCAAATGGCTCCTTCTGTCGCTTCCATTGCAGCTTCAAATTCAAGTGGTTTGTGAGCTGAATGCTTCCTGGAAGAAAGACCACTAAAAAAATAGAAGATGCAATAATATAGATATCTAATCAAGCTAATCAGCTAAATCAGTAAAGCATAAACCATATACATCAACCAAGATCTTTCAATATGGAAAATCAAAGCCAATACAGATGCATATATGGAAAAATAAGAAGTAATATTTATTGATGATAGAAGGAGAGGTTACAACCTAGTGAATGATTTGAAGTGACCTTCCAACAGCATTCCCAAGCCTCATCACAGTATAATCTCTCCAGCAGCAGCTTCACAAATCTAGCTCTCAATTGAAAATTCTCTAGCATTTATCTACTCAAATTCTTCCTTCTTAAGCACTTAGATCTGTGCTCAATTTATAGATGAACTGTAGGTATTTTTTCAATAAATAACTTTCCAAAAATAGGCAAGACATTTTTCTAGTCATGTAGATGTCAAATGGACACTTGGATCCGAAGCTTGACACATGTGAACTCTTCTAGAAGGCACTGGCCAAGTGGAGATTCCGGAACAATGAGAATTTCGCTCCCAATCTGACCAACGCACCTATGAATGTTGGGAAGTGCTTTGCAGAGTAGCCTTGCATGGGGCTACCTGCATATGAAAAACACTTAGGCCCCTTACAACATGTGTTGGTGAGCTCTCATATGCTATATAATAAGCTTAAAACCATGGAAACCTTTGCTTGATGAAAGTCTTGCTTGATTTTTCTTGTTTCTTGTCTTAGGGCATGTAGCAAATGAAATGATAGGGAATGATAGACCCTTGATCATTGGTCTTGGAGATGATTCCTAGTTAACAAGGTCATTGGGAATGGTGCCCACATTGACCTATAACAATTTCCCCCTAAAGCATGAGATCCAAATAATAAGAACATTTGATTGAGATGCTTTACACTGTGATGACTCTGGAAATGAAGTGGAGTGGTCACTTGCATCAATCTTACAATACATTACATCATGGTATATCCTCTTTCGATCATAATTTCTGAGGGTAGGCATTCCCATATTCAACACATAAAACAATCTAATAACATGTACATAATTCAGAAAGTCATCTTCATTGGAATGTTGCCCAGATGCAGACATGCCTATAGATATAGGCCCATGTTTGGATGACAATCTGTATGTAAGGTCACCGTATAGATGAAGTGTACAAAAATCTTGAAATCGCAGCTCGGATGGATGAAACTAGATCTGGGGTCTTCTTATCTCATTCACTCGATCATTTGAGTACAAGTCTAGCCATGCGAATATATGATTTGTAGTCGAACATGGAAATAAATCGTTTAATTACTAGCCAATGATGTGAGCTGTTAACAAACGTGAGAGAAACACCATTAATTTCAATGGCCCTCAAGCTATTGCAATACATTTTGTAAGGCGTGAATAGATGATTTGATGTCGAACACCAAAAAAAATCTTTTGGTCAAAGGTCAGGAAGCGAGGATCTTGTCTATGTTGTAACAAGCCTCATGGTACTGGAATCTGATGTTTCTAAGTGAACTTCCTAGATATTTATTTATTGTCGATAGGAAGTCACCTTATTGCAAAACAAGAGTTACTGATTTCGGAGACAAGTGTATGACTTGATATAGCAATTTTCAGGGATGACGGTCATGAAAATGAAGGTTTATGAGTATTGCAGAAGGATGAGTTTTTAATCACTGGATGACTTCTCTTGATAATATTGGTGACACTGTGATGGGTTGGTAGCATTGACCCAAAACCGAAGTGAAGGTATGATGAACCATAGGTGTGAATGAATCGTCAAGATGATTACCCAACCCAAACAGTCATAGACATGGAGTGAAATAAGTGTCATGTTCAAGAGCGACTTGCTACCAAAAATAAACTTTGCTTACTTTTTCCAAATTTTCCTCGGTCATTTGTCGACTAGTACCTCTTTATTTTTTAACAAGCTTGAGGAGGATAACATTTTCTTGATATATAATTCAACCCTTTGGGTGAATAAATTATCGCTATTTAATAATTTAATGAGTCTAGTGATGAATGAAACTCGATTCTTGCCATGATCGACAAGCTCGTTGTTATTTTATGTTTTAACGAGCTTAACGACAGTGATAGCCCAGTCCTTGTTCATATTTAGAGAGTCTGAAGAAGAGGACGAATGATAACTTCAAAAGTAATTTTTCATAAATTTGTCACTCAGATCCAAAAAAGTGTAAAATAATATCTAAGAGAACCTCTTTGGTCATGTTTAACCAAGGTATTCCTTTTTCGTAAATAATCTATCTCAGTCTGGAAAAGGGTTAATCTTATACTGAGTAGATATCGATTCATTTACTTTAATGAGCTTGAAAAGACAAGTGCTCGGAAATATTTTCACATTATCAGAGTCTGAAAAGAGCTGAAAGAAGACTCCAGGGTTTCCTTTTTCTTTGTAATCGAAGCTCGAAAAAGAGATAAAAGTGTCCTTCAAATCCTTTTTTGTTTTTAACAAAGCTCAAAAAATAAGGAGAAAAAGTATGCTTTGTGGTCAAGTCATTCTTTGAATAAATCTGCACGACTAATCTATTCATCAGTTATATTTCCTATTCAGAACAACATCAAATGGATTAAACATACCTATTTCATGATAAAAACATAATAAAACTATAGTCATAACAATAAATTTAACTTGCAAACAATTAAATGACTATAAAAATGTAGTTTCACTATTCATTTTTTCCATTCCATAGTTATCATTTGCATTTTAGAGCTCTGAATTTGATTTTTCCTATGAACTTTAGTTGTAGATTGCGTGCAATTGGTAAGAATGTTTTGAATGCCCCCTACAAGAGCACATTTCAAATGCCCCCTGCAAGAGAAGATGCCCCCCAAGCTTCATTTCATTCATCTAAGTAGATTACTGGTTACTAATAGCTAGATGGAATGAAGGTTCATTATAGGGGAGGATTTGTTTCATTTTTTAACAAGCTTGACACAAGAAAATAACTATGCTCATGACCTGTTTCATTTTTAACGAGGTTGACACAGTAAAAGAACTTTCCTCAAGGGCACTTGTTTCATTTTTTAACGAGGTTGACACAAGAAAAAATAAATATCCTCGTAGGCACTTGTTTCATTTTTTAACAAGGTTGACACAAGAAAAAAGAACTATCCTCATAACTCTGTTTAATTTTTTAACGAGGTTGACATGTAGTTGTAATAGTGAGTGTGTGTTGGAAAAGATGTAGTCTAACAGAGTCATCATTTAAGGATTTTGATGAATACCATAAATGATAAGTTATAACATGCGTTGACGGGTCTTCTCCAAGGTTTTCATTGAATTTAGGAATTTCTGAGGGTAACATATGTGGTATCACCAGCCACCAAGGAGAGGAACCAGATAGGATTCCAGATGATGACATGGGTGAAGTAAATGGACAAAACATCGAAAATTAAGCAACAACAGATGTTGTCGCAGCTGAAATAGATGGTTCAATCTGGGATGTTATCACAACCATGGTCAAATGAGCCAGTGTATACCCTATAGAATCTATGGGAACTGAAAGTGAAACATGATCAACAAAATCAGAGGAAGGTGATTGAGGAAAAGACTCGTACAGGTAAAGCTCCTACCAAAAATGAGTTGGAGTTAAAGGTGTCTCGTCTTGTGAGACTTCTTCAATCGCAATTAAACCAGGAGGAAGAACTTCACCGCCAGGCCCAAAATATATTTCAGACGGTTGACTGTGTGATATAGGAGTTTCAATAGCTATAGAACTTTGTGGGATGACCAAGGTAGGAACAAATTCGGGTTGTTGGACTTCAGGATTTAGATGTTCTGGCAAAGAAGAGACAGGATCTGGATCAATTTGTGATTGAACAACATCAGGTCCAGGAGGTATGGTCTTAGAGATTGAATGGATCGTGACCACGGGTAGCTGTGAAGACTCCGTTTCAACAACAGTAAATGAACTGGGATGTGTGGAAACAATTTGAGCTAACTCTGGTTTAAAATATGATGTTTCGCCAGAGGTACGAATTATACTTGATTTGGCAGATCGTGATCGCCTTTGCCTACCAGAAGTAACTTCCAGGGGTAAAGGTGGTTTTAAAGCTAATCTACGCAAACGACAGGGGATAGGATTTTGTTATTCCACGATTACTGATTTATTTTAATAAAAAAATAAATAAACAAAAAGAGGTTAATACTAGGCAAAAGGGTTTACTAAGAAACTGTGAACTGCAGAATACCTCCTGGCGAACCAAGAAGTATGGGTAGGTAATCTCCCTGAATGCTCTGTTTGGTGTATCACAATTTCAAGGTGGCCGACTCGGTTCACTATGGATGGATAGCGCCTAAATTTTTCCTCCCAAATATACCCGAAGGTATGTGGAGGCCCAAATCCGTATTAGCGTTGTCTGATGTGAAACTGCATAGTGAGAGCACCCCTTTATACTTATCGTACTGTAACACCACCCGATATACCCGAGAATATGTGGATGAGCTACGATATACTTACATACGTGGAGTGAGGTATCACACTCAGAAAGTATCACAGACAAGTTAACGACAGCTGCTATGTTTTATGATGCCGGAACACGTCTCTTGCCTAGACCTTCTAAATGTTATATTTATGGTTCCAATGCATTGTTAAGTAAATTGAGATTTATTTTATGTTGATCTTGCTTAACAATTTGCCTTTCAAAGGTTCACTGGGATGATGTATATGAAATTCCTAAAATGCAAGCTAAGAATGATAAACAAACTTTCAATTTCAGCTTTTTCAATGAATAACCTAGCTACTAAGGGAAGAGAGCAAATAGTTCATGAGCAAACAAATCAATGAAAAAAACAAAATCAATGAATCACAAACTAAATGCAGATTTCCTAATGTTCCTTTTGCAAACGCACAAAATCCTACATGCAAATGCAAGTTTTTCTTTTCAGTTTCCTTAATGTTATGAATGAAAAAAAGAAACTAGGTGCACTAGATGAATAATTCAAATGCTTTTTACTTTCGAGAAACGAAGAATACAAACAACAATTTCTCTTTTGAAGGAAAAACAAGGATTTCAACAACAATTTCTCCTATCAAGGAAATGAAGATTTTACGACAATTTCATATTTCGAAAGGAAATGATTCTTAATGCGACCATAAAAAATACTTTGAAATCAACTTGTCAATGATAAAGAATTTTTTTTTTAAACAAACATTGAACAAATTTTCAGCCAAAGGAGGAAGAAGTATATAGATTCATTGGTCAATTGAGCATCAAAATTTTTAGGACACAGCAACAAACAAAACTGAAGCAAGTTGCAAAGTCAAATTCAAGGGAATTTGGTCACTTTTAGGAGTTAACGTAGTCTCCAAGGGGAGACAGTGCTCTGCAACGCAGGCTGGGAAGGGAGATAGTGCTCTGCAAAGCACTGTGTCTAGTCTAAGGGTGCGTTGGGTGCAGTAAACAAAGAAAAATGCCACTGTTTAACTCACTGTCTTTGCAAATTAAGCTCTGAAAAATTTTAATCTTTATGTGTAACAACTACTGGGTGGATAAACAAAGAAAATTAGAGGCTAAAACACCTAGAACTAAGAGAAATTCTCCCCAGCGGAGTCGCCAATTTTTTGGGCCAGAATTGTGAATTACGGATAAATCACGCTTCCCTAGACAGGTGCTAGTCTAGAACAACAGGTGAAAGACTATATGACTATTTCTCCTAACTCAGGATAGATACACAGAGAGGATTGGAGGCTTACTTTTTCAGTCGCTTCCAAATGGCTCCTTCAGTCACTTCCGTTGCAGATTTAAATTCAAGCGGTTTGTGAGCTGAATGCTTCCTGCAAGAAATAACACTGAAACATTAGAAGACACAATAATATAGATATATATTCAAGCTAATTAGATAAATCAATAAAGCATAAATCATATAAATCAACCAAGATCTTACAATATGGAAAATCAAAGCCAATATAGATGCATATAGGGAAAAATAAGAAGTACTCTTTATTGATGATAGAAGGATAGGTTACAACCTAGTGACTGATTTGAAGTGACCTTCCAGCAAGGTTCCCTAGCCTCATCATAGTATAAATCCCTCCAACAGCAACTTCACAAATCTAGCTCTCAATTGAAAATACTCCAGCATTTCTCTACTCAAATTCTTCCTTCTCAAGCACTTAGATCTGTGCTCAATTTATAGATGAACTGTAGGTTGTTTTGCAATCAATAAATTTCCAAAAATAGGCAAGACATGTTTCCAGTCATGTAGATGTCAAATGGACACTTAGATTCGAAACTTGACACATGTGAACTCTTCTAGAAGGCACTGGCCAAGTGGAGATTCCAGAACAATGAGAATTTCGCTCCCAATGTGACCAACACACCTGTGAATGTTGGGAAGTGCTTTGCAGAGAAGCCTTACATGGGGCTACTTGCATATGAAATGCACTTAGGCCCCTTATAGCCTGCGTTGGTGAGCTCTCATATGCTATATAATAAGCTTCAAACCATGGAAACCTTTGCTTGATGAAAATCTTGCTTGATTTGTCTTGTTTCTTGTCTTAGGGCATGTAGAAACTGAAATGATAGGGAATGATAGACCCTTGATCACTGGTCCTGGAGATGATGCCCAGTTAACTAGGTCATTGGGAATGGTGCCCAAATTGACCTATAACACTATTAACCTAGACTTTATGATATCTGGTAATTATTTTGTGATCATGATTATGATAATGTTTATATATGTATATATGCATGACTTTGTCTGACAGGATCATGGTTTCTTTATGTTGATGTTTATATATGCATATATGTATATATGTATGTGTCGTTGACTGGTAGGGTCATTAGGATTGTTTTGTACTAGTGTGTGTGTGTGTGTGTGTGTGTATATGTATGTATGTATGTATGTATGTATGTATGTAGTTACCTGACTATGTCGTCAGGGATCATGATGCTTCATGCCGATATTTATATGTATATGTATGTATGTATGTTGTGTCTGATAGGGTCATCATTGATCATGAGTGTTTAATGCTAATGTTTATATGCATATATGTATTTAATTTTCTGTTAGGATCATGATTGTTTTATGATAATGATTATATAGATGTATGTATCTATGTATCTATGTCACTATATGACATTTTTTTCAAGGATCATTCTTGTGGAGGAATGATTTCTTATGCATGTGAATGGAATGAAGAGGTTCTTGGTCTTATGAGGAATCAACTGGGAAGAGTAACCCTCATAGACATATGAGGTCAATATCATGTGGACATGAATTGATATTATATGCTTGTACTATTCCTATGTTTATGTTATGGACATGTAATGCTGAGTGGTACATAAATGAAGTGAAATTTGTGTGATCTGCAACATGCTAGGATAAGAATGGATAGTGGAAAGACACTAGAAGCAAGGTTGCTTGTGGGGTTAGTGAGTGGTATATGGATGTGAAATTCTATTGTTGTGTATATGTTGTGCATGTTGTATATTTAGTAATTGTACCTATGGTCATGTGTAAATGTTGTATATGTAGTATTGTGTACATATGATATTGTATGCATGCTGTATATATGGTGATGTGTGTATATTGCATATGCAGTGCTAGCTATAGATGGTGTTATGTATATGTTGGATATGTAGTGTTGTGTGCATATGGTGTTGTGCACATGTTGGATATTCGATGTTGTATATGTATGGTGCTATGTACATGCTGTATATGCAGTGCTATGTACATATGGTGTTGTGTGTGTGTTGTACACATGGTGCTATGTACATATGGTGTTGTTTAAATGATTGTACAAGTGGTGTTGTGTACATGTTGTACATATGGTGCTATGTGAAGGTGGTGCCATGTACATGTTGTAGATGTGGTGTTTTGTACATGTGGCGTCGTGTACATGTCATGCATGTGGTGATGTGTACATGTGGTGTTGTGTGCACATTGTACAGGCGGTGCAGTGTAAATTTTGCATTGTGTATTCGTTGTGCAGGTGGTTCCATGCACATGTGATGCTATGCACACGTTGTGTAGGTAGTGTTGTGTACCTGTGGTACTGTGTACATGTTGTGCATATGGTACTCGTATACATGTGGTATTTTGTGCATGTTGTATATATTGTGTTACGGGAAAGTGGTACTATTTATGTGCATGGTGTAGTCATGGTATCATGACATGTGTATTCATTGTGTGTATGTGTACGTGATTGAAGACAAGAAAAGGAATTGGGTGCTTGTCGAGTGTAGGAACCAACCCGATATGAGTACATAATAACAAAGGAAAAAGTAAGGATTGATGAAGGATACGTATCGATATTTTGTTTCAATTCTATTATGCATCTGATATACGATTATGACTTATGATGGTTACATGTGATTTATGATTGTGTTTTATGATGATTTCATGTGATTCATGATTTTGACCTATGATGGTTGTTTTTTGAGCTAAGGAGATGTAATATGTTTATACATGATGATTTAATCAAACAATTAGTTTGACATGTTGTGCTAGGATGTAACGGGATTGCAAGTGTACCTTATTAATGAGCTACCAATGAGGTGTGTTGTGAATTTATTTCAATTTATTTTGAATCTAATTAAAATTATGTTCTTGATATAAGAAAGCATGTAATACCCGTTTTGGGATGGTTGAAACCGACTGCAAGAACTAGCAGCAACAAAAGGAAACAAAACATGCAACAGTATGCTAGTAAAGACTTCAGAAGTAGGGCCATTGGGGGAAATTGATAGCCAATAGTGTCCATTGATTTCCATGAACATGCTATGATCGGTATGATGGTTTTGAGGCAGGGATATGCACTAGTTTTCGTATCTTCTAATGCGAGGAAGCCTTGCCAAGGGATGGACTGCCCGAGATGGGGGTGCCATTGGAACTTGGAAGGTGAGTGACTGTAGAGAGGGGGATTATCGGATTTCCCGAAGGACAGTGTAGTAGAGAAGGTAAGGTTGGGGAATGGATTTGTTTTGGTAATTATCATTTCTAGATGGAACCAGATGCACATTAGGAGTGTGCCCTGGAACAATGAGCCTATAACTGTTCACTGAGTGGACAACAATGTAGGATTGTAGCACTGGACATTGGATGCAACTTTGAATTTTGCATTGGATTCTGGACTTCCTCGGAAGGAGGTGAATCCTGGTATTACCTTGAGGGTGGAGGTGTGAGCTTTTTGATTCCCTTGTTTTTGATATAGGCATTGTATCCTTTTATTTTATGGTTGAGTAAATGGGAATATGTGTATATTATTTTAAATACTGTATTGAGCTAGATTTATAAAGATCCATAGACAATATGATTATTCATTGATTGAAAAAAATATGGTTGTTATTGTAAATACCGTAATGAGCTATGTTATAAAGCTCCAATACATGATATGTTTGTCATGTTTCAGTAGTGGTCATTATTAATACTGCAAGAAGCTATGTTATAAATCTCCATGGGTAGTATGTTTTGTTTTCAACGATTTCCTAGTTTGTAGGTGTCATTGAACACTGAAGACGATGTTCCCCCAAGGGCTAGGGTTATATAACATCCGTGGTAAAAATCCATGTAAAAAAATATATAAGACCATGTTTGACGGGACACGTATTCCAAGCTGAATGTTGGGAAAAACATCCTAGCAGTTGCTCATTTAGTTATTATGGCTAAAGGAAAATTAGCAAAGGTAATGGAAAAGGCTTTAGAAAGGCAAAGTGGCATTTATTGACATTATTTATGAAAATAATGGAAAATAGGAGAAAAGGAAGGTGAAATGTCAGAGGTTTCATGTGAGGAGGAAAATGAAGGAAAATAATGGAAAATGAAGAAAATAGAGGCCTCATTAATAAAAAGGCTTTTGAGGATCATTTGGTAAGGTATGGTTTGTGAATTTCTGGAGGTCTCTAATTATTCTCCCTCTCTCTCATACTCTTGGATGCTTATATTTTTCTTGGAGAACTCATGGAGAGTGTGGATACTTGGTGATTTGGAGAAATAAGGCAGAAAAAGAGCTGGAATGTGCAAGACTTGGGTTGAGTTACTAGACTTGGAGCCTTGGTTGTAAAAACACTCTAGAGCCCTAGGTGGGTTGAGTTAATAGTCCTAGAGCCTTGGTTGGACAAACACTATGGAGCCCAGAAACAGCTGGGGTTGGAGCCTTGCAACTTGGATAGAGACCAATCCATTATGGTTGTGATGTACGACCGTGAGGTGGAATCACCAGTTAAGGGTTGAGGCAGTTTGGCCTTTGGAAGCTCTGGATTGATTGTGATTGATGTGATTGATGATATACCACATTCATTCTTGGAATATGGAACTTGGGTGATTAGATAAAGAGAGATTTGGCTCAACCAATCTATGGTTAGGTGGAACATGGAAGTCCCATCTCTGGTTGGTTTTTACATTCAGTAATGAAGAGATGGTTCCTTTGGTAATTTTTATGTAAATGTACTAGTTTATGTATGGATTTTATTGTTGTTGTATCCATTGCATTTCTGTTGTTATTATGCTGGTTATAAGGATGTATTTGATCAGTGATGATGTATGGATCTATCTATGTTTTTACCTATAACTAAATACACAATGTATCTATGGTAAAATAGATAGTATTGGAGATTATGATGTAGGGGAGCAATGCTTCTTAGAGATTCTCAGATAAGTAAGAGATCCCCATGTGTAAATGTGTTGTTTAAACCTGTAGATGCAACATTTGTGACATGTTTAACGAAATTCCTGTCATGGATAGGAGGAGTCCAAATGAGTTCCTGATGATGTGGTTGCTTCCATACCTTTTTTTAAATCTTATTTATCATTTCCTACAATTTCATGAAGTTATGGGAAGCGACGTGGGCTTTGGGGCTAAAAAGGTGGCACAAATGCCAGAGTCGCATGCACAAAATTGACCAAACCAGGCTCTGGATGCTACCTTGTCTTGGAATTCCCATGGCTATAGGATTTTGGTTGCTCCCTTGCCTTGGCATGCTTGCGTCTTACACTCAAATTGGTCAAAAATTTAGTCTCCCTCGGGGTTTAAGGACATGGAAGGTTGGGTTACCTCTTGAGGATGTTTTTGATGTTGTGTAGGGGGTGTTTGTCTTGTTTCCATCAGTTCCACTTCCTTAAGGTCATCTAGGAGGTTGAATATCATATTAGTAGCCTCTTGTCACATGTTTACCCCGGTGGTCTGGTTACTTGGGTAGATGTGGGAAGAGGGTGTCACAATAAACAACTCGGGTGCTTGTTGTAAGGCTAATAAGCTCTCGACATGGTGAGTTGAACCACTACAGTTCTTGCGAGGAAGGCTAATAAATCACTTGGACAATGGTCTATAGGCTCTTGCAGTGCTTGGATTGAAAAAAAACTGATAAACCACATGTCGAGTGGAATCAGAGTTCTAAAATTGAGCAATACTCTAGTTAGACCTTGGGTGAACCCTTGTGATTGATCTCAGAGAGAGTAAGAGATTCATTGTGGTGCTTATTTTCAGATATCAGTTGATAAACCACATAAATAGTGGACTCCATCTCCTGGGTACTTGACCATGTTTTGGTGTGAATTTAACTTGAGAAAGCATCCCCTCAGACTCTATAAGTAGCTAGGGGGTGGTTAGCTGCAAGAAAGGTTGTAGTGTAGCAAGCCTATGGTTGGGTGGAAAATTGAAGTCCCTCCTTTAGTTGCCAACCATCTCAAATTATTTAAATAATTATAAAATTGTGCCTATTTGTTTTTTAGGTTGTGATAGCCTTGTTTTGATGATGAATGACATTATGGTTATGCATTTTCATGTGCGGATTATTGAATTTTTCTATTACACTTACTGCTAGCTATCTCAGATATTACGAATGCAAATATTGGTAGCATTGTGGAGATATTATCTTGTTCATGATTTACATGTTATTTGTATGCTTGGGGTAGAGTGACCACATGGTTGTATTTGTAGGTTCAAATGATAGAAAATCCACATAGATTCAACCGATCTTGTAATATGATAAAACAAAATAGTTGAATCTATTCTACAAATTTCGGAAACCAATTATGACCTAACAATCACATGAAAAATAAAGAGAAAGAATTTCAATTGCACAAAAAAAAGGTTTATTTGGGGAAATCCTCAGCTAAAACCCCACTATCTGTATATTGCATAAGCCAAAGAATATGTGAACACTACAATGCTTCTCTCTGGCTTGAGAGCTCTCTACAGTATCTATGTCTGTCTCACTACCAGCCTGTGCAAAATCTTCTTTTGGAACACCTTTCTCTCATAAGATCCATGCACAAACTTAGACACATGGACATGTGTCCAAGTTAGGGGGTTAAGTTGGACCTAGAGTACTTAGAGTTTAATCATGGGTTTTTATGGAGCATTATTAATAAGTTTTTAAAGAATATTATGAAAAATATGAGATTAAGAAAGAACATGACATTACAATGATGAATGAAAAATAAGATCAATATTTTATTTATTTATTTATTATGGTCATGATTATATATCTCAAAAAGTGTCTCACTTTGAACAAACTAGTCTCCTATGTCTATGTCTAGAAAAAACTAGTCTCCTATGCGTTGATGATGTTGCTATCCTTTTGTTTAACGCTCGGGCACCCCTAGGGGCATCTCTAGTTGGGCACGCCAACACGTACGCTAGGTAGGGGTGCCCATGCAATGTTTTGGTGGGTCAAATTTATTTTTCAAGGGGCACCCGCATAAAAGAAGCAAGGCCGACCCATGGCTTCCTATGAATAAAGTTACCGCCAAGGGGTCTGATAATGATTTTTAAAAATTTGATTAAAGTAATGTTTTGGTGTTAGAAGTAAATTTGTATTTGGTTGATTATGCAATAAGGTACTAACATATTATAATATTTTGTTGTCATTGATGAGTGATTGAAGGTGGAGCTCTTGGGCGCTCAGGGGGGCGTAACGTGGTGGGCATGCTATAATTCCTAACACCCATGGGGGCCTCATGTGCTAGGCACGTCAAGCTGCTCATGCGATGAGTTGGTGAGTTGGACTGACTTGGAAAGGGGTGCCTGTATAAAAGAAGTAAGGTCAGCCCATGAATTCCCATGAATAGAGTTCCCACCAAGGGATCTCATAATGATTTTTACAAAATTCACTAAAGTAATGTTTGGGTGTTAAAATTCGGTTCACAATTGATTGATTATACAACATGGTACTAAAAATTAAAATATTTTATTTTCATTTATGAGAGAACAAAGGAAAGGTTCCTAGGAGCCCATGGGGGCGTTGTGTGCTAGGCACGCTAGGGTGCTCAACCCCCATGGTGGTGTCACGTGTTGGGCATGCTAGCACGCCTGTTTGGCAGAGGTGCTCATGCGACAAGTTGGCCAATAAAATTGAATTGGAAATGGGCACCCACACAAAAGAAGTAATGTTGGCTCATGAATTCCAATGAACAAAGTTACCACAAGGGGGTCTCATAAATATGATTTTTACACAATTAAGTAATTTAATGTTTAGGTGTTAAAAGTCAGTTTATAATTTAATATTGATCATGCAATATGGAAATAAAAAATGATAATATTTTGTTTTCATTGATGAGGTAATGATTTTTGTTCATTGATTTGCATAGCAGGGTGAACGCCCGTGCCTCGGGCACACTCACACGAAGGTGGGGCATCATGTGATGGGCACACCAGGGTGCCCCCCTGGAAGGGGTGCCCTTGTGATAAGCTGGTGGGTCGACCCAACTTGGCAAGGGTCACATGAAAAAAATAATTAAGGTCAGTCCATGAATACCCATGAACAAATTTCCGACCAAGGGGTCTCATAATGATTTTTAGAAAATTCACTAAAGTAATGTTTTGGTGTTAAAATTAAATTCAAAGTTGATTGATTATGCAACATGGTACTAAAAAATTATATTATTTTATTGTCATTGATGAGAAAAAGAAGGCATGTATCTCGTGTGCCCATGGGGGCGTCGCGTGTTGGGCATGCCAGGGTGCCCGACGCCCATGGGGGTGTCGCGTGCTGTGCACACCAAGGCACCTTCCCAATACAGATGCCCATGTGATAAGTTTGTTAGTCAACCTAAATTATCAAGGGGAACCCACACAAAAGAAGTAATTTCGACTCATGAATGCACATGAACAAAGTTCCCACAAGGGGGTCTTATAAACATGAATTTTAGAAAATTAAATAAATTAATGTTTAGGTGTCAAAAGTTAGTTTATAATTGAATATTGATCATGCAACATGGAAATAAAAAGTTCTAATATTTTGTTTTCATTGATGAGATAATGATTTGTGGTCAATAATTTTCAGAACAGGGAGAATTCCCGTGCCCTGGGCGCACCCACAAGAAGGTGGTTCACCGGGCACCCGTGGGGTCATCGTGTGTTGGATACATGAGGGTGCTAAACGCCCATGGGGGAATCACTTGTTGGGCATGCCAAGGTGCTTGCTCAACAGGGTTGCCTGTGCGATGAGTTGGTGTATCGGCCTGACTTGGTAAGGGGTGCTCAGATAAAATAATTAAGGCCAACCCATGAACTCCCATGAATATAGTTCCCAATAAGGGGTCTCATAATGGTTTTTAGAAAATTCACTAAAGTAATGTTTGGGTGTTAAAAATCGGTTCAAAATTGATTGATTATGTACATGGTACTAAAATATTATAATATTTTGTAGTCATTGATGAGGGAACAAAGGCGGGGTTCCTAGGCGCCCATGGGGGCGTCGCGTGTTGGGCATGTCAGGGTGCTCGAATCCCATGGGGGCGTCATGTGTTGGGCATGCCACGGTGCCTGCCCAACAGGGGCACCTGTGTGACAAGTTGGTTGGTTGACCTGACTTGGCAAGGGGTGCCTAAACAAAAGAAGTAATGTTCCCATGACTACCCATGAACAAATTTCCCACAAAGGTGGTCTCATAATAATTTTTTGAAACTTAAGTAAATTAATGTTTATGTGTTAAAAGTCAATTTATAATTGAATATTGATCATGTAGAATGGAAATAACAAATGATAATATTTTTTTTTTCATTGATGAGCTAATGATTTGTGTTCAATAATTTTCACAGAAGGGTCAACTCATGCACCCTGGGTGCACCTCCACGAAGGTGGGGTGCCTAGGCACCCATGAGGATGAGGTGTGTTGGGAACACTAGGGCGCCTGTGTGGCGATTTGGTGGGTTGGACCAACTTGGTATGGGGTGCTTGCATAAAAGAAGTAATCTTGGCCGATAACTTGATAATGGGGCCAACATTGAATTTTTTTCAATTTGTGCTTTTATGCATTGAAATTTAACATGGATATGGCAGAAGCATGCATTAACTATATGGGAGGGTTTTGAGACTCAAATACGACTCACAAAAAGAATTCATAAAATTATAACGTATATAAATGTCCAGGAGATAAAATTATTTATTAATATTTACCAGTTGTGGGTTTATTGGTGCTAATTGTCCTTCCGTCTCGTACGGAAAGTCATGAGGCTAGTCAGTCCTGATCCAATGGAAGTCCTGGTTTGATAGGAAAAGATCTAGGTTAAGGATCTGAGCTATGACCTACGAGCTCTGTCGGTATCCTCAAGTAAAATCAAAATATTGATTAACAAGGCTCCTCAAGCAGTTATGCCTACTAGATTGGGTTTAATATATCATTATAGAACATGCCTAGAAGTCCTTTTGTTCAAGTTGGCCTAGTTCCTCTCCTAGGTGTATTCTTCTAACTAGCACATAGACCTATATTTATGCACTTGTCCCTTCAATATATCCATAAGATGCCATTCAAACATGCCTTACAGTGGACTGTTATTTCCCTTCTGATGATAATGATATATTATTTCAAAATCTTAATAATTCCTATAATATTGTGTGTAGTAGAAGCTTCCAAGGTGTTAATTCAAGAAGATATACTGAAGGTGATACACTGATCCTATTCTTGAGTTCAAGTCAGAGTTTTGTATTTTCTCAATACTTACTTATAATTTCTCCTTTTTCTACCTTTAATAATAGGTCTAGTCCATTCAGATATCTATACCATTGTATTTTAAGTTTGTCCCTTCAGGGCTTTCAACAGTTCCAAAAGGATACACAATTTATCTTCCTTCAAAGTGTCACAACTCGATGGAGTGAGAGGTTTCTATTTGGTAATATTTGTATAAATCTCAGAATTTTTGAAGATAATTGTGGTCCTTTAGGGTGACTAAGTTTTGGATCAGGCTTTCCAAATGACCCTACAATGCCTCTTTAAAGTTCGACCATGGTCCTTCTTAAAAGTAGTTTCCTTACTGCCTATTAAGACTACCTCTAGTCCACAAAATATTATTAAATTAGTGTAAATGTAACCATTAGTGTAAATTTATTATTAATTAATAAATTAAGCATTATTTTCTATCACATAATTGTTGATTTTATTTTTTTTATAATATTTATTTGTTTGAAATTAACAATTACATTATAAATTATATTATTAAATAAAAAAAAATATTATATTAATTTTTATATTATTAAATCAAAACCATTTTATATTAATTATTATGTTATTAAATAAAAAAAATATCATATTAATTATTATATTATTAATTTGTTACTAATAATTCCTAACTGGTATATATGTTTTTGGCATGTCATTGCATATGGTTTTCGTATAAACTGTGAGTTTTCTTGGTGGCCCCGTTCCCATGTAATTGCATACGGTTTTCTCATATATTGTGAGTTTTATTGGTGGCTCCACTCCCTTATAAATTCGATTTTTGCAGTAGACTCTAGGGTTTCTTGGTGGCTCCTCTCCCCAGATTCGATTCTTGTAGCAAACCTAAAGGTTTCTCGCTGCCTTCGCTCCCTACATTCGATTCTTACAATAGATCTGAGGGTTTCTCTGTGTCGCCTTTCCCTACATTCGATTCGACATTCCCTTGAGGGTTTCTTGTTGGCTCCTCCCTACATTCGATTCTTGTAGACCTGAGGGTTTCTCAGTCGCTCGTCCCTACATTCCATTCAATGTTCGCTTGAGTGTTTCTTGGTGGCTCCTCCATACATTTGATTCTTGAAGACCAACTTGGGTGATTCTCTATGGATCCTTCCTACATTTCATTCGACATTCCCTTCCTTGTGTAGACTCCTTCAAGGATCCATAGTAGCTGGCGAATTCAAGCATTAGGGTTAATAAACTATAAGTCCACATTCCTTCCTAAACACTTGTAATTATAGGGTTTCCAAAACATTGTCGCGATCCTAAGGCTAGGGAAAATTGAGACCATTAATGCCCTAAAACACAAACTTATTTTCTCAATGTATGCAATAATAAGAGAGTAGTAGCATGGTTATCAATTAATTAATATGTTCATTCCTTCCTGAGTCCTTTTTTTAGTCACGGGCTACAACTTATTCATCTTACTGTGAATATCTTATTTAGTCATGGGCGACCATAGGTGGGTGGCTAGAGGTGGTGAACCGAGAAACCCTTTGGTGGTAACATGAAACTAATAAGCACATATGTGTTATGTGAAAGTTGATATGTGGTATGGAGAAAAAATCGTAAGGTAAGTTAGGGTAAAGAGTCAATAACCTAGATTCGGGTGTCTAGATGGAAAGTACCCCTTATGACTAACAATATTAGGCACATGGAGGGAGTCTATCATCACATGGATCTAGCCCAACATATTTAATACATGCACAATATTTCCTTAGTTTGCAAGGAACACCTTGTGGTTTCTCCAGGCTTCTTAAACTATTGCGACCTGCACTCCATGCCATGTCATTCCTTCTCTCGGTGCTTTTTCTTCTACCTAGCACCACCTTTCCCAACCTCATTGCTACGCCCACCAACTCCTGTATTTAAAACATGAGAGGGAAAATATGGGATAACTGTCTTCCAGGATGTGAAAAAGGCATAGTGATACCCCCCCCCCCACCCTTAATGACCACTCCATTGCCACCATGTTCAACCACACCATTCCAAATAGTATCTGTAGGAAAGTTGTGGCTATGATTTGGTTTTTTTTCTTTGCTTCATCACATATTCATTGTTCAAGATCAACCAATAGCTTAGCTTTGTGAAGACCATGGCTATCTTACCCTTGAAAATAGTGATATTTTTCTCTTTGAAAATTTAATTATTTTGAATGCAAGCATGTGGTTATGGACTTGAAAATAGGGCTACATATAGTTCCCATAACTATGATCCAATTAATGATGATCTTGATCTTGAGAGGACGGATTTCTTGACTGCTTAGTCTCTTAAAAATAGTATTAAGAAACCTTTGCTTATTTTTAATAGGACTAAACTTTTATTACAATGATAATTTCTTATATTTATGGTCAGAACTTGGATTTTTACTTTCTCTACAATCTCAACCTAGGAGAAAGTCATTGACACCACACGATGGCACCATCTTGGCATCACATGAGGATATGGTCTTGCCACCACACGATGGAACCATCTTGGAATCTCATGAGGGTATGGTATTTCCACTACATGATGGAGCCGTATTGGCATTGCATGAGAGCATGCTCTTGGAACCATGTGATGACATGGTATGACACACTGCAGATAGTCTTGGTCACATATAATTTCAGTTCCTCACATTGCATATATATTAAAATCCAGATATCATACATCACATTTAAATTATAGTATTGGCATCACATGGTTCCTCTTCGTATGCAGTATCGTCTCCATTTTTGGCACTATTGTTCTAAAAATTGGTGTAGTGTGGTATATTGGCACCCTCTATTGTATATATGCCACATCTATTACGTGACCTCATTGCATGGTATAATTGGCAGGCATCGTGTATATATATATATATATATATATATATATATATATATATCTGGCTCTGTATGTATGATGATATCATTATAACATAATACAACATCGTTCAACTATACATTCTATTATATTGATATGATATTAGAATGGTGTGATTTACACATTGCAATTCAATATTGGCATGACACTGCACATGTGTGAAAAAAAATAGTATGGAACCATGTTTGATTTAATACAACATCGTTAAACTATACAATCTGTTATATTGATATGATATTAACATGGAATGATTTACACATTACAATTCAGTATTGACATGACACTGCACATGTGTGCAATACAGTAGTATGGCACCATGTTTGATTTATTCATTGCATTTCAATATGCAATACAATAGTATGGCACCATGTAGCAAAGGTATCCATGCTATCATTTCTAAAACCTGAAACCATAGTGACAATATTGGCATGAAAAAGTTGATTATATTATAGTAATGACATTTCATATGTGTCAGTGGTTTCAGTTTTTTTATGGCTAGTGTAAAGTTGTAACAAGTGTCTCTATATGTGAATAATTTTCTTCTTATTTTCCTGTTATTTATGTTGTATTGCTATTTTTATTTCTATATAATTACACATCATGCTATAATCATGCAGTGTCAGTCCATTATCATTATTATTATGATGTTTTTATCATCAAGATAATGCTAATAAATAAAATATCAATGCAAAAAAGAACACCATAAATAGGCTCCATGCCCTGGAAAAACCCTTGCATGGGGGAAAACCCACAAAATTCTCTTATTTTAGAAATTAAAGGAATACTTCTAAGACATTTTGATCAAGACAACTCACCAAGTGATAGGAAAACCGCCCAAACAACAATGCTTCTTTCTTTAACTCAGTCTACTGCACTTCTTTGGCTCGAAATATGAATATAGATAACTTCCTTCCACTTATGTGAGCTTTACAAACAAAGAATTAATGCCCAAGTCAAAAAAACAAACATTTCTTCCTTTCCTCACTATCCTTCTCTTCTTTCTCACTCTGATTTTTTCTTAGACTTATTGAAGAGTGTCAATTTCTTATCTATCTCCAATGAGGTCGAATATCTCTCATTTATCTAGTATTTTGGTGAGTTCCAAGGGCCTCTTGTGGGGATGACTTGATGGAATGTCCAACCCATCACTTGGTAGCTTCTAGATCTCAGTTTTACATTTAAAATATTTATTTTACATCAATTCAAGATCCCTTCATGGGAATTTACATCATGACATTGAATTTTACCTTGTCACAACCCTATAATACACAAATGGGTGCCAAACCTAATACAAAATGGGTTCATTACCTATTCCAAAACCAAGCCACAATAGTCATTGGTATAGGAAAAGGCTTGTCAAATCCCATGGGAGTAGTATTGATCTTGTGGTAGGAAATGACATTTCTCTTTATGAAGTTGATGAATTTCTCAACAAAACATTAGTCAGTAAGTTCTTCAATTGATGTGTTTTCTAGCTGCCATTTCCAAGACATGTTACTTTCAGGATCTTCCATGCATTATTGGTTTTAGGTGACATCTACAACTCTATTTCGGTAGCCTTGCATCAACCCAAGAAAATGTTATTCAAAAATAAAAATGTAAATCAAATTGAAGTTACCTTCTATGATGGCCTTTCATCAGGACATCCAATTCTTGCACTATCAACATCCTGCACATTCACATCTCCAAGAATTTTAATGTCAAGGGTATTTTTCTTTTATAAAGGTATTCATATATTTCCTCATGGAGATGTCCTATCCAATTCTTTTAAATCATTAGATGCTGACTACTTATCTTCTCTTTTTGTGACTATAGTTGAATTCTTCTTCTTCACATATTGTTCGTAGGAACTTCTAGTCATAGCTCCTTCATTTTTTCAACCACCTCATATTCCATATGAGGACATATTATGTTGATTTCATCCAGTTAATATGTGAACCACACCTTCATGCATATTTCCAAAGGAGGAAATCATTTTTATTTTTGTCATGCTCATGAAATAGATCATTTACTCATGCAATCATATATGTTACAATACTTCTAATGTTCTTGTTAATAAAAGAGTCGACACCTTCCTTTCCTTGAATAATATATTTCTTCTCTTCTCCCTGAACTAATCCCTTAGTTGTGATGCTTCAATCAACCTTCCAAATGAATAGTTAATGGTTTAATTCTTTAAGTGTCAATGATCAATTTTTTCATCTTCATGTGCCTCTTTCAATGACATAATTTTTTCAACTCATGTGATAATTAACTCAACTATCCATTTGAAAAGATCATGATTAATGAAACACATGTTTCTCATTGAAATATACCATTGAATCACTTAGTACTACTAACTAGGCCTCCTAATATAGAAATAATCCAAGTAAATTCAATTAAAAAAATATATTATAACCCATTGTCCAATCACCTCATGGTGGTTATCAGCTAAATGATGCCCAATCAAATTGAGCTAACTCATTAAATTGGAATTTCTTATTCATCTGAAAAGTTTCATCAAATTCAAATCTTTGAATTTTTATAGCTAAGGATAGTGGAATAAAATTACAAATTACAATTATTTGATAAATAAGGTGATAAGGGGAATGCACCATCCTTAGAGAAGCCCACAAATGCTACTGAGGAAGTTCTCAGTGAAGTTCTTAATGATTCTGATTGGTTTTACGATGATGAGTTATACATGTCTCCTAAACCAATAATAAAAATCAATAAGCTTGTGGTTAGAATGAACACATAAATTACTTTCTTGATTGACATTAGAGATAAATTTTCTAAGATTAAAGATAGGATAAAATTTTCAACCAACATCTTCAAAGATATAGGGTAATAACCATATTTAGTGTGATTTTTTAATGTCATAAGTTCAAACATGAATGTTTGTTTTTTAACTTTTACATTGTCTAATCGAAAAAAAACATGTTATTTCTTATATATAATTTTTTGGTAGAGTTTGCACCACAACTTACAGGCACCACTACAGGGCAGTCGTAAGAGGAGCACATGGAAACCATTCCAATAGTTTTGACTAGTGCACAAGGTAAATAAAGCTCTAACACTTTTTATTAATGAATAATAACAAAAAATATCAGTTTAAATTTTATTTCTTGTTACAGCCGATGATCCACACCTCTTTCGGAAGCCTTGACAATGCCATGAGTACACGACCAAGCCATCAAAAATAAAATAATAGAAAAATAAATGATTTTACTAGTTATATCATTAGAAACATCATGTACCATATTATGAAAACATATTTTTGATGATAAATGTTTTTGATGTGATGTATTTTATGTCTATGATTAATTAACGAATGAATGAAATTTATATGTTAATGAATAATTGCTATTTGTCTCTTTATGTACATTACGTTATTACTAGGTGAGTGATTTATTTTTGCACTACATTTGATTTAAAGAATTTTTTTATTTCTACATTGCAAATCTTCCAAGACCATATATTGAGAAAAACTAGGGAAAACATAATTAGGGTTTCTTTTTTATTACTCATTATATTGACAATTATTTTGATATAATGTTAGTTCATCATCATCATTATTATTTTTTGTTCACAATCAAGACAATGCTAATAAATAAGATCACAGTCAAAACAAGAACACCAGAAATAGGCTCTAGGCTACGGAAAAACCCAAAACATTCTCTTCTGATAGAAATTCAAGGAAGACTTCCAAGACCTTTGATCAAGACAACTCACCAAGTGATATTCCAACCACCCTAACAATAATGATTCTCTCTATAACTCGGTCTGCTGCTATTCTCTAGCTTAAAATATGAACATAGATAACTTCCCATACGTGAGAGCTTGCAAAACAAATAATTGATGAACAATCCAAAAAAATATACCTTCTTGCTTTCCTCGCTATCCTTCACCTCTTTCTCACTCTAAAATTTCCTCAAACTTCTTGAAGAGACCAAATTACTTATGTGACTCAAATGAGGTCCTATACCTGTCCTTTGTTGATAAATCTAGGGAATTATGTGAGTTAGATTCTTCAATTTGATTTCTCTTATATTTATATTTACTTGTGAAATTATATGTTCATTATGTTAGTTCTCCTTTCATAAAGTAAATTCCAACATGAAGATCACCAAGACAAGGACACAAGATGTAAGCAAATAGCTAGGGAAAAAATCCTATGAAGGAGAAAACCCAATAAACTTTTTTTATAGTAGATTAAATCAGGTTGAGACACACTTGACCCTCTGACTAAAGAAATATAATTACTCCAACCACCAAACCAATTCCTCATGCAATTGTCTTTACGACCATGGTTCTTGGTTCCTTCTGTTTCAAATTCAAAATTTTGACCCTCCTTCTGCAATATTCTCGGCCCTCCTTCTTCATAAATCTTGACCTTCATTTTTCAATAGTCATAGCCATTTCTATAATCATATTTGCAACAAGGAAGTTTTACCTCCTTATAAATTTTTCTACAATTCACATTTTTGGCATCCTCTCTATAATAGTATTCTAATATTCTCTGCTTCCTCTCCATTTCTCAGTATTGTAATAATTTATCTTAATTCTTGAACAAATGCTTCACTTATCTCCTTCAAAAGGTGAAATAGTAGGCTATTTATACTTATTGGTCATTGTGCATTTGAGACGACATGAACAATTTGACTTGAACCTGATTTGTAGGCTTGTAATGAAGGTCGACCCGATCATATTCTATTTGGAGGCCAATGTTAAAGGATGAATGGTAATCCTTTTGAGAGAAGGAACTGATTTTCTGGAGTATACATTTAGACACAAAAAATAGTCCTTTCTTGAACTTAATTATTTAGCAACTTTGACTCAACAAAAAAATTGCTTCAAAATGTCTAAAAACTGTATTAGAAGGAAAACATTTAAGAAATTAGATTTTAGAGGCATGCGCCTTGATCATTTAATGTTTTGTTTTCTATAATTGCTATGTAGTAAAAGGAACATTTTTTTTTAACATAATATTTCCATGTAAAATTATCTATATTCAAGAGTTGATGATAAAAGTTGAAAGAGACGAAAATTATGTTCATTACCCAAATATCAACTCCTTGGAAATTTGTGGAATGAGCTATAAGTAGAGCACAACATCCCTTTCAAGAATTTTAATTGCATTGCTTATTTATGGGGAGGTTCCAAAATATTTCTTTATTAGGCTTGTAATCAATGTTATTGAAAATATTCAGAATAAAATTGATTATGAAACAAAAGCTCAGATAGTTATAAATAAATATAGAGATTTAGATGATGACCACATATGTCTTAGAAAGTTATCATGTAGAATTCCTTTGCACAAATGAATGCTTATTGGATTGAATGGAATCTAGAATTTCATAGATTTGACTGATTGACTATAGTAAATAAATTAGCATGCCATGTAAGCCAAAGTCATACCTATTTCCACGTCAATATGACATGCCATCATGCCACATAATCACCAGTGAATGAAATCGTACCACACAGTCACCAGTTGCATGTGCTTATTCTAGATACCTATTTTGAGATCGTTGCTTCACATTTAATTCATGGTACCCAAGAATGGTTTTAGTTAATCCAATAATCATTGATTCATGAAATTGAATTCCACATGACAACTTTCTAAGACATATGTTATCGTCATCTAAATATCTATATTTATTTACAACTTTCCAAGATTTTGTTTTATCTTTAGGTTCATTCTGATTTTTTTCTATAAAATTGATTACAAGCTTAGTAAATAAATATTTTGGAACCTCTCCATAAGTAAGAAATGTGATCAAACATCTTGAAAATGATGTTTCTCAACTTATAAATTGTTCCACAAATTTCCAAGGAGTTGATACTTGGGTAACGAACATAATTTTAATCTCTTTCAACTTTTATCATCGACTTTCGAAAATGGATCATTTGACATGGAAATATTCTGCTAACAAAAAATGTTCCTTTGACTTCATAGCCATTAAATAAAAGGAAACACTAAATGAGAAAGGGGTAGGGATATGAAATCTAATTGATTGAGTGTTCACCTTCAAATACATTTTTTTGGCATTGTGAAGCCAATTTTTTGTTGAGTCAAAGTCAAAATCATTTTTGTAAGACATCCTTCTTGGGCTCCTTAAGGTCAATAAAGGAATAATGTTTTTGTGTCTAAGTATATCATCAACCAATTAGTTCCTTCTCCCAAAAGGATTACCATTCATCCTTCAAATCTAGCCTCCAAACCAAAGATAATCAATTCGACCTTCATTACAAGCCTACAAGTCTGGTTCAAGTCAAATTGTTCATGTCGGCTCAAATGCAGAGTGACCAATAAGTATAAATAACCTACTATTTCACAATTTGAAGGAGATAAATGAAACATTCATTCAAGAAGTACGAGAAACTATCACATGATCGAGAAATGGAGAGGAAACAAAGAATCTTAGAAGACTATGATAGAAAGGAAGCCAAAAATTTGGATTGTAGAAACAATTACAGGGAGGTCAAAGTGTCGAGTGGTGCACGAGGTAGAGGAAAATCTAATGCTATTTTTATTAATGGATAAAAACAAAAATATCAATTCAATATTTATTTTTTGTTACAGATGATGATCCAGCCCTCTTACAGTATCCTCGACAACATCATGAGTCCACAACCAAGCCATAAAAAATAAACAAAAAGGAATATAAATGATTGTAATAGTTATATCATTAGAAACACCATGTACAATATTATGAAAACATATATTTTATGATATTTTTTTTTGAGATGAAGTAATTTGTGTCTATGATTAATGCATGAATGGATGTATGCTATATGTTAATGAATAATTTCTAATGTCTCCTTATGTACATGACATTGTTTCATATTATGTAAACATATTTTTTTTGATAAAATTTATTGAGATAGAATATTTTGTGGATTTATGAATGAATGAATGAATGAATATTTATTATTACTATTTTTAATAAATTTTAATGTCTTTCTTTCAATTATTTCCTATATAGTAGATAGATTGGGTACTGGGGAATTAAGAGTGATGTTTTTTTTTTTTTTTGGGGGGGGGGGGGGGGGGGGGGACGGGCTTGAGAGCTTCCAACTTCACGTGGTTGGCCCTGTTCAGTAGAGAATAAATTAGGATTGGATAATATTGGAGAAAAAAACCTTAAATCCAACAGAGTAACAACAAAGTCAATGTTGACTTGGCTACTGCTTCTTCGAGTGGAGGGAGGTTTGTGCCAAGATTAAAGTACTCCAATAATTTATTCTCGAAACCAAGAGGAGCTCATTCATGTATTCATGCACATAAATATTTTTTATTATTATTTATTCAAGGAACTAGTTTTAATGTTTGGTCAAATTTAATCCAATTTTTCCTCATTGGTCTCATGAATATGTGTAGGAAAACTAGTTTCAATTCAGATGTTGAAGTGGAATAACTATCTGAAGTAAAGAGCTCAAAATGGTAAGGGTTTAGGTGAGAAAACAAAATTTGTTTGATATTTGTCTTGTATGTATTGGTTGAGTTGGAGTTACATAAATTTTTATAAGAAATAACAAAATTTTCCATGAAAAAAATTCATGTAGTATTTTTCTTTCTTTGACAATTGTATTTTTATTTGAGTGAAAGAACATAAACTTTCATTTTTCATGTAGGGAAGATGGAGAAACTATTATTATATTAATTGGGCATAAGGCATTGTCATGCTTTTTCTTCTATGTTATTAATTATTTATCACATATAACTTCTCCTCCTTCCTTTGTTTTGTAAGTACTTTCATTCACATATCTGGATTCGAAATATTAATTATGGTTGGAGGCATATACACAAAAAAAACTCATCGAAGTACTGCTCAACTTTAGCCCACCAATAGCTTGGCTACGAGGTGCATGATTTAGTTTTGCGTTGCATTTTATTTCAAGAAATTTTTTATTTCTACATTGAAAATATTCAAAGACCATAGATGTTGAGAAAAACTAGGGAAAACACAATTAGTATTTTTTTTATAATGTTTTATCTTGTTATATTGACAATTATTGTGATATAATGTTAGTTCATCATCATGTCAATAGCCATTTATGTATCCATGTCACACTCGAGTTGGGTTCATCCTATGTGGATTTTCCACATCATTAGTGACACAATAATAGTCACTTCCATTGAAATTTCATATATCACATCACACTTTGGGTGTGATAATCCCAGGTGGCTCCATGTGACCATCATGTGTTATACACTGCTAGCATCTTAATGTGATTTTTTTCAAAATATATTCTGTGAAGCATCCCACAACATAAAAATCCATATAAATAAAAAATAATTCAAATACCAAGGGCTTGGGTCTTGCATGACCCTACCTGCAATACCTACAAACAAAATTTGGGTTGTGTGCTAATTCATTTTCCACTTAGTTACATGCACCAGTAAATACCACCACTCAATAGCATAGACCTACCAAAAACACACTTGTTTTAAACTTGCTACTGGTCCCCTTTTCCAACCAATATGCAACTCAAGTTGAAGAGTGACCTTAATTACATGCCTAAAAATTCCAGAATTATCCCCACGAAAAAGTTTAATTTGTTACAAGACAATCTGCATCCTTCTTCACCATGAACCAATCATGCAATTTTATGTGATCCACCAAGTTCTTATGCCTTCTCCTCTCCACATGATTGGCTATATATGGGGTGTATGGAGAGAAAAGGGTCATGTCCCTTCAAGTCCTATTGGGTTGACACATGACACCGATGAAAGTTGAGTGACCAAAATTCTTTGGCTGATACACATATCCTCTATGTAATATACATAACCTTTCACTCAAGTGTTAGTTGGGGTGTTCCTTTAACTAACCTCGCCAACTCATCACACATGCTAAGTCATGTTCTTGGGTGCTCACCCAAACTCATTGACCAATTCATGATGTGAGGCATGATTATAACAAGTTGTGCTCATACTCAACTCATCTAAGTTCTCTTCGCACAATAATTTTTTTCACCAATTTCTCTATGCCTTCTATGCACACATTGACTATTCTCCTTTCCACAGTGCCAACACACTAAAGTTTCTCAATCCTTATTCCTTCACACTTAGGGAATTTTCTATCCACTTCCTTATTTATCTTTGTCCACATTTCATAAGGAGAGGGGGTAGTATGATGCCATCCTCCACTCAGGATGCCTACTCTGACTTCAATGCTTGTCAGCATAGGCTAGTACTTCATTCAATAGATAGTTACGAAAATTAAGGGTAGTTTGTATGGCCCTGATCATGACATGCCATAAGGAAACCAACCAATATGAAAAATGCTTTGAATTTCCATGCAACAACCCACCATAATGTTTCCCTCTTAGAACTTTGTATTCGTATGTCCCTCCATTCAAGTCAGTCATCAATTTATTTTTCACAAAGAAATAATTTACATACTAGGTTTATATACATAGATTTTTTTGGAAAAAGAGTTGTTACACATTTTCCTATTCTAGGGTATATTGCCATCACACAAAATAATCCTTCTCATGATTATTGTTGATAACCATAACTCTATAAGCCAAAATATCCTATAACATAAACTTTGGGTGATCAACAATGAAGGATGCTATATGTGATGGCATTCTTATAGTCTTCAAAATAGTGTTGTGTATTATCTCTCTCTCTCTCTCTCTCTCTCTCTCTCTCTCTCTCTCTCTCTCTCTCTGTATATATATATATATATATCCATCGTCAGTGAACAAAATTATGTATTATATATTTTTTTGATGGTTTGTTTGTCATATTCTCCTCACATTCACATCAAATACAATTGAGGAACCAAATTTCATCAGCCACTTTGGTCAATATGGTCCAATATTACTCAAAGTAGTTCTTGGATAGGTATTAATGCACATTTGGAAATTGTAGCAAGCATCATTTTAGAGATGGTGCATTAGGATTAGAAGTTCACCACCTGATCCAGGTGGATATTAGTGTCCACCTGCCTATTACACTTGGACCCCCACCATTTTTTCTTTCATTTTTTCAGTTTCCTTAATTATAGAACAATTTACTATTTTGGCAGTTTTTCAGATCTTGAACTTTCAGAGCCGCTTTGAGGCCCTAAATGATGTTTTTTTGGAAAATCACTTCTGGCAAAGGTGAGCCTTTGATTTTACATTCGCTATCACTAGTTTTATTCCTCAGATAGATATTTATAAAAAGATATCATGTGTATCAAATGAAGATCGTATTCCAAAGTTATGATTGTGGGAAACTGATGTACCAATTTACCCCAACGGGGCCCATACTTTGGCGTTTCATCTCCCAGGGTTAGGTTTTTGGATGTTTATGGTTGTCCATTGTTTCTCAATAATAAATAGGCCTTCGAGCCTCATTGTAAAAAATTTCAAAGGCCTGTAGTCTCCACATCTCTTCTCATAGATAAGCTACAAATGCCCTAGCTAGTTTATTTCTATTCTGTCTATAAGCATATTTCAGTTATGTGATATTAATGAAATGAAGTATTATTTTTGATGCATCTATGCGTTTACGTGTATTTCTATATTTTATTGTGTTCGTGCATAAGTCCATATTAGTGGTATCAAAGCGTCTTGCTCTTTCTCGATCCTTTTTTTTCATGTCCCCAACAAGGTCGAGGTATAATGAGTTAGGGCTCGATCTCGTTGAACCTTTGCAATATCAACCTCTCAAACCTCGACGACCATCGATGGGCGATGAAAAAAAGATGAGGGAGCAGGAGATTGTTCAGATTTTTAATTAGCGATTAAACCTCTTAATATTTAATTGTCAATCTGGGAGTTGTAAACACGAGTTTTTCTGCGTTTTTGGTTTAGCTTAATGGTCAGAGTATACAAGTTTCCTTAATAATGGTTGTTAAGTACAAAATGATAAAAAAATTCATGTATCAATTAATTGAACTAGCACTCATCTCGCTCTCATAAAATAATTCTTCACTTTAACATAAGAAATCTAAAGGAAATCAATTTAACTTAATACATGATGTTTCATATTCTAAATTATTCTAAATTTTTGCAATCGAAAGGCAAGCCCACTCAAATCAAAGGCTTGATGAAAGCCAATTTAAGTACAATTATTGAAATAAAACCTTTTCAAAGTAGGAGATTCAAATTATAATTATTCAAAAGGCAGAGGAAAGAAATCATAAAAACCTAATATCTATGAAATCGAAATGTAATGCTACAACTTGAAAAAGAAAAATATAATCAAATCTTGAACTGGAAAACTAGGCTATTTTGTTTAAAAATAAATACATTCAAACCACACTGATATGAAGTGAATCTCTATGCTACAACACTAGGAATGGAAATCAAACTCATTCTATCATGTGAAAATAAATCTATATTATCCTAGGAAAATATCGATGTTCCAAATGAAATGCCTTGAATTAAATCACACTGCTTGAATTAAATGATACTGCTTGAAATTGAATTGAATTAAATAATCATAATGCTAGAGATAACTCACACAATTCGAATGAAAAACACAACACCTATTGCTACCAAGCAAAAATTCAGTTTCAATTACAATCAAAAAAATTCTTGGATGATACAAATGACCAAATCCTCCTTCTATATATAAGAGTCCATGGGCCCACAATATAATCCTAGCCGACCTAACAATATCAATGTAATGGCACAATAATAACAATATTGGGGTTACAGGGGTACAACAATAACAATAAGGGGGCTACACTAATAACAATAAGGGACTAAACTAGTAATATAGGGACCTAACATGCCCCTCTCCTTCAAAAAAGTGTTCTCCTTAATGCTTGAGTAGCTCTCGGTGCTTCTGTATAAAATTTTCGTCCTCCCATGTAGAATCTTCAGTGGGTAAGTTCTTCCACTTGATGAGATACTCTAAAATTGATCGATTTCGTAGCTATCGATTTCTTGTTTCCATGACTGCTTCAGTTGCCAATATGATTTTTCCTTCCTCATCAAGTTCTAGCAATGTTGTTTGAACTTGAAGATTTTCACCTATAACCTTATTTAAGCATGAAACATGGAAAACTGGATGCACTCACGAAGAAGAAGGAAGCTCTAATTTGTATGCCATAGTGCCAATATTTTGCAACACCTTGTAAGGACCATAGTACTTTGGTCATAATTTATTATCCTTCTTAGCTTGCTTGAGGGACATTTGTTTTTATGGTTGTAGTCGTTAAAATACCCAGTCTCCTACATCAAAACTTCTCTCGCTGCAATGTTGATCTGCCTATTGTTTCATTCGATTTTGTGCCAAATTTAGGTTATCCTCTAAGAGTTGCAGAACTTCTTGTTGATGCTCGATGTGATCTTCCAATGCTTGAACCTTGGAATTTTTTCTTAAGGATGATGTGATGGAAGGTGGATGATATCCATAAAGTGCCATAAATGGGGTCATTTTTGCTGCAGTATGTAAGGAAGTGTTATGCCACCATTCAGCAAGTGGTAACCACTTGACCCATTGTGTTTATTTATCAGATACAAAAAAACGAAGATATCCTTGCAAACATTTATTCACTATCTCAGTTTGACCATCGGATTGAGGATGATAATATGAGCTATGAGCTAATTGAGTACCCAAGAAAATAACTTTGTCCAAAAATTTCCAGTAAAAATGGGATCTTTGTCGCTCAAAATAACCTTTGGGATTCCATGTAGCTTTTGAATTGTGTCCATAAATGTAGTAGCAACTGTACTTTCTTTAAATGGATGGGATAATGAAAAAAAATGTGCATACTTGGTAAGTCTATCAACTACCACCATGATGACACTCTTTCCTTTGGACTTAGGTAAACTTGTGCTAAAATCCATTGAAATCTCTTCCCAACGTTGACTTGGAATGGATAAAGGTGGTAGAAGACCCGGGGTCTTAGTTGTCTCAACTTTATTTTGTTGGCAAACCAAACATTCTGCCACAAACTTTTGAATATAAGATTTAAGGCCATCCCAAAAAAATTCTTTCTTCACCCTGTGGTAAGTTTTTAAAAATCTCGAGTGTCCTCCTAAAGGAGAAGTGTGCAATTCCAAAAGAATATTTTGTTTTAGTTGGGAATTATTACAACGATATAAGTGATCTTTGTACCATAAGGAATCATTCTTCCAACTAAATGTATCAGATGTACTAGGATCTTGTTGCAACTTTTGAATGAGTGTCCACAATTCTTCATCCTTCTTCCATTCATCCCTTGCTTCGGTTATCCAATATGGTTGGATAATAGAAATGGCACAAATAAATTCTTCCACCTCTTCATTCTTTCTAGAGAGTGTATCTGCAACAAAATTTAGCTTCCCTTTTTTGTAGATTATTTCAAAGTCATAAACCAACATCTTTGTGACCCATTTTTGCTACTCTTCTGAAGATAGTCTTTATTCCAAAAAGTTTTTAAGACTTTCATGATCAGTTTTTACCTTGAAGTGTCTTCCCATTAGGTAAGGTCACCATTTCTTTAGTGCATGTAGTATTTCTAACATTTCTTTCTCATAAATAGATTTTTGTAAATAATTTTCTTTGATTGGACTAATTTCAAAGGCAATGGGTCTTCCTTCTTGCATTAAAACATCACCAATTCCATTTCCTGAGGCATCACATTCCACAATAAAGGTTTTTATGAAGTCTGGCATAGCTAAGACCAGTGCTAGGTACATTGCCTCTTTAAGATGTTCAAAGGCCTTAGTTGCTTCAGGACTCCATGAAAATGCATCTTTCTTCAATAATGTTGTTAGAGCTGTTGTTATTCTCCCATAACTATTAACAAACTTGCGATAATACCCTCTTAACCTAAGAAATCCTCGCAACTGATTTATGTTTGTGGGGAATTTCCATTCCTTAATGGCTTTAATTTTGTTAGGGTCTACCTTAACACCCTCGTAATATATAATATGACCCAAATATTCCACCTCTTATACTCCACAGAAACATTTGGATGTTTTTGCATATAATTGTTTCTCCTGCAATAGCTTGAGCACCCTGTCAACATGTTGAACATGATCCTTCCAAGACCTGATGTAGATTAGTATATCATCAAAAAATACTAGCACAAATTTTCTAAGGAAGGGTTTGAAAACAGAATTCATCAACCCTTGAAATGTAGAAGGTGCATTGGTAAGGCTAAAAGGCATGACCAAAAATTCATAATGACCCTCATAAGTTCGAAATGATGTTTTCAGAGTATATTCAGTCTTCATTCTAATTTGATGATATCCTGAATGAAGATCCAACTTGGTAAAATAAATTTCTCCATGTAATTCATCCAATAATTTATCAATCACAGGAATGGGAAATTTATCTTTAATGGTGAGCTTATTGAGCTCCCTATAATCTAGACACATGCACCATGATCCATCCTTCTTGTGCACCAATACTACTGGAGCAGAGAAATAACTTTGACTAGGTTGAATTATACCAGCCTCTTATGTTCAATTTCGCTCTTTTGGACATAAGGATATCTATAAGGCCTGATGTTTGGAGTAACACTTCCTGGAATCAAATGAATAGCATGATCATGATCACAAATAGGTGGGAGTCCTTTGGTAGTTTCAAACACCTTGGAATGATTGTCCAAGACTTTTTGGAGATCTGCAGAAATAGATGATTTTGATGTTGAAACTTCTAGTGAGCATAATTGTGCAATTATGCCTCATTGTTTTTTCTTCAGAAGCTTTATCATGACATTAAAGATTATTATATTTCCCGGCTTCCCTGCGATACCCTGTAATTCGATATCCTTTCCTTCTGAAAAAAATTTCAAGAAAATTTCTTGAAAATTAAAAGCTACTGTCCCCAAAGATTGTAACCATTTCATTCCTAGTACAATATCAACCCTCCCATAGGAATGGAAAGCATTTGACTATTCAATACATATTCCCCAATGGTTAGCTTGATATTATGGAATTTTCCAGAGAAATTTATAGTTCCTCCATTTGAAACCATCACTTGACATTTTGGTGTTGGGGTATAGGAAACAATTCAATTCTTTGGCTACCTTACAATGAATAAAATTATGGGTACTACCCGAATCAATCAACATTATTACCTTTTTCTTCTTGATATGTCCTTCTACCTTGAGAGTTTGAGGAGTGGTAATTCATGCCAATGCATTACACGATATGGTCAAACTCATTTCTTCCTCTTCTAGGGTTGGTTCCTAGTGTATATCTTCTTCTTTTGAAGATTCTTGTTCATTTTCTTCTTCCTCTTCACAATCTATGTAAAATAATTTCTTCTTAGCACATTTATGACCTTTAGTGTATTTTCTATCATAACTGTAGCAAAGCCCTTTTGCTCTTTTTTCTTCCAATTGTTGTGGTGTCAACCTTGTAGGTTGTGGATGTCTAGGAGTAGCAACACTTCCATCTTTATATATGTGAGTGGTAGGCTTCCTTGTTGCCATAATTTTACATTTAATTTTTCTTGCCAACCTGAATGCCTTTTCCAATGAATCAAGTTCCCAAACGCAAACTTCATGTTGGATGTTATCCTTTAAAGTCCCTATGAAGACATCAATCCTGTGTTCCTCTGGAATATCAATTACGCTTATATTCAAGTTTTGGAAGTCCTCAATTTGCTCCGCCACTAAACCCTTTTGTTTGAGATTTATCAGTTGGCTAAAGAAAGTGTTGCTTTTTGTGTCCTCATAATGTGCTATCATTTCCTCCATAAAAATTGACCAAGTGACAATTTTTTTATGGGAGAAAAGCCATCAATACCATACAAATGTATTTTGTTCTAAATGTAAAGTTGCAATGCGTACTTTTTGTGTGTTTTTCACATTATTGAGATCAAAATATTGCTCCATTTGTAGTATCCATGTTATGGGATCCTTGCCATCAAACTTGCTCATATCCATATTTGGAATATGGTGGTTCTTCCATCCAAAATTAGAGTTTATGAAATCACGATTAACATTTATTTTGTTCTCATCATGAGTTTCCTCTACTATCTTTCATGGTAAGACATTTCTTGTATCAACTTTTCCAAATCATTCTTCATGTTTTCCATGTTGTCTTTCATTTTTTCATCGATCTTAGCTTCCATGTCATCCATCTTAGCTTCCATGCCATCCATCTTAGCTTCCATGCCCACTTCCATGCCATCTATCTTACCTTCCACGCCTTTCTTCAGAACTTCCATTTCATTTTTTGTTGCTCTTGGCGATAGCGAAATTTGGTGCACTTTCTCTTGTAATTTTGATATCTCATGTTGTGTTTCTTCATCTTCATGAGTCATAGTAGAGCCTTCTGAAGGCTTAATGGGTGTTGAATTATTTTTATAGGGTATTTTAGAACCCAATATTGATATCTATTCTTCAATATTCCCTTGGAATAAATTCAAACTAATTTTTTTTTCAAACGAGACTTATGTAATTCAAAAAAAATACACACATTTTTTTTCTTTTGAGGAGCTTGATATTGAAACTGGATTATCTCTGTGATTTCGGATCTTAAATATATAAAATTTGGCCCTAAAGTAGCCCTATGAATATTATTTCGAATGCCATAGGTCTGACCTGATTTGGATTCTTCAAGACAAATTTATGCCCAACCTCCCACGATGACTTAATTATGGACCGGTTCAATAGAATGAACTTGTACGACTTGCCACGTGTCATTGTTTCCTCCTTCGGATTTGAAATTGATATTAAGAAAGCTAAAGTCCATATACTTATGGTCACTTTTATAGAATCCCTATATGACACTCAGAGAGAGAGTTATGACATTTTTCCCATGGTCACCTCTTTGAGATGAAATTCGGGAGCCTGAAACAATCCTAACTTCCATAGATCATATCTCACAAAATATTGCAAAGAAAGATTTGAAATTTTTACACGAGGTTCCTTAGGATTTCGGCTTCGTTCTGTGAAAATTTTAGCTTCTGAACCCTCGTAGAAAAAAAGTTATAGAAAAAATTATGCGATGACCTGTTTAGGTTAAATTCAGGAGCCTGCAAATTTCCCTAACTTCCATAGATCATATCTCCGAAAATGTTACGAACCAAGCTATAAAATGTTGCAACGATTTTCCTCAGGGTTGCGGCTTCACACTTTAAACATTTCAACTTCTAAACCTTCGTAGAAAAAAAGTTATAGCGAAAATTCCATGATGACCTGTTTGGAGCAGCGAAACCCTAGAATCCAAAGCTCTGATACCAAATGTTATGAAACTAGCTCCAAAAATAGAAGAAAAGAGAGATAAACACCTTAGAAATATCCCCTTTGAGGGGGAAACCTCCAATACATTACATAAATGAAAAATTCTTGGATGATACAAATGACCAAAACCTCCTTCTATATATATGAGTCCATTAGCCCACAATATAATCCTAGCCGACCTAACAATAACAATGTAAGGGCACAATAATAACAATATTGGGGTTACAGGGGTACAAAAATAACAATAAGGGGGCTACACTAATAAAAATAAGGAATTAAACTAGTAATATAGGGACCTAAAATATATATTCATATTCAAACCCACACCATATAAAAAACTCAGAAATCATTATATTCCTATATCGTGGATGCTCCAATGATAAATATGGGTAAATGTGGCTTAAGTATAGAAACATAGCATGGCTTTGTGTTAAAATACGAATTCGGGTTATCAAATGAATCAGAGATCTTCAACATAGGAGATAAATCCTTGAATCATGTAATCTAACTATCTAAAATATTTAATGAAGCTCACCTCCAGAGGTGGTGGGCCCTCCCATGCTTGGAGTAAGATGAATTACTGAAATGGAAGTAGGATTTAAAACATCAAAGATAGAATTCATAATCAACCATGACAACAACGCTTCTTCTCACAAATTGAAGGCGATCATATATATTTTCAAAACAGAGTTTGGGAACCAATTGACATCAGTCACAATGTATCTTGCTAATGACAACAAAAATTCTAAATTTTTACCAACTAGCTCTCCATTACAATATTTTGTCCTCTTCTCCCAAACTGGATGCTAGATCTCGATCTGAGAATTCGGGTCCTCCTGTACACAACCCTCTGTTTTATAGCAGCAACGGTGCCCCTAATTTCTTGGATTTATGCTTTCACAGCTCATAAAATTAGAGCTAAACAAAAATTCTCAACCAAAATGAGGAGGTATTATTGTTGAGTAGATTCGGATGGATCTATGATTTTCCATAAATAAAAAACCGACCAGGATGAGTTTAACAATGAGTGAGATGACCATATCACGTGTCTTGTTGTCAAATGTATTACTAATGAAGAAATCACATTTTGATAAATTTGGATTTGATGAAGGATACATTTTCTATATGTATGTATATTAAAGCATTGATGTGGCCAACGTAAAGAGATATCTGTGGTGAGATGGTCGTGAATAAAAATCCTGGTCAAAGGAAATGCAAGCTATAAACTTTGAAATAATGCGATGTGACTTGAGCTCTTGACACGAGAGGGAGGTAGTGAGAAGTTTTAAGTATTTCCAATCTCTTCAAAAAATTGTTGGTGCATTCTATGAACTATCCATATAAACACAAGAAGTGGAGGTCGACTCAGATATTTTCCAAGGCTTCCCATGTTGATTCCATAACCGGGTCCGTAAGTAACCTGTTCAACCTAAATAATCATATCTTATTCCATTTGAAGATGGAAATTAGAAAAAGAAATCCATCTTCCAAGGTGAATCCCATCGGTGTTGGGGTTGTCACTGTGGGCCCTCCCGCCAGCACATTGTCACATAAATTAAGGAGGATGTCGAACTACTTGTTGTTAAGTTGACCAACATATGGAATCCAACAAAAATTCAATCTTCCTAGTTTTTGCAACATTGTTTCCTCCGGGTATATAAAATGCTCAGTTGTTCAATAAGGTTGCAATCGAGGTCTATGTCTCATTTATTAATGATGAAGAAATCTTCAGGCCATGGCTCGCCACACGAAACCCTTGAATCTCCTGATCGCTATCAATACTAATCTTGTCATCCTCAACCACAACTGTTTGTTGTGGAAAACATGTATTTTTGGTAGAAACACAATATACATTCAAACTAATAGCCTCCATCTGTGTTTTTGCTACATTGTGAGTAAAAGTCATGTTTTTTGCAACAACTCTCTCCTTGCCCATTGTGGCCAATTTCTTATAACAAGAGCTTTAGCTTCCACACCAATTTCACCTTCTCTCCTCCTTGGTTGTTCATAGACAAGAAAAACACAAAAGATGCACACATAAGATATATATGCACTCTCCATTTCTCATAGATTTCAGCTAATCGGATTACCACTTCCCTACTAATGATATTCAGTTTACGTGGGTTATTAAGAGTGATAAATCGTACATGACCTTTCTCTTCATCTAGGAAATCATTTTTGCCTCACTGTAACCTTTCCAAATTTTCCTCATTGTCAGCATAAAAATGAAATTGCATGGGTGTTGTTCAGAAATCTCTGCGCACAATCTCATCTTGAGACTCGACAAAAGGTGCAGAATGTAGTTCTTCAATATTTGACATTGAATTCGGGATATTTCTTCTGTGCATGAGATGAATCCGTACTTAAATGCACTTTAGGAAGCATTCCTGCACTACTGGTGCTAGTACATGAATTATTCATCTACCACTAAGAAGGTATATTATTAATGAAATTTACACACAAAACACTGTTCAAAATAATTAATAAGAATAATTCATAATTTAATAACTATTGCCTCTGAATTCTTCTAACCTTCAGCTTAATAAGATAATAATGATTAAAAACACTAGTCAAAAGCATATAATATTTTGATAAAAATCATAAAAATCTGGACAAAAAGGAAGCTCAACAGAGATACCATCAAAATATTGCTCGAGGAGGCCCTCGAGAAACAAAGGAACACAATGATGGATAACTTTGCCAAAATCCTTAAACGACTGCCCATCGATGGCGCATCTACATCCAACAGACACTCTGGTGGCACAAATCCTTTTAAGGTACAAGTAAACTTTGGCATTCCCATATTTGAGGGCCAAATAGATGCAGTTGTCGTAGATATATGGTTGAATCTATTAGAAGGGTATTTCTCAGTTCATGAATTTTCCAATTGGGAAAAGATTACTTTTTCACTTCTCAAAGCCTCCCCCCATGTCAAGGATTGGTGGGAAACCTACTGTGAGAAAAAGGACAGAGGGAAACCTCTCTATTTTTGACCACACCCACTTGGGATTATTTCTGAGATGCCATCAAGGAACAATATTATCCCATCGAGAGATATGAGGACAAGTACATACAATGGACTATGCCACGACAATAAAGGGATCACGATGTGAATGAGATGATGAATCTGTTCCATACCCTACACACAAAATTGGGTACCAAAGATTCATAGAAAAATTTGGTGCTGAAGTACCGCAGTTGTCTATATAGATAAATTCAGGAGGAAAGGGAGTTCCTCGACATCTCCTCGCTTGGTGCACCATACTGGTATGCTACCAAGATTGAGTAAAATTTCAAGCAGAAGAAGAGAAACTTTGGTTCTACGAATTAGAAATAAGGGAAAGGTGCCCCCAAATCGCAAAAAAAAGGAAAAAGCTAAGCTAGGGGGGCCTAGGATAACCTGCAAAAGCCACAAGCAAAGAAAAAAACTGCAAAGCCAAAGAAGGACATAGGAAAGTAGTGTGAGTTCCATAATATATCCACTCAAAATACAAGTGAGTGTTGGGTCAAGCAATCACTGGTGGCTGTGCTGAAGGCTTATGAATCGGATGCATGCTTCGACTCTGAATCAGAACCCAACAAGGGGAATGAAAAAGGGAAGAATATTATTGATGCGGAGCCACCCACCATTGTTGCCACCATGAATATCAAGAAGGAGGAACCAAAAGATCCAGAGGAGGGGGAGCGCCTCTTAAATTTCGTGATGTGGGTAAAGGGTTCCCCGCTGCACTTCATTGTCGACATCGGGAGCCAAAAGAACCTCATTTTAGCATAGGTTTTGAAGCTCCTTGTCTTTTTGACTACAACACACCCATAGCCATACACCATCGGGTGGCCTCTCCAAGGATGGGATCTCTGTGTAAGCCAACAATGCCACCTTTCCTACAACATCAAGCACTTCACGAATGAGGTGTTATGTGGAATTTCTCCTCTTGATGTTTGTGATGTATTAGTAGGCCAACCATACTTGTGGAAGTGACATGTTTTGTATGAGTCCCAGCCCTGCGCTACTATTGTTGCTTTTCAAAATAAGTAGTACAAGATTTCAGAGGTAGCATTGCCTGTCACCATCTCTTTTGTTATTGCAAAACAATGCAATAAGCTCATTTCCAAAATCGGAAAATTTGTTTCCCTGATGATCCTCCCTTAGGGCAAGAAGAAGGCTATGGCCATGACCTCCAGATAGGGCTCCTCCACATGACAACAAAAAATGGACAAGGTCGTGGAGAAGTACTGGGACATATTCACCTCACCTGCAAGGGTGCTTCTACACTGTAAGGTCAAGCACCCCATTGATCTGAACCTAGGCGCGTCGATGTCCAATGGCCCAATCTATCAATGCTCTATTATGGAGAACGACGAAATCAAGAGGTAGATTTAGGAGCTGCTGCTATAGGGTAAAATTATTGGGTTTTTGGTTATCAAATACCCCTCTCAGGGCTTTCTGGTGCCCGAGGCAGACAATAATATTAGATATACAATTCACAAAGAAGGCACATACATTTTCATATTAACTTAAAAAAACTCGATGGAATAATATGGAAGGTTACCTCTTCAATGATCTTAGGGTATTTTGGAGAGCATTGAACAATGAAGCAGAGATCCTTCTTCACCAGCTCCAAATCTCAACCCTACAATTAGTCAAAGCACCCATGTAATCTCTACCATAACATGTATTTCCTATCAATTAAGTCAATATATGAAAAAAATTTAAACCATGCACATCTAAGCCATTCATCTCATGTTATGTAAATAATCAAATAATAATGACAATATCAACACATAGAATGGACAAAACAGATACAGTTCTATTGATTTATAAAAAGGAGGATTACAACCGTCGGTTTTACCAAGCCCTCCTCAGCCTTCCAATCTCTCTATCTCTTAATGTGGTGATGTCTTGGTCAAGAAGTTCTCAATGAACCTCTTTGACTCTTGACCTTCACACTACAAAAATAATCTCTACTTCACAAGTATTCAAAAACTTTGACAATCCTTCAACCTTGAACCAAGAGCCTTCAACTCCATTTTATAGGAGATGGAGAGAGAAATCATTGCCCTTCTCTTTCCACCAGTTCTGAATAGAAAAAAACCAAGATGTTTCCTTTACTTCCATGCTTTTTCCTTCCTTGAGAGTTCAGTTGTTTATGGCAAGGCCCAATAAGAGATTGGTGCTTTGCAGTTTACTTTTTGTACTGACTCTCTTGTGAGAAAAAGCTGGAAATTCAAATCATTCTCCGTGGGTTGTTCTCGTTCCAAACTCAAAACATGGGTAACGCTGCCCTCTAGTGTAAATAAAGCATTTCCCTAGCCACTAACATGGCCTATTCACTAATCAAGTGCGTTATAACACTCTTGTGTTGTTATAGTGAGGCGTTACCTTGGCAGAAATAGGTTTAGTTTAGGTATTTGTATTCCTTCCATATTTATCTTCTCCTCTGAGCTGATGAGGAGTTATTTTGACCTATAACAGATGCCCCCTAAAGTGTGGGGTTAGAGATGAAGACGATGGCCGAAATAATTTATAATGTGTGTAGAAGAGATAAAGAGATTGAAAGATTGAGGAAAACCTGAAACAAAAACATATGTCAGAAAATATAGTAACTGCCTTGAGTCGGGCATTCCCATGCTCAGTAGCTTAAACAACATGATTTCTCTAGAATAGAGATATGAAGAATCTGTCCACCAATGAGCACAATGTGGAAGTGTCTGTCATAACAGGATCAGGCTGAAGAAGTTGTCTCAATAAACAATAGCACAACTTAGGGAAGGGAACACAACTTTAATGATGTAACTGTTTCCCCAAGGTCTTGATTGCCAATTCACTTAAACTGCATATTTCTCAACATGTGAATGAAGGAGCTATCTTCGAACATGTGAGAAATCATCTGATTACCAGTAGATAATGAAAACTATTAACAGACGTGAAGGTGGCCATCGATAATGATGATGGTCCCTAAGATGCACAATACAATCTAGCGAGCGTGAATACAAATATTTGAAGTCGAACACTCATAGAATCATTCGACCAGGAGCCAATGATGAAGACTCCTAATCAAACACAAGACTACCTACCAATGATGTCTGCAAGTATCCAGGTACTGATGGGTTTCTGGATCATCTTCCTAGATAAGATGCTGAAGTCGATAGGAAGAGATCTATTGAAAGGTAGGCACTGAGGCATCCTACATCAGTCAACATGAAAGGGAAACCAAATGATTTTTTTTATGATGGAGATAATGAAGGGTAAATGGGGATTTCTGACGACAAATAAATTCTGGCATAATGAGCGGTTTGGTTGGTAGGAGGAGCAGTAGATAGCGAGATCTTCTTGAACAATAGAAGGCACTGTAACAGGGTACTAGGCAGCTGAGGCTTAATGAACACCAAAGAGTGTGTTAGGATTTTTACTGATGTAGGAACACTGGGAAATGAAGGCTAATACTCATAGATGGTAGGGTTTGGATAACTGCGAAAGAGTTTTCTAGGAAGTGCCATGTTCAAGATTTTTGCTGCCAAATCGACCTTTCTAAAATGTAATAGAGGTAGTATCCGTTTTTCCCAAGTTTTTCCCCGTCTGATTAAGTTAACGAGTCCAGACGAGTAAACTCAGTGAATTTTTCATATTTAGAGAGTCTGAAAAATATCATAAAAGAAAACTCCATGCCCCGTTTGGTTAGGTTTAACGAGTCCAGAAAAGTAAACTTGGTGAATTTTTCATGTTTAGAGAGTCTGAAAAATGTCGTAAAAGACAACTCCATTGGGGTACCTTTGTCATGTCTTGATAACCGGGCACGACAAAGGGAGAATAGTAAGCCCAAAACAGTTCATTTTCCATGAGTTAGTCCATTGAAGCCGAAAAAGTGAGAAATCTATGTTCGATGGACGTCTACCTCATTTTGTTATGAGTACGAGGAGACGGAGTAAACTCAGTGCTCTTTGTGAAATTTTAACGAGTCCGACAAAGAAAAAATCGATGCCCTTCGTGAAATTTTAACGAGTCATGCAGAGAAAACTCGATTACCTCTGTGAAATTTTAACGAGTCACGCAGAGAAAACTCGGTTACTTTGTCAGTTTAAAGAGATTTGAAAAAGAGGAAAATAATGGCTCCTTACTCTCTGTCGTGGTAGTTTAGCAAGCCCGAAAAATTCAACTTGGTGTTTTTTCAGTTTTATGAGCAAGAAAAAGGTCCCTAAAAATAAAGCTCAGTGCTTCTTCATATTAGTTTAACGAGTCTGAAGAAGAGAACTCCAGGTTTTTCGGATTAACGAGCAAGAAAAAGACCATAAAAAGAATGCTTGATATCAACTTCGTATAAGTTTAATGAGTCTGAAGGAGAGAACTCGAGGTTTTTCAGATTAACGAGAAAGAAAAATAATGTAAAAAGAATTCTCGACTAAACATGTGTATGTCTGCATATGAATCTTGATCACTCATCAGAACATCAGTAAAATATCTCAATAGTTGCGACACATATGCAGCAACAATTCACGACTTTTGCCGACTAGCTTAGGGGAGTCATGGACCAGAATTGGCTATAAGAAGGTCAGAAGACCTTTATTTTCACTGTTTTGAGTGCTGTGAAGGAGCTCTGGGTGAAAAAGGGGTGAAATCTTCAGCTGACGATTGCGGTCAATCTGGGCAACGGTTTTCCTTCCTGCGAGATCCAGGTAAGAGCTAGAGCCTCCTACTATCATTTAATTGTATTTTTATGAAGTTTTACTGGTTCAAAATGGGAAATTTGTGAGGCCCTAAAAAATATTTGCGGCTAACGCAGGCCAGTAGTGTTATAGCCGTATTAAGTGCACTTCCCGTGAAGGGATGCCACGTTATCACACTCTGTTATATACTATAGCTAGCGTTAGGTGCAACGCTTTTTTTAGCAACTCATTTATCAACGTTTTGAAGCGGTCCAGGCAATTTTTAATCGGTTAAAAATGTTGCATTTGTAGGTATTCAGTTGTTAATCATGAGTATCTGGCGAGAGAGAGAACATGAATGAGAAGAATGAGATATGATTATGGATGCTGCAAGTTTGATGGCTCTCTGCAGATGCGGTTTGCTAAAATATGCCCGTTTAGAACTGATGAGGGATCAAGAGGACCTCCTGAGGTGGCTAATCCAACAATGGGACAAGCGGCACCATGTCTTTCGGATTGGGGGAAATGAGCTCTCAATTGAGAAGGATGATGTGTACTTTTTGACCGGCCTATCATGTCGTGGACCGAGGTCCAACTTGATGGGGTCTAGAGCTGACTCGCGTTCTATTGCTGATCTTATTCTTGAGCATTGCATACGCGACACACAGGCTGTGAGCAACCAGGTACCGATCGCACGGGTGACTTTGAGACCACTGAGGTCTATATTATGGATGATTGTTCGCTTGGAAGGTGCCAAGAGTCAGCATGTGGCCACCAAGGCCCAGATGCTACTAGCCTTGGATTGTATGCAGCCTCAGGTGTTTGACTGGTGTGACGGAGTTGTCCGTCGGGTCTGAGCAAAGCTTACTACATGCAAGACCCGTAACCAGAGAGAGTTTGGGTTTGGTACACTGATTATCTCTTTCTTACTGGAGCATGTACTATTGATGAGGCCGAGGATCATTATAGTGCTATTGGGCCCACGCGAGCCGAGGCAGGCTCGGTGGGCAGCTTTGCTTCCGCGGACTGGAGAGGTTCCCGTCCGCCACTATTTTGATGATGGGTTTTTTGATTGGCTAGACTCCCAGATTATTATGATTGACGACTATCCCTATGCAAGGATGAAATTCACAGGCGATTCGGAGTTAGTGCTGCCCCCTGGCACCCAGTGGGGACTCGACGGTAAGAAGGAAATGATCACTGTATTTCAAGGAAGTACTTTGTTTTTGTCTTTTGAATGTTTATGCAATTTTTTTGTTGAATTAGGGTGAAAATTATGTTTTGACACGAAGCTTTGTTTGCTTGACACAGATGTGGCACCTGTCCGCCCAGTTTGGGCCCCTCGCTATGCACGGCAAGGACTGCAGCTACCCGGGGCTGGCGCACCAGCTGAGGATGCAGAAGCCACCAAGGATGATGATGCCCAGATTTTACATGAACTCTCCAGAAACTTGGAGGGTTTAAGTATGGGTATACCACCCCTTCCTATGTGGGAGGTTCCAATTCGTTTGCAGCGGCATACCGTAGGTGTGCCAGAGAGATACCTGGTGCGTCTGAGGAGGATAGCCAGAGCAGTTGTATGTTACCATGATCATCAGGCCTAGTTGGAGGATCAGATGTATTAGTGTCAGAGCATGGCTTAGTATAGCCAAATTTTTGTAAAACACCCATGTTTTGGAAGATTTTTTGATGTAACTATTGTACTGGACATGACATATATATATATACATAATTTTTGGTGATTTTGTGTTTTTTAATTTTTTATGTATTTTTCAATGGGATGAAAATATATATACTCATGTATAAATCTTTTATAGTAAATGTGACAAATGCCAATCTAACACATAGTTTGCCAAAGAATTGGCTAATGTATTAAATTCTCTAGGAACATGCTCAAATGTGATTGTTTGAAATTGACATTCTAAAAGTCGCACCCTTAAAAAATAACGTAGCAAGACTGGATGAAGGACACAAGAATGATTGTTTAACTGCATAATGACGAGTTTGGAATCTAACCTGACCACTAAATTGGAGATGTCATGAGATGTCACTTCCGTGAGGAGTTGGATCACTGACATGTACTCGGCAACGTTATTGGTGGCACTACTTAGGAAAATTCCCCCAGAACCAAGAAGTTCCGACTTAAGAGTATAGAGAACCCAAGCAGCTGAAGCAATGTGTCCAATGTGACAACTAGCACCGTTCGCATATCTGACGTATGATGAGGAGGTGACGACATCTGTGTGAAAAAAGAGTGTACATGAGAAAAATGCCTCAAAAACCAAAAAATATCCAGATACATCAAAACAATAGGCAAAACTTATATACATAAAATTACAAAGCATATGCCTAGTGCGAAACTAGGCAAAATACTTCTTTAGATAGAGTTCGTTGCGGGGCTCTGCGAGTGGAATTCCATTACAATCCTGAATTTTGTAAGCCCCTTTTGAGAGGGCTTTAGTGACGATGTAAGGACCAAGCCATAATGGTTGGAGCGTTCTTGCCCCCAAGAGGTCATGTTTTTTATCATAGAGCAGAACGAGATCGCCCTCTTGGAAAGAACGAGGCTTGACATATTTGTTGTATTGAGCTTTGACTCGACGATGGTGAGCTTCGAGTGCTAGTGTAGCATCTTGACGAGTTTCATCCAAATGATCGAGCGAGAGCAAGCGCTCTTTTGTGGCGGTGGTGCCAGGTAGGAGTTCAACGACGAGTTTGAGTGATGGAATTTCGCACTCGATTGGAAGTACTACCTCCAGGATGAATGCAAGTTGAAATGGCATGAAGTCTATGGCATTTTTGAATGATGTTCGGTATGCCCATAATGTGGAATACAACTTTTGATGCCATGTGGTTTTATGATTTCCGACTAATCGACGAATCATGGTTTTGAGGACGCCATTTACTGCTTCGACTTGACCATTAGCTTGAGGATAATAAGACGAAGATTGATCTTGACGAAAACCTAGCATGGATGTTAATTCAGTCATCATATGATTCTGAAAGTGGGATTTATGATCTATGACAATAGATAGGGGTACTCCGAACCGAAATAGTACCTAATTGAACAGGAAGAGAGCGGCGGTTTCACCATTGGCTTTAAAAGTGGGAATGGCTTCCGCTCATTTTGTAAAATATTCGACCGCAACCACGATGTAGTTGTGTCCATTTTCCGAAGTGGGATTGCAGGTGACGAAATCAATTCCCCATTTAGAGAAAGGACCAATGGAGATAACCGGATGAAGGGGGGTAGGATGATCATGCATTTTCTTTGTGAAAATTTGTAATGGATGGCACTTCTGGATTGCTGCAATGCAGTCTTTAAACAAAATGGGCTAATAGTAACCTGTGCACAGGATTTTTTGGGCAGTAGCTATGCCCTAAAGATGACCACCACATGCCCCTACGTGGCAATCATTCAAAACGTGTTCTGCTTCATCGAAAGTGAGACAACGTCGGAGAATAATATCGACATCACGATGGGAAGTTTCGATAATAATTCAACGAAGATGAGGGATTTCTTTGCTTTGGCAGCTATGAAGACCAAATCAAATTGTTGGAGGCTTATGATCCATTTGGAATATTTTGCTCCAATAATTTTTCGAGATAGGATGTGTCGCATGGGGTTCTCCAAAGCAATAACCGTAGTCTGTCGCAGCAATATATAGTGTCGGAGTCGGGTGACGGTGAAAAATACTGCCAGAGAAAGTTTCTCCACATGTGAATAATGTAGTTTAGGTCTGATCAGACCTTTTGAAAAGTAGTATATCACATTTTCACTGTCGTCACTATGAACTTGAACCAGAACCATTCCAAGTGAGGATTTTGAGGCTGCCAGGTAGAGGAGAAAATCGCGTGAGTAGTCGGGGGCACTAAGGAGTGGGGTTGAAACAAGTACGTGTTTTAAAGCATCAAATGACCGTTGAGGTTGGTCATCCTACAAGTATAGTGTTCCTTTCTTCAATAATCGCATAAATCCTTTCGTCATCTCGGCATAGTTAACGATGAATCGACGTAAAAAGTTTGCCTTCCCTTGCAAATGTTGGAGTTGAAGGATGGATTCTGGTGCTGGAAATTCAACAATCGCATTAACCTTATCGGGATCAACCTTAATCCCATGCTTGGAGACAATGAAACCTAACAAACGCCTAGACTGAACCATAAATATGCAGTTATGAGGATTCAGACGTATATTGTAGAATATACACCTAGCAAAAATTTCTTTCAGATGAGCAAGGTGATCAGGTCATTTCTTGTAATGGGTCGGAGGTTCATCCAAGTAAGCCTGTACAATATGTCGAATGTCATGAAAAGCGTAGTCTATAGCCCGCTGAAAAGTTGCTCCAGCATTCTTCAGACCGAATGGGAGTTTACGATACGCAAATGTGCCCCAAGGACAGATGAAGGCAGTTTTATGTTGGTCTTCTTTTTTAATTGCAATCTAGTTATAGCTCGAGAATCCATCCATGAAGGAAAAATATTCGCATCCGGCACAATAATCGAGAATCTGATCTTTGAACGGTGTAGGATAATTGTATTTGGGACAAGCGGCATTCAGATCGTGATAGTCAACACAAACTCAAATGGTGCCTTGTTTTTTATCGACGGGAACCGGATTGGAAACCCATTCCGTTAAGGGAACGGGATAGATGAAACCATCGTTTAAAAGTTTCTCGACCTCAATTTTGATGGCGGCTGCTTTGCGTGGGTGGATGGGTCTGAGTTGCTGCCGAATTGGTTTAGCATTGTCATAAATCTTGATTTCGTGCTCAACTATAGATGGATCTATGCCGGGAATTTCGTCATAAGAAAAAGCGAACACATCGCGGAATTCCTTGAAAAGGGATGTGAAGCATGCAATTTCCTCAGGATTGCAATCTGCTCCAATCTGAATATTTTCCACGATACCTGTTTTGACCGAGATATCAATGAGCATTGTCTTAGAAAGATTACCCATGTTCCCTTCTGAATCGATAGTTTGAATAATCATGTAAGTAGAGGGAACCATCTCAGGTGGGTCAAAAGATGGGATTGTAGTTTTTATCACGTTTGAGTCGATCATCGAAGCGTGATGGTGAAACTCTCCCCAAGGTCATTCTTATAGAGACATGATCTCTCTAATAGCTTCGTATGTAGGCAAGAATTCATTGAGGAGATCCTTAGAGAGAACTGTGATGGGTGGGAGGTTTGTACCTTTGGTCGAAACCATAACAGTGGAGGGTTCAGATGTAACTTGGATGGCTTGGTAGGCCAACTAGGCTGGTGAGAGCGGCATCTAATCTCCATAGGAATCAATGTTTGAAGGCACCAGAAGGATCCATGGGTTGATAGAGCCATCCAAAGTGGTGGATATCATTGCAACCGTGTTTTGGATCTCTGGCGGCGGGATAGGAAAACAACCCAGTAGGGAAGATGTCTTTAGAAGACTGGTACTGATACTGACGTAAGAGTCAGGAAAGCCTCCTATTAGGGGTACAGTGCTACTTGGTAACATGGTATAATCAGGGGTGTAGAAGGATAACTAATCCACTGTGACTATTTTCCCATCTAATGGAAATAGGATGAGTCGGAAGACCAAAGAAACAATGGCGGTCATGGCATAAGACCAACTGCGACCAAGCAATAGATTATAATTGAGATGACGATCTATGACTTCAACATCCATGGTTATCGTTTTCCCACTCAGAGTGATAGGAAAGCTAGCAAGGTAACCTTTTGGGAGGAAAGTCTGGCCATCGAAAGCTTTGAGGGAATTCGACGACAGTTAAAAGGTAGGAGAACCTAAAGCGAGCCAACAAGCTTGTGACATAATGCAGGTCGAAGCACCTTCGTCTATGACAGTGCAATGGATTGGTCTCCCTTTCGACACAAACTGCACCTGGAATGTGAGTTGGTGTGAGAGACGAGTTTTATATTTTTCCATATCAAGGATAGCTAGCATGGAGTCCTGGGTGTCTATTCCACCAATGGCTGAAAGCAAGGCTTTCCTTTGTGTTGGAAAAGTTTGCAATACTTCGAGAGAAGACATAGCTGATGGTGCCTGTGCCAAATATTCTACAATGTTGTAGTTTTGGGCTGCACGTGCAGAGGTGTTATGAGTCGTGCGTCGAAGTGTCCCTTTGGGGGGATGAATCATGGGGTTAGAAGTAGGCTGTTTGATATGCAAATCATTGGGCGGTGGTGGATTTGAACTAGTACCAGGTTCTTGAGCATCTATGGTAGGATTTCCATAAATCTTGGCTTGGTTTTGAAGTTCAACACTTTCAATGCCATAAATGGTGGACGATCCTTCACCGGAAGGATGTGAACCACCATTTCCCTGTTGCTGGGGTTGTGGCGGGTTGTCAACCATGTGTTTCTATTGTTGATTAGGGAAAGGATTATGAAGAACGACAGGTGTTCGCCCAGAATCCTTGTTTGTGATAAAATCAGTGCATTCCTGCAGTCGAGGACATTTGTATGTCAAGTGGTCCTCCACACAGATCTTGCAAGGGAATTTCGTGGGTTTATCCTTCCCTTTGTCATTTTTGGCAGTGTTTTTCTGATTATGATTATTCTGATTGTCCGATTGCTCTTCCAAAGAAGATGTCTTTTTCTTGTTCTTCTTATTCTTTCCACTAGGTTTTTGTGAAGTTTGCACAGAATTTACCTTAGCAGTAAGAAGAGTAGTAGTGTGGTTAGGGGCGGTCGCAGCCGAGGATGGTTGGGAGGCTTGCCACTGAGATTGTTTTGTGGCTACACCAGATATTGTGCCAACGAGACCGTCGACGTGAGCTCCATTTTTCTGAGTAGCCGAAGGATTTGGGTTACCAGGGGCATTTTGGAGTAAATCATATATCGTGCCAGATTGTGAATAGATTAAATCCAAATGTTGGGAACGACGAATGCATTGATCTTATGTAACCGCACCGGAAAGGCCAATGTCTTTAGAGATGTGGGGTAAGAGAGACTTACAAAACCAATTAGCTAAGAGATGATCCGGGATTGGCACTTTGACTAGCCTCCTCCTACGTCTCCATTCATGAATGTGATCAGAGATGTGGGTGGCGGTGTCTTGGTGTAATGAGGTTAACAGTTCCGTTCCGGTTTCAAATCTGATTGGTAATTGGAAGTTCTTTAGAAACTCCATCGCTAAAGCACCAAAAGTGTTTATGGCGGCGCGTGGCAATTCAATATACCACTTGGCGGCATTGCCTGTAAGGGTGCAGGGAAACAGTCGAAGCTGGACACTATCATCCACCATGGAATTAGATATAGACCATAGATGAAAGGTAGTGATGTGTGCGGCTGGGTCGTTCCCTTGTTTCCCATTGAACTTTGGGATGTCAGAAGGAATCTTGTGTGGTACTGGAGGCCAGAGCGGGTTGTGATTGATGGGGTCATTAGTCAGTTTATGGATGTCGGGGATGTCTAGAGCTGCCAAAAATGGCAATTATGGATTTGCCCCCAAATCTAACCAAGGAAGTATGGGTTGACTATTTGGACCATAGGGTCGACCCATCAATGTGTTACCAAGAGGATAAGTAGGAATTTGATAAAAATTTCCTATAGGTGGAGGGGTAGGGACATATGGTTGTTGTCCATAGGGCATATGTATTGCGGGGCGAACGGTTGGTTGCCCCCAGTATAAAAGTGTCCTCCCATTCCAGATGGAGGTTGGGGTGGGTTAGTCCATATGGATGCAATAGAGTTTCCTGAAGACATGCTACTACTTGCATAGTTCGGCAACGGCATAGACCCTGCACCTATATTTAAACCACTTAAGGGAATATTATTAACAATAGGTTGTCTAGTTTATCCTAAGGATTGCAGGGAAAGTGAAATGTTCCCTACTACCTACGTGCTGGTGACACTATCCCCTGGTATAGTGGCCAAGGGGTTTGAACTCAGCAAAGGGTTCCAACCGAAAGGGTTGCTAAAAAGAACCGAAGTAGTCACACTCGTGGGAGGAGCAACGTGGGTCCCAACATGGTCATAGTAGGAGTAGATCCCGAAGGACTCGGCAAGCTACTTACGGTTGTGATGACCGTAGAGTTGGGATTAGGTATATGTTGACAACTGGGGTTACCAAGTGATGGCATAGAAATGACAACCGACGGGGAGGATGGTGGCGAACTTGGGATGGTTGCCATTGGCATCGACCCTGTGGATGCCGGTTGTGAAATGGATGTTTGTGCGGCCGAAGACATGTCTTGGCGTGGTGGAATCTAAACTATCACGAGCCCCAACGGATCAGTGAGTGGACGATTTTAATGAGGTATGACACCTTTCGTGAAAGGGTCCTCCAGAAATATCGTATGATATGAGGCTATGTGTAAATCAGGGTTTGTTAATGGAGACTTCTCTTCTGTAGAAGGGATGGGTTCACTAAGGTTCAGTTGTTCCTCAAGAGTCAGAGGAGGCAGACCTTGTTGTCGTCGAGACAGATGGCGTGGGTCAGATGACGCCACGGTGACCTGTTTTTTTTTAACAAATTTTAATAAATTGTGATGTATTATAAAGTCTCAATGACAGTAACCATACACCTAAAAAAGAAAAAATAAAAAAAGACTCTCTAAAATCAATCAGCAAGCAGCCAGAATAGGGTGCCTTGTCTGAGTACTACCGTTTGCTGGTGATGAAATCCAGTAACACAATAGTATACAGAGAGGGTTGGTCGAAAGTAAAGTTACGGTCACTCTAGAGCTTCACCCGAACCTCAGACGATAGGCGTAAGCACTCTCGTGAAGATGAGTACCCTCCGAAAGATCGAAGACAGAGTGGGTCCGTCTGTTTCAGGTACCAGGACAGCCCGTCCCAGTCACCTTGTGTAAGTCCCTTAAAAGTATGGCCACTAAAGATACCTAAAATCATAGACATCATCAGGGGGGTCCACGGTCAAGGACAACATGTTATATGGGCAGAATACCTAGATCCCCGATCTAGTTTCGACATCCCCGAAGGGAACCCCAATATATAAGACACCCACCAGATGTAGTCGAAGGCAGGCTACCTTCTTGTGCACCCGAGTTTTGTCTCGTGCTGAGCTCCGGTAAAGGAACAGTCCCAATAATATGAGTGCAGTAGGGTTTCGCTCATTAATGACTCTAGTTTCAATTTTTGAGATCTTGGGTGATTTTCTCACTTTTCCTAACCCAAGATCCTAGCCTAAACTACTGTTGGTGTGATCTCAGAAAGAGTAATGTGATTGATTTTATTATCACTTGATTCTTAGTGTACTTGATTATTAGTCTTGTGGAGGGGGAGTGGACGTATGAAATGTAATGAGACTCTGACTCAAGAAACCATGCAAAAATATGCTCTAAATATTCAATTTGATGAAGAGTATTTCTACGAGGAGAGGTTTCTTTTCAACATCCATGCACTAACATTCAAATAGCACAGTTCAACTTTAAAGATTCAGACTTCTATCTACCTCTTCTTAATAGTCTATGAACTGAAATTTTCAGAATTCATTCAGCTAGATGCAGAAAAACTAAAAAAAAAAAAATCTTCTCTAAAAAGTAAATTCTTTTGACACTAAATTTTCAAACAAGAGAAAACAAAAAGAAATGCTAACTTAGTAAGCAAGCACATGGATTCAGTCAAGGAGAGATACTGATGGCCAAAAAACTCTGCAACCAAAACACAATCACAGGGGTGAATAGAAAATTTTGGCTGAGTAACGCACTGTCTCTGAGTAAAGACAATGTTAATCCAGAGACTAACACACTGTATTTAAGAAGATCCCGCATTAAAATGCACTGGAACACCAACAGAGGTAGTGTTTTCCAGGGTAAAGTTCTTCAGATGGTCAAACAGAAACATGATTGAAATCTATGAGCTTTTGAAATGTCTACTAGGCATAAATAATGGTCACAAGGGTCTATGAACAGAGGAAAGAAGAGAGGAAGAAAGAAATAGTTCAGAAACTATGGGGAAATCCCCAGCGGAGTCGCCAATTCTGCTATAGGGTAAAATTCTTGGGTTGTTGGTTATCAAATATACCTCTCAGGGCTTTTCGGTGCCCGAGGCAGACAGTAAGATTAGCTGTATAGTTCACAAAGAAGGCACATAAATTTTCATATTAACTTAAAACAACTCAATGGAATAAGATGGAAGGTTACCTCTTTAATGATCTTGGGGTCTTTTGGAGAGCACTGAACAACGAAGAAGAGATCCTTCTTTACCAGCTCCAAATCTCAACCCTGCAATCAGTCAAAGCACCCATGTAATCTCTACCATAACATGTATTTCCTATCAATTAAGTCAATATATGATAAACATTTAAACCATGCACATCTAATCCATTCATCTCATGCTATGTAAATAATCAAACACTAATGAAAATATCAATGCATATAATGGACAAAATATATACAGCTCTATTGATTTATAAAAAGGAGGATTACAACCATCGGTTGTACCAAGCCCTCCTCAGCCTTCCAATCTCTCTATCTCTCAATGTGGTGATGTCTTGGTCAACAAGTTCTCAATGAACCTCTTTGACTCTTGACCTTCACACTACAACAATAATCTCTACTTCACAAGTATTCAAAAACTTTGTCAATCCTTTGACCTTGAACCAGGAGCCTTCAACTCCATTTTATAGGAGATGGAGAGAGAAATCATTGCCCTTCTCTTTCCACCAATTCTGAATAGAAAAAAACCAAGATGTTTCCTTTACTTCCATGCTTTTGCCTTCCTTGAGAGTTCAGTGGTTTATGGCAAGGCCCAATAAGAGATTGGTGCTTTGCAGTTTCCTTTTTGTATTGACTCTCTTGTGAGAAAAAGCTGGAAATTCAAATCATTCTCTATGGGTTTTTCCCGTTCCAAAATCAAAACACGGGTAACGCTGCCCTCTAGTGTAAACATAGCGTTTCCCTAGCCACTAACGCGGCCTATTCATTGATCAGGTGCGTTATAACGCTCTTGTGTTGTTATAGTGAGGCATTGCCTTGGCAGAAATAGGTTTAGTTTAGGTATTTGTATTCCTTCCATATTTATCTTCTCCTCTGAGCTGATGAGGAGGTATTTTGACTTGGAGGCTCTGTATTGATTATCGAGCATGTTGGGCCACTGATTTTTCATTATTATTACTATTTTTTGACATCTATTTCATCCATTTCCACCATTATTTCATCACATTATTTATCATAATTTATTATATAATTCCATTTCATATTTATTTATGATCTTGCGGATAGGTAATATTTATCTTCTTTATTTTTAATAAATTCATGATTATTCTACATGATTCTAACAATGATGGTTTACTAATCTGTTATAACATCACTCACAATTTTAGCCTCCAAGATCTCTTCCAGATTGGAAATTTGCTCTCCAACTCATAATCAAATATTCCAACTCAGACATTCGCTGGGATAAAAAGCGACAATTTTGCATTAGAGATTTCAGACGAATGAAAATGAATCTTGAAAATTCGAGACACCATATTTTTGTAGAATGAACCAATTTAGTTTTCGAATGAGAATTTTTCCAAAATTCAGCTTAGATTGAGAGAAAATGAAGGTTCTCTGAAGGTGATTTTCTCAGATTTGTTGTTGTGGAAGTTTTCCAAATTCTTCCAATTTCAATACTAGATTTGACTTGTTCTAGCTGAATCACGATATTTCAGATATGATATTGCTGATCAATTTGTTGTAGACTTGTCCCTTATTGTTGTAGATCAATTTTTTGTAGACTTATCCCTTATTGTTGCTGATCAATTTTTTGTAGACTTGTCCCTTATTGTTGTTAGTGTAACCCCCTTATTATTATTGTTGTACCCCTATAAACCGCATATTTTTATTATTGTGCCCTTACATTATTATTATTAGGTCGACTTGGATTACATTGTGGCCCCATGGACTCCTATATATAGAAAGGAGGTTTGGTCATTTATATCATTCAAGAATTTTTCATTTATGTAATGTATGAGAGGTTTCCCCCTCAAAGTGGCTGATTTCTAAGGCGTTGATCTCTCTTTTATTCTATTTTTGGAGCAGGTTTCATAGCATTTGGTTTCAGAGCTTTGGATTCTATGATTTCCCTGCTCCAAATAGGTCATCATGGAATTTTAGCTATAAATTTTGTTATACGAAGGTTCAGAAGCTGAAATGTTTACAACGTGAAGAAAAAATTCTGAGGAACTTCGTGGAAACATTTTAGATCTTGGTTCGCAATATTTTCGAAGATATGATCTGTGGAAGTTAGGGCTCTTTGCAGGCTCCTGAATTTAACCTAAACATGTCATCGTGGAATTTTCGCTATAATTTTTTTTCTATGAGGGTTCTGAAGCTGAAATATTTATAGAGTGAAGCCGAAATCAGGAGGAATGTCGTGGAAAAATTTTAGATCTTGATTCGCAATATTGGCAGAGATAGGGTCTGTGGAAGTTAGGGATTTTTCAGGCTCTCGAATTTCATCTCAAAGAGGTGACCGTGGGAAAATATTCATAACTCTCTCTCTGAGCATTGGATTGGAATTATGTAAAAATTGGCCACGATTACACGGACTATAGTTTCCTTTATATCAATTTCAGAGCCAAATAAGAAAAAAGTGACACGTGGCACGACGTAAAATTTCGCTCTATTGAGCCAGTCCATAATTATGTCATTGTGGGAGATTGGGCATAACTTTGCCTTGAAGAATCCAAATCAGGTCAGAACTTTGGAATTTGGAAGACGATTCAGAGGGATAATATAGGGCAAAATTTCAAATATTGAAGATCCGAAATCACAGAGATAATTCATTTTCAATATCGATCTCCTCAAAATCAAGAAAAAAGTGTGTATTTTTTTTCAAATTTCATAAGTCTTGTTGGAAAAATCATTTTTAAGTGATTCCAAAGGCCTATTGAGCATATATATCAGTATTGGGTTCTAAAATTCCTCCTAAAAAGAATTCAACACCAATTAAGCCCTTAGAGTACTCTACTATGACTCATGAAGATGAAGAATTGCAACATGATCTATCAAAATTACAAAAGCAAGTGCACTAAATTTCTCTCTTGAAAAGAGAAACAAAAAAAGAAATGGAATTTTTGAAGAAAGGAGTGGAAGCGAAGATGGATGGTTTGAAGAATAATATGGATGGTTTAAAGAAAGGCGTGGAAGCTAAGATGGATGACATGGAAGCTTGCATGGAAGCTAAGATGGATGACATGGAAGAAAAAATGAAAGCCAACATGGAAAACATGAAGAACGATCTAAAAGTGGACATGGAAGGTTTGACAAAGTTGATACAAGAAATGTTTCCTAATGGCGAAGAGATAGTAGAGGAAATTCATGATGAGAACAAAATAAATCTTAATCATGATTTCATAGACTCTAATGTTGGATGGAAGAACCACCATATTCCAAAGATGGATATGAGGAAGTTTGATGGCAACGATCCTGTAACATGGATACTACAGATGGAGCAACATTTTGATCTCAATAATGTGAAAAACACACAAAAGGTATGCATTGCAACTTTACATTTAGAACAAAATACATTTTTATGGTATCGATGGCTTTGCTCCCGTAAAAAAATTGTCACTTGGTCAATTTTTATGGAGGAAATGATAGCACATTATGAGGATACAAAGAGAAACACCTTCTTTATCCAAGTGATAAATCTCAAACAAAAGGGTTCAGTGGGGGATCACATTGAGGACTTACAAAAATTAAATATAAGGGTAAATGATATTCCAGAGGAACACATGATTGATGTCTTCATAGGGACTTTAAAGGATAACATCCAACATGAAGTTTGCGTTTGGGAACCTGAATCATTGGAGAAAGCATTCAGGTTGGCAAGAAAAATTAAATGTAAAATTATGGCGACAAGGAAGCCTACCACTCATATCTATAAAGATGGAAGTGTTGCTACTCCTAGACTTCCACAACCTACAAGGTTGACACCACAAAAATTCGAAGAAAAAAGAGCAAAATGGCTTTGCTACAATTGTGATAGAAAATACACTAAAGAACATAAGTTTGCTGAGAAGAAATTATTTTACATAGATTGTGAAGAGGAGGAAGAAAATTAACAAGAAACTTCAAAAGAAGAGGATATACACCAAGAACCAACCCTAGAAGAAGAAAAAATGAGTTCGACCATATCATGTAATGCATTGGCAGAATTACCACTCCTCAAACTCTCAAGATAGAAGGAAATATCAAGAAGAAAAAGGTAATAGTGTTGATTGATTCGGGTAGTACCCATAATTTTATTCATTGTAAGATAGCCAAGGAATCATATTGTTTCCTATACCCAGCACCAGAATGTCAAGTGATGGTTGCAAATGGAGGAACTATAAATTTCCCTGGAAAATTCCATAATATCAAGCTAGCCATGGGGGAATATGTATTGAATAGTCCAATGCTTTCCATTCCAATGGGAGGTGTTGATGTTGTACTATGAGTACAATGGTTACAATCTTTGGGGACAGTAGCTTTTAATTTTCAAGAAATTTTCTTGAATTATTTTTTCATAAGGAAAGGGTATCGAATTAGGGGGTATCGCAGGGAAGATAGGAAAGATAATAAGCTCTAATGTCATGAAAAAGATTCTGAAGAAAGAACAACAAGGCGTAATTGCACAATTATGCTCACTAGAAGTTCCAACATCAAAATTATATATTTCTCAAGATCTCCAAAAAGTCTTGGACAATCATTCCAAGGTGTTTGAAACTCCCACAGGACTCCCACCTATTCGTGATCATGATCATGCTATTCATTTGATTCCAGGAAATATTCCTCCAAACATCGGGCCTTACATATATCCTGATGTCCAAAAGAGCGAAATTGAACATATGATTTCATAAATGTTAGAGGCTGGTATAATTCAACCTCGTCAAAGTTCTTTCTATGCTCCAATAATATTGGTGCACAAGAAGGATGGATCATGGCGCATGTGTTCGGATTATAGGGAGCTCAATAAGCTCACTATTAAAGATAAATTTCCCATTCCTATGATTGATGAATTATTGGATGAATTACATGGAGCAATTTATTTTACTAAGTTGGATCTTCATTCAGGATATCATCAAATTAGAATGAAGACTGAATATATTCCAAAAACAACATTTTGAACTCATGATGGTCATTATGAATTTTTGGTCATGCCTTTTGGCCTTACCAATGCACCTTCTACATTTCAAGGGTTGATGAATTCCATTTTCAAACCCTTAGAAAACTTTTGCTAGCATTTTTTTATGATATACTAATCTACAACAGGTCTTGGAAGGATCATGTTCAACATGTTGACAGGGTGCTCAAACTATTGGAGGAGAAACAATTATATGCAAAAACATCCAAATGTTTCTTTGGAGTACAAGAGGTGGAATATCTGGGTCATATTGTATCTCACGAGGGTGTTAAATTAGATCCTAACAAAATTAAAGCCATTAAGGAATGGAAAGTCCCCACAACCGTAAAGCAGTTGCACAGATTTCTCAAGTTAACAGGGTATTATCGCAAGTTTGTTAAGAATTATGGGAGAATATCAACACCTCTAACAACATTATTGAAGAAAGATGCATTTTGATGGAGTCCTGAAGCAACCAAGGCCTTTGAACATCTTAAAGAGGCAATGTGTGTAATATTCCAAAATTTCATGGAATATTAAAAAATTTTGTTTTGCACTAGGAGGAGAATAAATGGGTAAGAAAAGCAACTAAGGCCTTTGAACATCTTAAAGAGGCAATGTGTGTAATATTCCAAAATTTTATGGAATATTAAAAACTTTTGTTTTGCACTAGGAGGAGAATAAATGGGTAAGAAAACCCATTGATAATAAAATCTGAATAAAAATCCCTTACAATGTGAAAAGGGATTAAGAAAGAACTGGATTTCACACCCCCTGTGTGAAATGAGATAAATTGTAGATGGATAAGTCTAAAGGAGGCCAAGTCAACTGCGCAGTTATGAGAGATAAGGATCACTTGGTGGGGCAGCGCAGTTTGCATGAGGGGAAGATCACTTGGGGGAAGAAACCCTAAGGTGTGGGGCCCATGGCAAGGCACCTTTAATTTTTTTAAAAGGAGAACGAGGCAGCCATAGCTATTCATGTCTTGATTATCATTTTTCTTGTCTTCTCAGACAAGTGCATTCTCTAGCTATTTAGTTGAGATGCAGTGCTACTAGCACTGGGTGTTCCCAGGCGGGAATCCCATCTCTTCCATAGAGTAGCTCTTATAAGAGCTTGTTCTTCATATTCCCCATATTCTTTCTTGAGGCCAAAGCATTCCATTCAGCTCCAGCGCAGTCTCCATTGGTGGTTGAGTTGTGTTGCTGGGTGTTGCAGGGGAGGGTTTCTCAACACCACTTCTGGCATTGTATTTCAGAGGAGGAATTCTCCCTTCCTTTGGGATATCATTGAGGGAGTTTCTGAGCTTATTCCCATCATCATTGGCATTAGGCCAACCATTTTCCATCAGCAGAAGAGCATCCCTCTTCCTTGAATGCGCAGTTCCTAGAGAGTATTTGCAGTGATGGTTGCAGTATTTTATCGGGAGGTGAGATATTCACTGATAGGATCAACCTATCATTTGGAAGGTCAATTGAAGGAGTTTATTTCAGAGGGTTCATCATCTACAACAAGCTCCATCTATTTCTAGTTCTTGAGTTGCTGCTACCCGGCAACTCCGACATTTCTGCAAGAGTGCCATTTTGTCTAGTTTCCAGCCAATCCTCTTAAGGGATTGATGTATCATCTTTTCAGGGATTGAGATCTTGCTCCCCCATATTTATTTGAGCTTACATTGCTGCATATTTATATTTATGTATTTACTGCTGTAGTATCTCCTATAAACTGGGCAGTCTTAGCCTGGAATAAACTATGTAAAGCAATGTTTCTCTATTCTTATAAATATGTCTTCTTGAGTCTCTTTGCTTGATTTGAGTAATGTATTCCTCAAAAGTTTGTATACATTTTCTGCTGTACATACATCTAATGGATAATTACATCTACATGTGACATGCTTACTAAAAATTACGCTGTCATTTCCTTGCTTGAGTGAAGTGTTGTTGTAGCCCCTTAACTGGGCATTTTTTGGAGAGCATTAGAGGTGGGAGACTTGTTTAAACCATCTAAGAGGATTTCTTTGGAGCCTCCTCTTGGATTTTAGACTTAGATTCTCTATTCTAAGGGATCCAAGTGTTGGGTTCAAGTCTCATATCAGCTATTCTTGAAAAATGCATTTTTCAGGCATGCCTTGTTGAGCAATCCTAAAAGGGGATATTACAGTGGTATCAAAGCACCTTTCTTGGCTCAGCTTGTGGATTTCAAGCCCAAGAAAGAAGAAGAAGATGATGTAGAATATGAGCTTGATCTCATCTATTTTCAGAATGGAGAAGAGCCTCCCAAGGAGGGAGAGCAAACAAAAAAGGAAGGCTCCTGCACTTTCTATTCTCACCTAGAAGGAAGCAAAAGGTTGAGAAGGAGAGAGAATTAATCTCTTGGAAGGAAGAAGAAGGATAGACTCACAAGTATTCTTCCCAAATTTGTGCAAAAAATCCATGAAGATTTCAGAAAGATTAGGAGGGAGATTGATGGAGAATCTCAAACGAAGTTTGAAAACGGAGCAAACCCTAGATTTTCACATGGTGAGGGTAAGCATGCAGCCACACACCATGATGAGAAGCATAGTCAAGGGTCCAACATTCCCATGGGGGAGATGAAAGAAGGAGGAAATGTGACTAAGGAGGAAACCCTTAGTGATTTCCTGAAGGAGTATGAGTCTCACACTCAGAAATTCAGAAATTAGTTCACTTTTTCTGAGTTTTGCAAGATTAAGGTGAAGGGAAAGGAGCAGCAAGATAGATTTCATCTATCTACTTTTGGAGGTTCACCTTTAGGATTAAAAAAATATTGGGTGGAGGAGCTAAACACCTTCCAAAAAAAACACCACATTTCAGAAGAATAAACCATCAAGGTTGCAGCGCTGCATTTGAGAGGTAAGGCCCATGCATAGTGGAAAATTGAGTCCATTTCTTTTGAAAATTTTAATGCTTCATCTTAAGTAAATTTCACTAAGTCATTGGTGAAAATATTTGACCAGAACACTCTTGAGACTTATGTGATGAAGTTGAACCAAGAGACTAAAAAAAACCCTGCATAGAACCGCAGAACCAGCTTAGGAAACCATTGGAGGAGCTGAAAACTTGCATCATGCCTTGTTGGGGGCAAAACATTCATCCCACACCTTTGAGCAACAGAACAGAGGGCTCTCTTTTTCAAAGGTGGATCAAATTGTTTGGATGTTGCCCAAATTTATTGCAGAAACAAAGGGCAACAACGCTGCTAATACTAGAGATCTTCTAGTGCCTCATGCAGAGGAAGAGGGAGCTTTGGCTCCAAATAGAGGGATTATTGTATCTTTACAAGAAGGTACCCAGGATCTCATGCATGGAAATTAGGGCACACTTCATGATCCACATGTGCCATGGAGGAAGAGGTGTGAAACAAAAAATACTTAGGGAGAAGATAGAGAAGAAAGCCAGCATCATGTATTGAGGAGCGCACATTCCTATATGTTTTCAGAGGTTATTGCACCTAGGAAGGTGATTGGATTGCGCAGTGAAGGCATGGACAGAATTGTTCATCTATGTATACATTCATCTTCAGATGAGATTGTCTCATTAAATGGAGACATTACACCAAGGGGACCACTGGTTCAGCTGAGGAGGATAGATGCTTCAATCATTGAGGCACCAATCATTGACTTTAGCAGAGTGGAGACCTTGGGACAGCTTGTTACAGCGTTAGGAGCCTTGGGTAAAACAAAAGAAGAGGGAAGCATTCCCTCACCATCCTTCTTACCCACTCTCTTTTCAGTTTCTCTGCTACTGCGGGCAGAGAAGCAAGGGAAGCACAGCAGCCTTCCCACTTGTACATTTGGCATGGGAACAGTATATGCACACCACTCTTGGGAGGAGTTGGCACAGTCACTTCTTGTCCTTTGGAGGATAAGGAGAGAGTCATCTATGAGTTTCTCCCCTTGCATGATCAGAACTTATGCTAAGGACATTGTTCATTTATGTGGTTTACATGCTGATTCCTTAACCATGTATATACAGGATGTTGCTCCAAGAAGGAGCATTCTTTGTCTAAAACTCCTTGGTCTACTTGAGGCCAAGAGCATGATTGATGACCATCCCCTTGATGGACTTGGGGAAGATTGGTATTTTGTAGGGCATGCTCACCATGTATCATACATCATTAAATTCTTCCAAAAACATGGAGAGAATGTAGCAGAACATCGGTGGTTGAAAAACCACATCCTTTGTCATTCTCTACTGCAGTTTATGATCAAACTGCACTGGTTGCATATGAAGGATCATTACCCTACTCATTTTCTACATATGGCAGCCAACACGAGTTTCATTTTGGCTCCTTGTGCTACTATTGATCACATTATTGTCAGGAGCATGATTGGGAGAGAGGCACATGGGATGAATGTGTCCTTTGGGGTAGAAGGTCCCCATATTCTTTGCAGGACATGCTCTAATGAGAGCATGGGAGATAATATGGCCACCATAGTTCAACATTTTTCCTTTCTTTAGGTGAACCACATGATTGATAGGGTGCCATATGATGATGAACTCCTGTCCATCATATATGAGAAGCGTTGGGCCAGCTTGATTCACAATGTAGGGGGAAGGATCTTTGGAGATCTAGAATTCATCTTGACATTGGAAGGCCACATTGTTGTAGCCCAAGATTAGCCTTCACTCTACACTTGTCATAAGTGGAGAGGTGAATAGCATGGGGGAGGCTATGATGCTTACCACTTGCAGATTTTCAACCCGCCTTCTTTGTCGGAGCTCAAGGTGGAAGAGGATTTTCAGCAGTTGCCTTATCTAGAGGTGGCTATATTCTTATGGATGATTGCTTGGGGGTGGAGGATCTACATGAGGGAAATTTTTTACTAATAAATATTGACACCATGCCTCAAGGAGACCCTTGGACAACACCTTATTTCCTTCTTGAGTACATTCCGTGTTCATGATGATAGCCACTCTGGCTAGTTTACATGCTTGGGAGGAGCAGTATGGAGACTCTTTGTTGATACAACATCTCATTCTTCATGAGGAGTTCATCATAAGTAGATGTTACAGTTGGAGGATGAGGACATCCTACAGTTCTATCCTTGTAGTTTCTTGAGGACAAGCAACATTTGGGAGGGGAGGACTGTAATATTCCAAAATTTCATGGAATATTAAAAACTTTTGTTTTGCACTAGGAGGAGAATAAATGGGTAAGAAAACCCATTGGTAATAAAATCTAAATAAAAAGCCCTTAAAATGTGAAAATGGATTTAGAAAGAACTAGATTTCACACCCCATGTATGAAATGAGATAAATTGCAGATGGATAAGTCTAAAGGAGGCCATGTCAACTACGCATTTATGAGAGATAAGGATCACTTGGTGAGGCAGCGCAGTTTGCATGAGGGGAAGATCACTTGGGGGAGGAAACCATAAGGTGTGGGGCCCATGGAAAGGCACCTTTAATTTTTTTAAATGGAGAACGAGGCAGCCATAGCTATTCATGTCTTGATTATCATTTTCCTTGTCTTCTCAGACAAGTGCATTCTCCAGCTGTTTAGCTGAGATGCAGTGCTGCTAGCACTGGGTGTTCCCGGGCGGGAATCCCATCTCTTCCATAGAGTAGCTATTGGAAGAGATTGTTCTTCATATTCCCCATATTCTGGCTTGAGTCCAAAGCATTCCATCCAGCTCTAGCGCAGTCTCCATTGGTGGTTGATTTTTGTTGTTGGGTGTTGCAGGGGAGGGTTTCTCAACACCACTTCTGGCATTGTATTTCAGAGGAGGGAGTCTCCCTTCCTTTGGGAGATCAGTGAGGGATTTTTTGAGCTTATTCCCATCATCATTGGCATCAGACCAACCATTTTACATTATCAAAAGAGAATCCCTCTTCCTTGACTACGTAGTTCCTAGAGAGTATTTGCAGTGAGGGTTGCAGTATTTTATCGGGAGGTGAGATCTTCAATGATAGGATCAGCCTATCATTTGGAAGGTCAATTGAAGGAGTTTATTTTAGAGGGTTCATCATATAAAACAAGCTCCATCTATTTCTATTTCTTGAGTTTTTGCTTCCCAGCAACTCCGTCATTTCTGCAGGAGTGCCATTTTTTCTAGTTTCCAGCCAATCCTCTTAAGGGATTGATGTATCATATTTTTAGGGGTTGATATCTTTCTCCCCCATATTTATTTGAGCTTACATTGCTGCATCTTTACATGTATGTATTTAATTTTGCAGTATCTCCTATAAACTACATAGTCTCAGTTTGGAATAAACTATGTAAAGCAGTGTTTCTCTATTCTTATAAATATGTCTTCTTGAGTCTCTTTGCTTGATTTGAGTAATGGATTCCTCAAGAGTTTGTATACATTTTCTGCTGTACATACATCTAATGGCTGATTAAATCTACATGTTACATGGCTCACTAAAAATTACGTTGTCATTTCCTTGCTTGAGTGAAGTGTTGTTGTAGCCCCTTAACTGGGCATTTTATGGAGAGCATTAGAGGTGGGAGACTTGTTTAAACCATCTAAGAGGATTTCTTTGGAGCATACTCTTGTATTTTAGACTTAGATGCTCTATTCTAAGGGATCCAAGTGCTGGGTTCAATTCTCATAGTAGCTATTCCTGAAAAATGCGTTTTTCAGGCATGCCTTGCTGAGCAATCCTAAAAGGGGATATTACAATGTGCCTAGCACCAGTCTTAGCTACGCTAGACTTCACAAAAACCTTTATTTTCGAATGTGATGCCTTAGGAAATGGAATTGGTGTTGTTTTAATGCAAGAAGGAAGACCCATTTCTTTTGAAAGTCATCCAATTAAAGACAAGTATTTACAAAAGGCTATTTATGAGAAGGAAATGTTGGAAATACTACATGCACTAAAGAAATGGTGACCTTACCTAATGGGAAGACACTTCAAGGTAAAAACTGATCATGATAGTCTTAAATTTTTTTTGGAACAAATACTATCTTCAGAAGAGTAGCAAAAATGGGTCACAAATATGTTTGGTTACGACTTTGAAATCATCTACAAAAAAGGGAAGCTAAATGTTGTTGCAGATGCACTCTCAAGAAAGGATGAAGAGGTGGAAGCATTGCTTTGTGCCATTTCTATTATCCAACCAGATTGGATAACTAAAGCAAGGGATTAATGGAAGAAGGAAGAAGAAGTGTGGACACTCATTCAAAAATTGCAACAAGATCCTAGTACATTTGATACATTTAGTTGGAAAAATGATTCCTTATGGTACAAATATCGCTTATATATTTGCAAGAATTCCCGACTAAAACAAAAGATTATTTTGGAATTGCGCACTTCTCCTTTAGGAGGAAACTTGGGATTTTTTTAAAACTTACCACAGGGTGAAGAAAGATTTTTTTTGGGATGGCCTTAATATATTCAAAAGTTTGTGGCGAAATGTTTGGTTTTCCAGCAAAATAAAGTTGGGACAATTAAGACCCTGGGTATTCTACAACCTTTATCCATTCGAAGTCAACGTTGGGAGGAGATTTCAATGGATTTTATCATAGGTTTACCTAATTCTGAAAGAAAGAGTGTCATCATGGTGGTAGTTGATATACTTACCAAGTATGCAAACTTTTGTGCATTATCTCATCCATTTAAATGAAGTACAGTTGTTACAGCATTTATGGAAACAATTTAAAAGCTATGTGGAAACCCAAATATTATTGTAAGTGATAGAGATCCCATTTTTACAGGAAATTTTTGGACGAAATTATTTTCTTGTTTGGGTACTCAACTAGCTCATAGCTCATCTTATCATCCTCAATCCGATGGTCAAACTGAGATAGTGAATAAATGTTTGGAAGGATAACTTCATTGTTTTGTATCTTATAAGCAAGCACAATGGGTCAAGTGGTTACCTCTCACTGAATGGTGGTATAACACTTGCTTCCATACTGCAGCAAAAATGACCCCATTTATGGCACTTTATGGATATCATCCACCACCCATCACGTCTTATTTAAGGGAAAATTCTAGGGTTCAAGCAGTGGAAGATCACATCGAGCATCAACAAGAAGTTCTCCAACTCTTAAAGGATAACCTAAATTTGACACAAAATCGAATGAAACAACAGGAAGGTCAACATCACAGTGAGAGAAGTTTTGATGTAGGAGATTGGGTATTTTTATGGCTACAACCATACAAACAAATGTCCCTCAAGGAAGATAAGAAGGATAATAAATTATCGCCAAAGTACTATGGTCCTTACAAGGTGTTGAAAAACATTGGTACTATGCAATACAAATTGGAGTTTCCTGCTTCTTTGCGAGTGCATCCAATTTTCCATGTTTCATGATTAAAGAAGGTTATAGGGGAAAAACTTCCAGTTCAAACAATATTGACAGAATTTGATGAGAAAGGAAAAACCATATTGGAACCTATAATAGTCATGGAAACAAGAACTCAACAGCTACGAAATTGATCAATTTCAGGGTATCTCATCAAATGGAAGAACTTACCCACTGAAGATTCTACCTGGGAGGATGAGAATTTTATACAGAAGCACCTGAAGCTACTCAAGCGTTGAGGACAACACTTTTTTGAAGGAGAGGAGCATGTTAGGTCCCTATATTACTAGTATAGTATCTTATTGTTGTTAGTGTAACCCCCTTAATGTTATTGTTGTACCCCTGTAACCACCATATTGTTATTATTGTGCCATTACATTATTATTGTTAGGTTGGCTAGGATTACATTGTGGTCCCATGGACTCCTATATATACAAAGGAGGTTTGGTAATTTGTATCATTCAAGAATTGTTCATTTATGTAATGTATTGAAGGTTTCCCCCTCGAAGTGGTTGATTTCTAAGGTGTTGATCTCTCTTTTATTCTATTTTTGGAGTTGGTTTCATGGAATAAGAGATTCATTTTGATGCAATTATTTCTCTCATATATTTCAATTAAGGAAGCTATCCATTGATTTCTACATCTGTTACTTGTAATCTAATCTGAATTCTTCTTCAAGGCGGAATTGAGTCTTCGGAAGTTGGGCACACTTCCTTGGACGAGGTGCCACCTTAAACATATAAAATAATTTAGTTGTATGTTTTTTCCTTTGAATTTCAATTGTTGTTACTTGAAGTGAATTTCCTTTTTAATCAATTAATTTGTTGTTTGCTGCATTTTCCAAATTTCTTGTTTCCAACAATTTCTAAATTTCATTTAATTTACTGCTCTAGATTAACATTTGAATTATGTTGGGTGAAATAAGTGAAAATTCCAATTCAGAAAGGTATGATTTAATTCAGTATTGATTCAATTCATGTGATTAGCATAATTATTTTCCTATCATTTACTTTCAGCTTTTGAAATTTAGTAATGTTTTTCAAGTCTTACATTTTATATCTTATCGAATAAGCTCGATAGTGGAAAACCAAATTATGTAGAACTAGTGTTAGCTGTTGGTATTTGCTTGCATATATTTTTATGATTGCCATGAAAAAAAATACGTTCCTCAGAATGATAATTAATGTATACATGATTATTTTTTTTTATTAAGAAATTAATTTACCCAACATTTTGGCGTCGTTGCCGGGGAGGCAATCAAATACCACTACCACAATAATATTTGGTTGTAGATGCATTCTTGACTCTGAGAGGGTTGGATATTGAAAACAGAAGGTAGGAACCTACACATTCACCCTTGCTAACTTATGGTAAGGTCTGCCCTCTATAGGTAACTTTAGGACATATAACATGCATGGATAAAAGTAGGAATCTTAGAAGTAGAAATTTGAAGAAATATTATCATTTCACATAAGTGGTGATGTAAGAACCACCCATTTCACTAACCTATTGATAGGAACATTTGAAGGAGGAGCTTAAAAGTAGCACATGAAGAAAAACTTCTATTTCAGGAATAAATGGCACACACTACTACTTTTGATTTTCCTATTATAGATTTCGGAGGAGTGACACAAATGCACATGATTTTCCCATCTGCTCTACCGCAATTTCATGGTTTGGAAAATGAAGATCAAGATACATTTTTATTTGAGTTTGAAGTACTTTGTAGAGGATATGATTATTGTACTAATGATCAAAGGTTGAAAGTGTTTCCTCTAGTTTCTCTAAAAGGAGAAACTCTCCTGTGGTTCATGAGCCTTGGTGGAAACTACATTCAAACATGGGAGGACATGAAGAATGTATTCTTGAAGAAGTACCAAGACTATTGTAGGGCTAATGAAGATATTTTTAGTATGATACAAGGGAAATATGAAACCTTGGAGGACTATGTAGAGATATAATACAACCTTAAAAAATCAAAGCACAAGCATTAGACAAAAGAGATCTTGAAAACACTCATTCTTAAAAGAATCAAAGATGAATGTTTGTAACTCTTAAATACGATAGGAAAAGGTGTTTTTTTTTAGCTATCATATGATGATGTTTGTGATTTATGCATAAGGTATTCAAGATGAATCTTTAAGGCTGGTATGAATTCTAGAGAACTTTCTTCTTTCCTTTCTAAATCTGCTACAAGAATAAGAGATATAAGAACTGAAATCAGTGAGTTATTTGAACATTTTAAAATTTATTTTATTAGCTCTCTAAATTCACAATTGGAGGTTTTTCAATTTAAGAAAAATCAAGAAAAATTTGAAGAATTGTTTTTCCCTCGATGCCGAAAGATACACCCCATGGGTAACTGCTCTTTCTTAACTAAGATGAAAGCAACATATCAAAGACACTGAGAAGCTACAAGCTCACAACCATGGAAACCATAGCCTAAATGTATTTTTCAAAACACATCATCTCCATTTTATTACTTGCATAATCCATTATGGAATACTCATGTGTTAGGGCAACCATACCAATCTCAATATAACCACCACCAATCTTGTCTACAAGTTTGGCATGGTGTATCTTATGATTACATGGATACTCTCCCTCATATTGTAGCAAAAACACATCATCCATATCCTTTATTAGCTTTTCAACAACATATTGGTTGTCTATCAAAATCATCCACACAACCCAATCAACTACATCATCAAAATCCTCCATGTGCTACACAATTTCCAGCTCAACTCATTCCACACCCTCAAAATAATAAACTAGTACAACATGCTTACAACTGTAATAGATCTCACAAGAAAATATATAGAAATATAAAATATGCCCAATAAATCATAGAAGACAAAACTTCAGATCTTCATTAATATCAAAACCCTTAAGGTAGGGCAACACCATACATTCACTCCTTAAGGAAGGAGATCACTCCACAAACCATATGCTTACCCATACAATAATCCTTGACATATCTCAATGGAGAGTCTCTAACCTCTATATAGGTTTCATACATGCAATACCATGGGTAGTTACCATGGGTCTCTCAATACCATACATCCAATACAATGGGCTTATCACTTTATTCCATTGCTACATGTGGGCATTTACATAATGTGGGTTAACCACTTTATTTATTAACTATGGACCATTTATTTATCATTCTTATATTAATACATCATATTATTTCCTTGGGTACCTCCCTCTGTACCCTATATTATCCCCTCTAGGTACACTACATTACACCCCCCTTAAACATGTTTCATCCCCGAAACATGAGAATAACACAAATAATAAGATCTACTCAAAAGAGTATTCCACTGGTACCATTCATGTGCATCTAGCCATCCAAGGGAAAGGTGAACACTTGATCTAATTGATGCCTTGCTCGCTTGAGATGGAAGCGGGTTCTGGGGGTTCTTCATTGTTGATGTGCTGTTAGTGGATCATCGCACCTCTCTATGTGTTGTCCAGGGGTTGTTGTCCTTGTTGCTAATTCGTTGCCACCTTGCTGGTTGTTGTCTTGCTGGGTGATGCGGGTGGTGATATGTTGAAGCTTTAACTGATGCAATATCTTTCCTTAATTCCTCCATGATTGGTGGAATGGTGTCTGGTTCCTTTATTGGTACTTGCTTTGATGTTTGTGTTTGGCTGTCTACCATCAAAGGCTCATCATCTGATGTGTCTGTGTCGTTAGATATTTTTGCTTCCTCCTCCTCGGTCTCTGCATGGTTCCTAATGCAAATATCATGCAATGTAATTTTCTTCTTTTTATACCAGAGTTTCATGAATTTTTTTTGCACATTAAAATTGACAGTACCAACGGATTCCATCCAAGGATGTCCCAAAACAATATCCACAACAGCCATATCTGAAGCATAAAAATCAGAATGCAACACATACTTATCCATAGAAATCTTCAAATCTTTATAAATTTGAACATCTTCATTATCAACCTGTGTGTTTTCAATATGCTTTGCTGGAACTTGCAATTTTTTAGCCAAATTCACATTGATACAATTATGCTTGCAACTAGGAATGATAGACACAACGATTTTATCTTTCTGAATACTTCCATGAACCCGTAATATGGAAATATTAGTATAAAATAAGTCTTTATGGCTCTTGCTATCCTTCTTTCCGGCTTGAGACCACTTGTCCAAAAGGACTTTTTCAAGTTTTTTCTCGGGAAATTTCCTCACTGAGCTGTCAAGTGAGGTCCACCATTTATTTGCCTCATCTTTCATATGAAGCCCTACGGAGCATATCCAAAAACTTCGATATTGAGCCTTGAGATGTTGTAAAAAATCTTCAATAGTAGGGCCATCATCTTTTCCTGTAAACTTCATCTTGCGAGAATCCATAAAATAAAGTAAGGGTTTTGAAGAAAATCACTTACTTTGGCAAAAATTTAAAATGGACATTACTCGGTCAATATAACTCAGAATCCTTAATATAACCTATTTCGAAAATGGAATATCCATTCTGCATCTAACCATGTAGTTGAAATCCCGATCTAGGCACTCTGGAAACACAGATTTGCGCTGCAACTACCCCGGCGTCACAAAATTTCTGAAAAAATGGCTGATTTTAAATTAGTGATAACTCCCTCATCCGGACTCCGATTCGACTGATTTTTTTTTTGAAATTGGGTATTTTTCCGTAAGGAATCTAGATCTGATATTTATTTCTGAAAATTTTTTACCAAATTTTCCAGATCTGCTCAACAAACTCGCCGCCCAAAAATATCTTTGGCAAGAATTTAAAATGGACATTACTCGGTCAATATAACTCAGAATCCCTAATATAACCTTTTTTCGAAAATGGAATAGCCATTATGCATCTAACCATATGGCTGAAATCCCGATCTAGGCACTCTGGAAACACATATTTGTGCTGCAACTGCCCCGGCGTCACAAAATTTATGAAAAAATGGTTGATTTTAAATCAATGATAACTCCCTCATCCGGACTCCGATTCGACTGATTTTTTTTTTGAAATTGGGCATTTTTCCGTAAGGAATCCAGATCTGATATTTATTTCTGAAAAAGATTTCACAAAATTTTCCAGATCTGCTCTACAAACTCGCTGCCCAAAAATTTCCTGCAAAAGAAATGAGAAACAAATCTCCAAACTTTGCCCAAGAAAATGCTCTTATACCACTTGTAATAGATCTGACAAGAAAATATATAGAAATATAAAATATGCCCAATAAATCATAGAAGACAAAACTTCAGATCTTCATTAATATCAAAACCCTTAAGGTAGGGCAACACCATACATTCACTCCTTAAGGAAGGAGATCATTCCACAAACCATATGCTTACCCATACAATAATCCTTGACATCTCTCAATGGAGAGTCTCTAACCTTTATATAGGTTTCATACATGCAATACCATGGGTCTCTCAATACCATACATCCAATACAATGGGATTATCACTTTATTCCCTTGCTACATATGGTCCCTTGCATAATGTGGGTTAACCACTTTATTTATTAACTATGGCCCATTTATTTATCATTCTTATATTAATACATCATATTATTTCCTTGGTACCTCCCTCTATACCCTATATTATCCCCTCTAGGTACATTACAACAACACTGAAATTCAAAATTAACCTACCCTTCCCGCCAATTCTATCTCACATGCACCATTATAGAAAAATTATATTGAGATTGGGAAGGCTTAAAATCCAAAAATTTCATAATTCATGGAAGAACTTCATGATATGAAAACCATGGAAAATCAAGAGATTCAATGCTATATTGAAGATTGGTTTCACTCCATCATTTGTTTGCAGCATCACTCCATACTTCAGCAATTTTTGGCACCATATTTTCAAGGGAACTACATCTCTCCTACCCTGGTATTTATTAATGTTTATTTTTCTAATTAGGGTATGTATATACTTGAGGCCTTATTTCGAAAAGGGTTCCATTGGAAGTACTCTTATACATAGATATATTTCATATTTTTTAACTTAAAGTAGGTTAGTGTAGAAAATAAAATAAATAAGTACACACATAAATAAATTTCTTTATATGTAAAAAGAGTTGTGCTTTCTGCAATATGTTGCATAAATCAATATCGGAGATAGAAATTTGGATTTATTTGTGTATGTAGACATATTATATTGAAAATCACATTTCTACAAACATTCATCACCATTTTGAAAAAAAATGTTTTTTTAATCATATTTTATGGCTTGCGGGCTTCTAAAAAAAAAAATTCTATAATAAGGAGCCCTTGATTTCTACTTTCTAACCCAATTTGAATCATTCAATTTGGATGTAATATTCCAAAATTAGTATGCATCTAATTCGAATCTTGATTTTTGCTTCTAACCCTTGGTAAATGAATAAATGGGGAAGGAGACTCATACTTATCTTGACTAAAAATAAAATCCCTCTTGATGTAAAAAGGGATCACAAAATAACCGGATCTATCACTCTCATGTGTGAACAAGGCATAATGGACGTGGACAAAGTCAAGTTTGACCAAGTCAACAACATTAATGTGGGAGGAGTGGATCATCAATAAAAATAGCTCAATATGAATGAGGACTAGCCTAGACAACTATATGTGAGATGGATTTGAGACCCTTAGGTGTGAAAAGGGCTAAAGCAGGTTGAAGAGGTCAACCTTGACCAAATCAAACAACGCTATTATGGGGTGACATTGATGAAGGTACAATGCAGTTTTGATGGGAGATTGATTGTGTGATGGTGGAAACCATAATGAGTGGGACCCAAGGTGAGAAGGCTCATTTAGTTTATAAGGAAGAGGATGGCAGCCATTTGAGGTTAGCTTATGAATGATATTTTGATGTGTCTGCTTAGACTTTGCTCTCTTCAGCTGTTTAGCTAAGATGTTGGTGTTATTTAGCACTAAGGTATTCCTGTTTAGGAATTCCATCTCTTCCCTTTGAGTAGCTCTTAGGAGAGACCTAATCTATCATTCCACACATCTGGCATTGGTGCCAAGCTTTAGTCTTCAGTTACAACATTATTTTTGCAGAAGTATAACGTTGTGTTGCAGAGTGTTGCAGTGGAGGGTTGAGTACCCCACTTTCTGAGTTGGTTTTGCATAGGAGGAAGGATTCTTTCTATTGGGAGATCATTTTGGAGGGTTTTTGGGCTGATTTCAGATCTTTGATAGCAAGCCAACATATTTCCATCACTTATAGTGTTATTCCGGTCTAGAATTGTGTTATTTCTAGAGGGCATTTTCAGTAGTGTCACTTGTGGCTCTTTTCATAAATTTTCCTGTGATTGGAGGGTTGACCCTTCCATGGGGGAAGACCTTTGATCAGATCTGATCACAAAATCAATCTCCCTCCAAAACTACGCTATACCTTCATCAATGTCACTCCTCCATAACAACGCTGTTTTATTTGGTCAAGGTTGACCTCTTCAACTTTCTTCGGCCCTTTTCACGCCTAAGGGTCTCCAATCTAGCTCACATGTAGTTGTCTAGGCTAGTCCTCATTCATATTGAGCTATTTTTATTGATGATCCACTACTCCTACATTAATGTTGTTGACTTGGTCAAACTTGACTTTGTCCACGTCCATTATGCCTTGTTCACACATGAGAGTGCTAGATCCAGTTATTTTGTGATCCCTTTTCACATCAAGAGGGATTTTATGTTTATTCAAGATAAGTATGGGTCTCCTTCCCAATTTATTCATTTACCAAGGGTTAGAAGCAAAAATAAATGTTCCAATTAGTTGTATTCTAATTTTGGAATATTACAGTCCTCCCCTCCCAAATGTTGTTTGTCCTCAAGCAACTGAAAGGATAGAATGGAAGATTCTCCCCTCCTCCTACTGTAGCATCCACATAAGATAAACTACTCAAAATAATGAGATGTTGTCTCAACAATGAATCTCCATATTTCCCCTCCCAAGCATGCAAGCTAGCTAAAGAGCTATCATCATGAAGAATTAAGGTACTCAAGGAGGCAATAAGATGTTGTTTAGAGGTCCCCTTGAGGAATGGGATCTGAAATGTATTGGGAATCATTATTCCTATGTGGATCCTCCATCCCCAAGCTATCATCCATACAAAATGAGTCACCTCCCTTTGGCAACTCCTGAAAATTCTTCTCCACCTTTGGCTCCTGCAAAGTAGGTGGGCTGAAAGTCTGATCATGGTAGACAAAGTAGCCTACTCCACGTTTTCATACTCTCCACTTATGATAGGTGTATATCATTTTTTGATCTTGGGTTTCAATAATGTTGCCCTCAAGTGGCAAGAAGAAAACTAGATCTCCAAATATCTTGTCTCCAATGTTGTGAATCAAGTTGGCCCAAACCATCCCATATATGACGAATAGGACATGATCACCATACATCCTCCAAATGAGAAAATGGATGAAGGTTTCATATAGTGCTGAAAGGTACCAACAGTTTCCCAAGTGGTCATAGCGCATTTTTCCCCACTGTTGCTTTAGAAAATAGCATGGCAAGTTGTTTATTGACAAATGGCTAGTTGTGCAAGTCATCACTTCTACTAGTAAATAGTAGATGGCTGAGTGTATCAACTAAGCATACAATAAGTAACAAAACACTTGCCCAAATTCATACAAAATATGGTTGTCTCCATCATAATAATTGGCCAAAATTTTCCCATGGAGCCCAATAAGAAGCTTGCCCTCTTAAAGAGCAATGCACTGAATAGAAATGGTAAGAGAAGGCAAATACTATGTTAGATAATCAATAGATGCAAAAAAAATATTCTTACCATGTGATGAAATCAAGATGAAGCATACGTATATGAATAAACCCTCCATATTGGTATGACATACTCCCATGAAGAGGAATGAATCATATGTTGCATGAATATCATCCTTCGTATGCTTGGAGATCCAAGTTAAGAAGATCATATCTCTGTAATAGATGTTTCCATCCACTACTCCATCACTCTCACCTCCTCCTTGTCCACCAAGTGCATCGTATGTGAAGTGATCCTGGGAATACTCCATCAATAAACCCAAGCTCTCAAGTGACAGTGTTGTTGGCTTATGCGAATAAGCTCCTACCAACTCATAGCTCCATTCTTTGACATGCCCATTGTCAAAGATATCTCCCACAATGCTGCTATATATAAGAAGTTCCTTCCAAAGTGGAAGTACCTCTTGATCTTCCAAGGCTAAGGAGTGGACCCTTTGCACCATGATAGCGCCATCTCCCACTCCTGCAACATCATGCAAAGTATGAGAGAAAATATTCCCATGCTCTCTAAAGAACAACCCAAGTAACAAAGGTTTTTGCTACCTCCTCATACCTCCATCATACAAATCATGTGGTGAAAATATAATGATTGATATGAAGAATGTCATACCAACATAGTGCATCCATACTCCTTGCTTCCCTATGAGCAAGTATCTTGCCAAACTTCCTCCACCCACGTACCCTTTGAAAGAGGATATGTCACATGATGGCCAAACTCTTTCAAGAGTATCCAACGTAGCCAAGCCTCCTGCTGCACAGTGTCATATATTTTCAAGTAGCTTTCCAACCTCTTGCTCACCATTCTCACCCATTCATCCAAATGTGGGTGCCTCCCATCATGCTCTGCCTTGGTACCCTTCCAATGAAGACTACCATCCACCCAAATCAGATTTCTCTTCTTGCATTTCATGGGATGTTGAAATGAAACTCCTTGGATATCTCCTAGAAAATATCTCACACCCGTGACCATCTTGAATCCATAAGTATCCAAGTGTGCTGAAGGAAAAACCTCCTCACTGCTACTTCTTGACAATGCTGTAAAAGTCCTCAATGGTGTACTTGTTGTCTCATGCTCCAACTCAAGAATGAACATATGGTTTTGTATCAGTTTATTTGGAACAAGGTTCATCCTATCCTCCCATAATTCACACCCCAACCCCAAGTGTGGTGTGTTGCTCAATAGTGGCACATTAGGATGATGTTTCATCCCTTCCTTGATCAACTCAAGGTTTCACAACACAGTGCAATTATGTTGTCCCAAATAAGCAATATGCAATGGTATACAACCCTCCATATGATTTTTTGAAACAATAGGAGATGGAAACTTAGGCATACCTTGGTGAAATTTGGGAGTATCTTGTATGGCTATAAGGTCTTCTTCCTCCAATGTATTGGCTCCTCCAACTGACGATGTTGAGGGCTGCTCCTCCATGGCTGTGACAGCGCTGGTACAAGTCTCCTCCAATGGCGGTGAGGGCTTCTCCTCCTCTGATTTCTCTTCACCAAATTTTCTAATCAACCTTTGAGTAAACTCAGAAAAAGTAGTCACTCTTGCATGGCCTAAATGGCTAAACCACCAAATATTTGCTTCACCCTCAAGGTGCAACACTGCAATCTCTACAACCTCTCTTTCTACCACATGATGTAGTAGGAATAATGCATCTAGTTTCCTTGTCCAAGCCCTTGTTGTAGATGACCCGGCAAAAGTAGACAATAGAAACCTATTTCCCTTGCTTCCCCCCTTGCTACACATTCTCCTTTCTTCCTTCAAATGAATGAACTGTGGGAAAGCTAGAGTCTCCTTGAAGGATCTACGTTTAGATTTGTACTCAACAAGGTACTCACTTAGAATCTTGTGATCCAAGTGTCCTCCATATTTTGAAATTTGTGCTCCTTTTCAAAAGGAAAGGGTATAGTCCAATGATTTGAAGCTCTCTGCAGCACTAGTTTCCTTTTCTGATCATAGGAAGTGCATGGGTCTTCCTCCTCTTGAAACCCTCTAGAGGTTTCATTGCTCCTCTTTTCTTCTTTTTGCTTAACCTCCTTGGAGAGGTTCTTCATAGATCTAAAAAATGATGAGACAAATCTCATTCTCTCCATCATTCTGATATTTCCTTCTTCTTATAGAATTTTGTCTTAAAGTCCACAGGCTGAGCCAAATATCTTGCTCTGATACCACTGTAATATCCCAAAAGGGAAACATGCAGAAATACTAAACAATCATGCATTAAAATAACGCAGTTCATCTAAAGCAAGAGCATGAAGCCAATAAAATGTTCTTCAATGGTATTTATAGCAGCAATATAGATGTATAATGAGGCCCATAAGATGGATAGCTGGAAATACAAGACATAAAAAGAAGAAATTCCCTCAGAAGAGGTGTTGCAACCACATGAATGGAATGAAACTGCCTTGGAAACGTTATTTTATTAGGCTACAAATTTTTGTTGATTACATGTCAGATCTAGAGCAGATCTGTGCATAAAAAGTCAGATCCATGCACTAGAAAGGCTCCTCTTTCAAATCCCCTTGGGGTTTTGAGCATTACACAAAGTACAAGCAATAGATCTGAGATCTAAGAATGAAGATATGTAGAAATAATTAGATATTCATAAGTATTCAGAACATGTAGATCATATCTTAAATATACAATGTGTAAATCTCTTCCAATGGATCTCAAAGTGAAGGGCAGATCCCCAACACTCAGAAACCAGCTCTCCAAATGGTGAATGCAAACTCCCTGCAAAAAATCCTACAAAAATAACACAGATCTGGAATAGAAATTGCGCTGTAGGGTATAGATAACAATTGGCCACATGCCAAGATCAAGAAATGATGCCCAATCACTCTAATACACTTCCTCCAATAGAGCAGAAGACTCCTCCACTAAAAAAGGGCACTGAAATTTCTTAGATCTGAATAGATCTATCTTCCACTTGCTGCAGCTTGCAAAAACAACCAAAATCTCAACAGGATCAGAGTTGTAGTTGAAAGGAGAAGCTTGGCCTCAAGCCATATAGTGGACTATGCAATAAAAGACTCTCCCAAGAGCTACTCAATGGGAAGAGGTGGAATTCCTGAATAGGAGATCCCAATGATAAACAACATTTTCAATCTAGGCTAAACATCCAAAGAAAGCTATGTGGTCTAAACAAACAATATATCAAAATATCATATCCATGAACAAACTTTTACATGCTGCCATCCCCTTCCTTATATAGATTAAGATCTTGTAAACCCTAAACCACCTTCCATGAAATCTTCTCTTTCACACAATCCATCTCCTTCTAGAATTGCGCTGTGCCTCAATGATGGCCTCTTCCTTCTAGAAAGTGTTGTAGATTTGGTCAAAGTTGACCCAGTCAAAATGTCCATCCCATTTTCACACCTAAGGGTGCTTGTTTACATAGCCAAGATTTAGCCTTTTTCACATTTGGCATTGATTTATTCTTTATTAGGAGTTTTATGAACCTCCTTTACACATTTATTCTTTAAGAAAAGAAATAAAAACAAAAGTGGATATTCCAATTAGCTTAGGACTAATTAGGAATATTACATTGGATCTCAAACAAAAAGGTTATGACCAAAACAATGATAGGGTATCTAGTAGGTAGCCCATGGATAGAGTTGGGACAATCCGTTTTTGGAGGTCAAAATGACCAGATCTTGAAAACCTGTTTCTATGGTATACTCCCATATTAATATATTTTAAAAGGAAATTTGAATCAAAATATTTAGATTCATATGAGAAAGTTATGACTAAAATATTGACTGTCTATTGTAAATCAACATTCTTAAAACTATGTTTTATGGCTATTCACTAGCATATTTGACCCATTAATTCTTCTTTCTTCAAACCCTATTTCTATTGGATATATATATATATATATATATATATATATATAAAGAATTTAATATCCATTTTTAATCAGTTCAATCCGTCATCAAACAAAAAAATTATGCTTAAAATACCAATTGTTGGTCTAAGCTTGGAAATTGAAAATGGCTTTGTTATGCAGGTTTTTATAAGTAAATTTGACATATCATATCATGTATTTTTTTTTAAATGTTTCTATTGGTGATATATCTTTGAATTATCTTTCATTTGGCTTTGGAATCACTCAAATGGGATGCAAAACAAATAATCTATGATTAAAACATTGTTGGTTAGTATGGTCGACCACTGCTCTCCTACAGGTGACAAATAATTTTTTTCTTTGTTTATATTTCTATGGATTTGTCTAGGGATTGCATGAGCAAGGTTGGGCTTAACAAATGCTGAGAATTGGATAAGTTTTTTTCAATTTTTCCTGAGAATTGCTAGTTATTTTTGAGCAGGATCAGAGTGAGACAGTGAGGAGAGTGCAGGATTTTCTCAGGGTGAGAAAGAATTGTATTGTTTCATTATTCTTTAATTATGTAAAATATATTATAGAGGATTTTTGAGAAGGTTATTTCCCAATAGCATATTTTTTTTGTGATTGATTATTTCTTTCTCTTACTTGCATGTGATTGAGAGATCGTGTTTTATATTCCTCAAATATTGTAGAAGGATTCAGTATCTTGTTTTAGTAAATTACATGATTAGATTGAATCCATTGGTATAGAGTTTCTATATAATTTCTACATGGTATCAGAGCACCAGGAATCATAATATAAGAGAATAAATTGAGTTTTTCTTGAGTATTTTCAAATTTCTAGATTTCTTTCTTTAGTGTCTAGTAGTAGATCAAGATGTTTTTCAATAACTAGAGACAAGAATATGCACTCAAGGAAAATTTGAATTATATTGCATGGAAGGATAGGATGGAGGCAGTTTTGGAGGACAACGAGTTAAAGGAATTCATAGATACTGATATTCCCAAACCCACATTAGCAGATTCCCAACTTCTTGATGCATGGCAAAAGAAGGTAGCAAAGGCGAGTAGGATATTGTTTGAGGGAATTTGAGATCATATTGTCTCGAGTCTCCATGGGAAGGAAACTCCATATGCTATGTGGAAGGCCTTAACAGATATGTTTCAAAACAACATTGACCAAAGGAAGTTGGCATTGAAGGAAAAGCTTAGAAATATCAAGAAGGAGAAGGGCGAGACAATACCAACATACTTGGCGAAGTTTACTCCATGTCAAGATGAGCTTGGAAGTGTTGGTGTGACCATAGCCAATGATGAATTGGTGAGCCTAGCACTTCTAGGTCTTCCCAAGAGTTGGCATAGTTACCAAGACTCTGTGAATGGGAGGGAGAAGTTACCAGATTGGGAGCATTTGTGGTCCGACTTGGTAATAGAAAATATAAGCTGGAGCACTAGAGATGGGACCTCCAACACCAACAAAGAAGAAGATTGTGCATTAGTGGAAAAAAAGAAAGTGAAGGGAAATAATTCCAAAGGCGAAGAGGGTAATATAGACTTGTCCAAGATCATATGTTTTCACTGTCATGAGCATGGGCACTATGATTTTAATTGTCCACTGAAAAAGGAAAGCAAGAAGGAGTATGCAATTGCAGCGGGTGAAGCATTGGATTCACAATTATAGCTTGATTTCTCTCATTGCATGCATGAACAACATTGTAATGGGATGCATGTGGTATCTAGACAGCGGTACCTCATTCCATATGATGGGGAATAGAGATCTCTTCAGTGACTTGGAGGAGAAGGGCCTCCAGCAGAACATAGATTTTGGAGATGATGGGAGGTATAGCGTGACTGACATAGGTACAATTACCTTTCAGAGGGATTCTGGATCCCCTCTCAGACTAGTAAATGTTTTGTATGTTCTAGGCCTAAGGAAGAATATTTTCTCTGTAGCGGTATTGGAAGACTGTGGTTGTGAGGTGATTTTTAGAAAAAGAAAGGTGTTCCTTAAACACATAGCCACAGGAAAGGTGAAGCAGATCATTTCAAGAGTCAACAACCTGTATGCTCTTGAGGTTGAGGATGCATGCAAATATTTGAGGAGCAAAGCAGTGGTTAATGATTGGTGGTTAAGAGGGAGAAATTATATCTCAACATGCAACCTTAGAAGCAGTCTCAAAAGGATGTGGAGCAACCAAAATTGGAGAAGCAGAGAGTAGACCGAGTGGAAGAGTCCACTCAAGTAGAGACCTCCAAGAGGGGGAAATTTCGATCGAGAAAGTCAGAGGGAGTACATGCAACTATGCCTCCAGGTGTGAGGTGGGGCGATGTGCAAATATAATCCCAAGAAGAAATTTGGGCACGGTCCATTGATATGGTTTGTCTCATGGATCGAAACTGGCTACGAGGAACCCACAGTAAAGAATTATTAGGAAGGATCGGTTAAATTGATGCAGTCAGCTGTTAAGAAGAAATAAATCAGAGTGACAGCTGTCAGATACTGGAGCGTAGATAAAAGTTTGCAGCAGTGCAGAGTGCATGGATGTAGATGTCAGCAACAACGCAGGGATTATAGTAGACATGTGCAGTAGCTAGCACCATACATAAGACTATGATGACAGATGCATTATACTGATTCAATTGTTCAGAGGGTATTCAGTTTCAGGAGAGTTTCATGTGAAAACAACACTAGAGAACTGTTGCATGCAAGAACATTCCAAAGGTACCGGATCGAGATAGATTGATTCCTTTCTTGTTGAGAGGGAGTGTTGAAATTTGCAACTAGAAACAATGAAATTGGCATCCAAAAAGGACAAAAATTGACCACATAACTAGTGTGGGATTCCAGTCACACATGAGTGATGAATTTAGTTACAAACAAGTGCTAAATGTGTGTGTCTAATTTATTTATCCCTTAAATAAATTGGAAAATAAATTTTAATTTCATCTCATAACAACTTGTATCAGTTAACTAAGTCAGAAAGATTGAGTTAGCTAAATAATTTCAAGTTGAGGGTCAAAGGTGAGGCACGTAGAGTGATTCTATTATTTTTGGGGTCCAGTTGTAGTTAATGCATTAGTTTAGTGCATGTGTAATCAACTAACTCAAATTAATTGAGTTAAAATCAATTTAATTAGTTATAACTGAGTGATGAGCTAGTGAGAGGTCAAGTGAACTAAATTATATTTAATTCACAAGTATTGATCTATCATATAACTGATGATTCATTATTATTAGCTGCATGCATGTCAATTCTGATGATGACCCAGTTGAGACAGAGGTTAAAGGGAAGTTAACTATCAGTTGTACTATTACTGAATTGTCTGGGCACAATTATAAAGTCACATGAAGGTCCATGATGGATTGTGAAGTAAAGGAATGTTAATTATCCTATTTAATAGGGATTAATTGCCTAGGGATTCCGTGAGCAAGGCTGGTGTTGGGCCTCGTAATTTTCACATTTTCATCATGTTTATCCTTGCCATTTCTCACATTCCCTCACCTCATTTATCATACCATTTCCATGGGTTCACCAAATTATTTTCCATTTTTTTTTTAATATTATAAGAGAATGTAAGATTAATTATTGTAAAATTAACATATTTCATGAGTATATCAAATGTGGATGAGCTTTGTAATGTGTAGGATTATTTGGAAGGATTATTCAAAAGGCTTCTCAAATATTTCCTCTACTATTTCAAGAATTCAAAGGATAATTGCTCAAGCTTATTCCAAGGAGAAGATCATGGAGATTTCAAGGAGAAGATCATGGAGATTCCAAGTGAAGATCATGGATATTTGAATAACATATCTCATCCAAGATTTGTGAGAGATGAGTGAGGATTTGAAGGGATCATATCTTGTAATTGTAGGGATATTGGTTGAGAGAAAAGTGGATTTGTAATTATGAGTTGCTTATCTTGTTTTCAAAGCACTCATGTATAAAATAGAGTGCTCTCTCTTTATTTTGAACATAATAGAAATAGTAAGGAGATATATGGAAATTAGAGATGAGAATTAGAGTCTAGAATTAAATTTTGGTTTTGTAATCTTTCACTATTTTTCTACATCATTAATATATGTTGACACAGGGTTATTCTTCACATGTTATTTTTCTCTTATGCAATTTCACATTTTTAGTTTTTGATATGATTCAGTGGTAATACTGTTGGAGTAGAATTGTTGAGGAAGGACGATCAGGTTCTCCTAAGTTAGGAGCCTCTTCTCTCGCTTTCTACACATAAAAAACTGTTGCTCTCTAGTCTCTCTTCTTAAGGACAGTAATCTGAGGAAGGACGACTAGGTTCTCCTAAGTTAGGAGTCTCTTCCGTTGTTTACTGCATCTTGAATCAGAGACGAAAGAATTAGACTAGGGTAAAGTTAACTTCAGTTCTGCATTTCCAGTGCATGTGCTTCGTAAGTCTACGAAACTCTTGGATTGATAATTTATGTTAGGGAAATTATTTGATGACGATAGTTTCACCCAAAATTTTGGCGTCGTTTTCAGGGAAGCACGATGGATTGAGGTATAGGTTACTTTTCCTACAAGTGTGATTTTCAATTTCTGCAAGCGTGTTTAATTTCTGTGAATTTGAATTTTGTGAAAGAAAATTTGATTTCTGCAACTGTGAAGAGTGATTGATAGTGTTTTTAAAATTATTTAACAATGAGTATAAGATTGGAACAACTCACTCATATCCTAGTAGAGGTTTGGATCTCCTCTTCCTATGAAAAGAAGATCTTGATCGCTGCGGAAAGCTTAACTACCCCTCCAAAAGAGAATGAATCTACATATGAAAAATCGTGTACATTTGATGAAAAACAATTAGAAAAGCAAGAGATTAAGGAGGACAACAAGGAGTGGCGGCATGATCTGACGGAGGAAAATCACGCCTACGAAAATCTTATTGAAGAATAGTTCCAAGTGAGTATAAGGTTAGATGAGTCATTTTGTTTTTATTTAGTTAAATTACAATCACAAGAAGTAGGTCCAGTTATTTTTGCACATTTTCATTTTTCATGTGCGCAATTGACAATGAATATATTTTTATTACTGTTGCATGGATGGTTACATTGGCTATTTGACTACACGTAACTAATTTCTAATATTTTATTAGCCTAGAGTAGGAAGGAAAAATAAAAATAAAAACGTTATTTTTAGTTTTTTTTAATAAGTATGCAATTTCTGAAAAATGATGTCTAATAATTTTTAAAAATAATTTATCTTTTAGATTTATAAATTTTTAGTTTTTGATTTCAAATTTTTCTCTAATTTCATTTTTTTAAGAAATAAAACAAATTAACAAAAATAATATATATATATATATATATATATATATATATATATATATATATATATATATATATATCATTTAGATATTTTTTTTTAATTTATTTTGAAATAAAACAAAATAATTTAAAAAATAATAATAAAAAAATTTAGAAATTTTTTAATTTCATTTTTTTTGGAAAAAAAAATGGAAATAAAACAAATCAATTAAAAAAATGTACAATAATTTAACAAAAAAAAAAAAATCACTCTTTCTGTGGCTTTTTTTACCATTTCATTCTAACTGGAGAGATCATCTTCGTTGATGGCGAACAAAATGGGCTCAAGGTTGTGTTTGTTGAAAATGTACCGAGGTTGTTGAGTATGTTAAATACAAGGATCATCTCAGTCCATCAATGCTAGTGCGGAGGACTTGCTAGCGCGCATGATATGGAACACAAGGAGAAGACTGATATGTATTTCTAGTTTTTTCTACCTATTTTTTTTCTTTTTAACATGATCGTTCCCTTATTAGCTGGATATTTTAGCAAATTTGTCGTATGTTTGATGTAGCGAAAGACAGAATCTTCAAGCACACAAAGATATATTTCATAAATTTGTTGACTTAATTGACAAGTTGAGTTCACCTAATTCTCCTGAAGTGCATACCAGTGCTGCAGAAACACTTGTACGATAACCCATTTATTCTAGGCATATCCTGCAATACACAACAACCTTTTCAGGCATTCCATGAAATAGGCGTTGCTTCATCAGAATCGAAAAGTGAATGAAGGACAGGTTTCGAGTAGTCTATAGTGCGACTTTTTGAAGGTTTTTACGGTGGTTTTTTCCCGTATAATTTCTTTAAATTTCGGCAGGGATTTATTGAAAATAGTAGTTTGATGGGTAACCTTGCGCAATCTAAGTGCCTTAGTGGTTTTTTAAGGTGCTGAAATCATATATGAAATCAAAAAACCAGTTTAATTAACAGAAATCAAGGTTTTATCTCAATTTTTTCACCAGATTCTGGCACCTGAAACTCCAAAAAGTCGCACTAAAGACAACTCCGACAGATTTCTTCACCAACGGTGTATGCTCAAAAATTTGGATATTTCGCCAACGGTGTATGCTCAAAAATTTGGATATTTAGTTGCACTAGAAACCAAACCCGCAACCCAATGAAAACCAATGCTGGATGAGCTGGAGGAAGATGAAATTGTTACATCAATGGCAGATGAATTTCATCAAAGTCCAGATTTTGGGTCTCAACTGAATGGAAATATTGGAAACAATTTACTTGATTGGGAGCATGGAGCTGCTGAAGTCAAAGGTCAAATTGGCACATTCTGACATGGTGGAAAAAACACAGATTCTATACACTTGCCATACTCTTTACGATTAATACCACAAGCAGTGTCGATAAAAAGAGGCTTACACATAGCTCATCCATCTTCATCAGTAAATAAAGGTATGTCATTTTTTTACTTTTTATCATATAATTCCTTATAAATCTAGAGTTCTAATTTTTTGAAAAAAATCACTTCATTTCCTCACTTCTTAAATTTTTTTCCCCCACATTCATTTATATATATTCATAAAACCAACATTCTTTTTCCCAAAAAGCTATATACTATCACATTATGATCCATACAAATTTATTTTCAAATGTTTTAAATGGGTGTCACACAACGACCAACCTTCTTGCAATCCAATAAAAGACACTTGTGTAAAAATATGAAGTTATCAAATAATTAGATTGCACGAGGACATGCAATAATTTTAGTTGGGGTAATAAAAGTATGTTGGGCATTAGAATTATCATTCATTTTTCACTTCATTTACATTCATCCTTCCATAATATCACTTCCACTCCACCTCCATTTTACTAAATTAACCTTATCATTATTTGGGTCACATATATGTTTTTCCAAAAATTATTAATTTCTAGTGATTTTAAGTGAATTTGTGGTCAAAAGTTAGGATGCATATACTAATATCTAACAAGTGAAATGATATTGGTGCTATGTGTAGGTCAAGGATAAGCTTATCCAAAAATCCTCAACATTACTATGTGGCACCCTTTTCATCCACGATTGGTGTAATTTCGAAAAATAATAATAAATGGACATTTCATAAATTCTTGAAAATTATCTAATTTGTTTCGAGTCACTTCATACATTTCTAGTGATTTTAAGTGAATTTGTGGTCAAAAGTTAGGATGCATATACTAATATCTAACAAGTGAAATGATATTGGTGCTATGTGTAGGTCAAGGATAAGCTTATTAAAAAATCCTCAACATTACTATGTGGCACCCTTTTCATCCACGATTGGTGTAATTTCGAAAAATAATAATAAATGGACATTTCATAAATTCTTGAAAATTATCTAATTTGTTTTGAGTCACTTCATACAGGAATCGTTGACGAAATTAGCACACAAAGACGACAATAATGGTGCTAATATTATTCAGGTTCGAAGACGATCCAATGTAGAAGTGATTTTCAAAAATCACAATAAAACATACAAAATTGAAAACTGGGAGGAGCTAAACTTTTCATCGCACAAGTTTGTCACACAGACATTTTTGAAAAAAATCGATTGCGCCATGACATGTTCATTTACCCTTCTCCATCTATGGTTATCATTCATCAATATCGAAGCCCACTTTCATTATGACTTCACAGATATATACTTTTTCAGAGTTGCATACATTCTTTCATCATTTCCAGTTCATATTTTTCCTCATAAATAAAACCAAACATCTCCTTTTTCCATGACTCCATTTCCTTGCTATAATTTTCCTAAAACCCGTTTCTACTGCAAAAGTTTTCATCTATAGTCATACCAATCATTTTGTACAAAATCACGTTGACTGATGTGGGATTCCTTAAGGCCCACATTTTAACAAGTCTCAACCCATCAACCTCAACACTTTATCTGGGATATAGAATAGAGTCATCATTAGTACCTTGAGGCTTGTATGCTCTAATGACAAGTTCTCTCACCGACAGTCATGGGAATACATCAATGTCCCTTGATTGTTGGATCTTGCAAGTGGATCGACATCAAATCATTTATTCGCACTTCGTAAGTTGTACTTGGGTACCTTGGCACTCATTGACATCAATGGTGAGTTTTCCTCACGTTGGTTAACGACATACATTAATGGTCGGTAATCCAATGACTTCTTTTCATGCTCGACATCGACACATCCATTCGCATGACTAGAATTGCACCATCAGGTTTTGTAGCGGGTGAAGACTATATATTTTTCATGACTCCATCAGTAGTTGCAAAAACATTCCTTCAGCCATAAGAGAGTACCACAGTTCCAATTTCAGACATCATCTTCAAATTCATACAACCAAGCAGCAGTTTAGATTCTTTCACTTCATCTAGTTGCATGATATTCACATGATCCACCGCCATGATATTTTCCTAATCCAACAACATGACATTTTTCTGATCCAGAAGTAGAGACATCTAAATTTATATTGCATAGTTCATCAACTGTTTAGGTAAGTTAAGGTATGTTATTTTCTAATTTTTAATCAAACAATTTATTACATGTTGAAAATAAATGAACTTGGAAAATTCCCTCACCATATTACATCATCTTTCACCTTTTCGTAAACATAACACATCTTCAGTTTGGGGGGGGGGGGGGATATTCATTACCATTTCATTCCATTCATCACTTCATATATTGATGACCAACATGACTCCTCCAAACTACACTTCGTTGCAGTTGATTCACATACATTGATATATATTTTGGCATGATTCAAAAAAATATGAGAAAATGTTTTCTTATGCATATTAATGACTTATCATTTCCAGTACATGAATTATAATTTTTAGTACATGTGTTAAAAAAGGGAGAAGAAAGAAAAGAAATGAATGTTGTTAACACAAGAACCAACATTTGTTATGTTCATGGTTGTTAACACAAGAACCAACCATAGAAAATATCAGTCGCAGTACATGTATTTTACATCCTGGAATGATACATTGTTAGAAACTATAATCATGCAAAGCCAAAAAAATTTAATCCATCCAAGGTTGCATGAGGACATGCAACAAGTTCAGTTGGGAGGAATGTTGGGCCTCGTAATTGTCGCATTTTCATCCTGTTTAACCTCTCCATTTCTCACATTCTATCACCTCATTTAACCATTTATCATACCATTTCCATGGGTTCACCTCATTATTTTCCAATTTATTTATTTTTAATATTATAAGATAATGTATGATTAATTATTGGAAAATTAACATATTTAATTAATATCTCAAATGTGGATGAGCTTTGTAATGTGTAGGATTATTTGGAAGGATTATTCAAAAATCTTCTCAAATATTTTCTCCACTATTTCAAGAATTCAAGGATCATTTCTCAAGCTTATTCCAAGGAGAAGATCATGGATATTTCAAGGAGAAGATCATGGAGATTCCAAGAGAAGATCATGTATATTTGGATAACATATCTCATCCAAGATTTGTGAGAGATGAGTGAGGATTTGAAGGGATCATATCTTGTAATTGTAGGGATATTGGTTGAGAGAAAAGTGGATTTGTAATTATGAGTTGCTTATCTTGTTTTCAAAGCACTCATGTATAAAAGAAATTTCTCTCTCTTCATTTTTGATATAATAGAAATAGTAAGGAGATATATGGAAATTAGAGATGAGAATTAGAGTCTAGAATAAAGTTTTGGTTTTGTAATATTTCATTGTTTTTCTACATCATTAATATATGTTGACACATGGTTATTTTTCACATGTTGTTTTTCTCTTATGAAATTGTACATTTCTAGTTTTTGATATGATGCTGTGGTAATGTTGTTGGAGTAGAATTGTTGAGGAAGGACGAGCAGGTTCTCCTAAGTTAGGAGCCTCTTCTCTCGCTTTCTATACATCACAAATTGCTTCTATTTAGTCTCTCTTCTTAAGGACAATAATATGGGGAAGGACAACCAGGTTCTCCTAAGTTCAGAGCCTTTTCCGTAATTTATTTCATCTTGAATCAGAGATGAAAGCATTAGACTAGACTAGTTTAACTTCAATCCTGCATTTCCAGTGCATGTGCTTCGTAAGTCTACGAAACCCTCGGATTGATAATTTATGTTAGGGAAATTATTTGACGACGATAGTTTTGCCCAACAGCTGGGCTTAGAAGAGGCTGAGAATTGGCTAAGTGTTTGTCAATTTTTCCTGAGAATTGCTATTCATTTTTTAGCAAGATTAGAGTGAGACAGTTAGGAGAGTGCAGGATTTTCTCTGTGTGACAAAGCATTGTATTGTTTCATGATTATTTGACTATGTACAAAATATGATAGAGGGGTTATTGAGCAGGTGCTTTCCCCAATAACATCTTGTGTTGTGTGATTGATTATTTATTTCTCTTACTTGCATGTGATTGGGGGATCGTGTTTTATATTCTACAAATATTGTACATTACACGATCGGATTGAATCCATTGGTATAGAGTTTCTATATAATTTCTACACTTCTTCTTAGCACCAATTAAATCCAATTTTTAATTTAACTCTTTATCTTATTTCTCACTATCTATTTCTTCTTCCTTCCTCTACAGCAATGAAGAGTTAACAAAACTACTTCTCCTTTTGTTTGATTTGTGTCTCTGCCTACTGCAGGTTATATAAGAGAGCTCAATTGTAGGAATTTCAAACTATGATATGCTAGTCTTATGTTGATAATATTCAAATCCAAATACTGGTCTATGCTACCTCCATGCACCCCTTGATATACCTTTCTTCTAAGTGCTGAAATAGGTCTTGCACAGTTATATTTTCTTGCTCTCATCATAATCCATTCTTCTAATTGTAGCGTTCTAAAAATATATTTTCTTTCGAAATTTGCATGTCGCTGCTTTATGGCAAATTTTATTACGCCTGTATCATTCAACATTATTTAATTAGGGGACAAAGGAATAGTTCTTCTTACCAAGGCTAGTGCATGTCCAGTTTCCTGGACTGTAATTCACTCTCTTTCTATTATGGGGCCACTGGTCATATTTCCCTTAAGGGGAAAAGGCTCTCTATTCTTGGTTGTTCAAATTTCTCTCAAAAACTCGTGGTTGTGGCTAAAATGGAGCTTTCCACCTATGTTATTGCACCTTTTTTTCCTCTATGAACACTTGGAGGCAAAGTGCCATCCATTATTACAACACAATAATATAAGGGGCTACATAGATTTTATTTTATTTTTGGAAGTATTTTGTTCTTCTTGTGGTTACGTTGAATTATTTTCTAAAATTGTATTGTTAGGTATATCTTTAACAAGGATGGTGGGTCCCTTCAATGCTTCTGAATTCTCTGCATGATTTTGAAGATTCAACAATTTCTCTTTTAATGTTCTATTCTCTTCTTCTAGATTTAGATTGGTGGATATAATATTCTTGATCTCCACAAGGGCTGATATGAGCTACATCTTCAAACAAATATTTTATTCAATATCTTTCAACTCAATTGAGGAACCACTAGATTCATCACTATTGTTTATTTCACTGTCAAAAGTTTATTCCCATGATGATTCATGGATTCTTTTGCTGATATGTGAGACATCCTTTATTCCTCTTCACCAGAGGTGGAACCATTGTCTTCTTGACCAATGTATAGATCTATTATTTCTATTAAGGTAGCTCTATCTTCACTACAACTTGATGATAAAATATCACTTTCACCAGTACTTGGAGTTGATAAATTTGAATATAAATGGTCTATTGTTCTACAATAACAAAAAAACAAAAAATTACTTGTAGATTTCATCTTCTCTGGGTGTTGATCATAGACTTGGCCTATTGGTACAGAAGAATCATCATCTGATTCATGATTTTCAATGCTCTTTGAATCTTTGACTATTTCATCCTCCAGGGAAAGCCTCTTGACGTCACATACAACTTGAATGTATACTTCATAGACAGACTGTAATTTTTCCCATATCTCCTTGGAAATTTTAAAATAGATTAATTTTTCAATATCTGACTTAGACAACCCTCTCATGATTTCCTTCCTATATTTTTTATCAAACTTATCATTTATTACTATCTGCTCCATAGATATCCATACATCCAAATCAATAGCTTGCAAATATATTTTCATCCTTACCTTCCAAGTTGTATAAGTTGAGCCATTCAAAATGGAACTCCATATGAGGTAATTCAGTCCTACTTATCCATGATCCATGGTGTTCCTCCCATTTTTTAAATTAATCCTGAAAGGCATTTTCTTTGATACCAATTGTTAGAAACAATGGAAACTAGGAAACTATTGAGAGGGGGGGTGAATCAATAGTGTGGCCAAACTATATAATTCTTCACAAATTACACTTTTCCATCACTACAACAATTATTCATGTATCAACAAAAAAAACTCAATCATGTGGAACATAACATCATAAACATAAATCACATGAGAAACATATAAAAAATACACCAATATTATTTTTATTACAAGCTTCAACTTGATTATATCATTTCCCCACAAGCTACCAATTGTAGGTTTATCAAATTCTTCTAAAAGGAAATTATATCCCTGTTCGTTTATTAGCTACCATTGAAAGGGACTGATTCCCATGATTGTTTACCAGTACTCACTGAAAGGGACTCTTTCGATTACTAATTTATCAAACTTTTCTGAAAGGGACTCTTTTCCTTACTCATTTATTAGTCTATGCTAAAAGGGACTCTTTCCCATGCTCATTTAGTAGCACCCACTAGAAGGAGCTACTACCCCCTAATCTACAAGATACCACTTGACAAACCTGTTGATCCATCTGTCATCTATTTTAAAACTAAAATAAATAGGCCACTTATTTCATAAAAAATAATATTTCTCACTACTACTGCTCACCAAAGCCACCTTATAAACACCTTCAACAAGATTGTATTATTGATAAAATCACCTTGATTAACAATTCCTCAATATTGAACACACCTAATTGATCAAATCACCAACCATACATACTTACAACATGAATCACTAATCCATTATTTTCTTTCTTAAACACCTTTGTTTTGTGAAGGTAAATCCCCTATGCGGATAGAGACGATCCCTCTAGCCCTAAAGTGGGTCTGTAATATCCCTAAAGGGAGAATGCAGTAATACTTAAACACAATATAAGGATCACAACTAAGTAAAAAATAAATCTTAAGACAACATCAGAAATTATAGAGAAGCTGAGCCATTTTATTATATTGGAGAAGATTCAGTTACACCATGTACAAAATATGAGGAGATCTAGTCCAAGAGATGGTCTAGAATCACCCTGACGACAAGCTACAACAGGTACAGCGTAACTGGAGAGGCACTGAAGCAAATACTGCGATGTCCCTTCACTAGAATATGAACATATAGTTGCAGGCTGAAAAGGAAAATGTAGATCTACTCAAATCTGGAACTCAGATGATGCCAAGATTCAAGATCTGGCCAATGTGATGGATTCCCAAGATACCCCAGAAAGGATTTTCCAGATCTATAACTTTGAAAAATCACCTCCCTAGGATTTGATCCTTGATCTGCTGGGAAATAATGATCTGAAGCTAGATCTGACAAATATATGGCTGAAATATGTTATCAGATCAAAACTAAGCTTGAAGGGTTGATCCCTTCTTCAGATCTACAAGATAGAAGCTCTAGATCCAGCTTCTCAATCCTCCAATGATGATTTCAGCTGTTGCAACACAGTTGTCACTAGAAACTGCACTGTGAGGGAGAGAGAGGCATTCTGATTATTGAAAATGATGTAATAAACTCCAGGCTGATGGTAAGGCTGATGGAAATGTGAGGGAATGATCCCTCACAGGATTTCTAGCTGAAATACTAGCAACTTCCTTCCTCCCTTTTGATATGCAAGATAGACAGCGTAATTCATGAAGGAAGTATTGCTGCTAGGAGGTCAATACCTTTTGGCATGATGCTAGATCTACAATGAAGCTCTGGGAATGCTGATCTATAATCCCAAGGTGATGGGAATAAACCCTCACCAGTTCTCCAGCTGAAGTACTGAAGAGAACTTCTACCTTCCAAACTAATCTTCAGAAATCTGCAATTTCTGAATATCAATGTTCTGCATAAAGTAGAGAAGGGATGTGGCACTTCAGCCTGATGTATAATGAAGTACAATAATATTTCTATAGCTACTCTAATAAATATTTTGGATTCCAGCTCGAGAACACCCTGTGCTAAACAACACCTGCAATCCCTACTAAATAGCCCAAGAAAGCAGTGGAATGTTACATGACAATTCCAGATCTGAAAATATCTTTACATCAAGAATAACCAGCATACCTCCATCATTTTCTTCATATTCTTTATATAATGGATCCTTCCCATGCCTTGGCCCTCATCTAAACTGCGATGTCCATGTGGACAAGATCCTCCAAGTTAAACTGTGTTGTTTGACAAAATCAACCATCATGTCTAGGTGCAATGTACACCTTCTCCACCATGTGTGCATTATTTGCAAATTTTCCTCCACCACTTTATCATGAATGTCCCATGATATTTTGTTTGAAATCTTCAAGATATTAGTGAATGTGTCAACCTCCATGATCTATCTCATTAATGAGACAGGTTCTCCAATTTCATTCACATTATTAGTTTCTCAACCACCTTATTATGCAGATCTAGAATTAATTAATCCACATTCACACTCATAAAGTAGATATTTATTCATTTTTGGGATTATGGTCCCTCCACCCTTTTATTAACTTAATTATTTAAGAAAATTAAGAACTCTAATATTCCAAATATCAGGTGAAAATTTTGGAATATTACAGTCCTCCCCAGAAAAATGTTGCTTGCCCTCAAGAAACTCCAAAATTAGATGCAAGGCCATCTATCCCCCTCAAAATGGCATCCACATAAGGAAGGCTTCCTCCATTTTCTACAATGTGTCATGTATGTTTGGTTCCAATATTGTCTTTCAAAAACGCATAGAATGACTTCTAACTGTTTGGTTAGATGCCCTCCTCCCATCATGAAGTACCAAGTGACAACCATATAATTTCCAACATCATCTTCAATACATGAGATACATAAAATAAAGTAGCTCTCTCCATAAAGGAAAATCTCCCTCACACAATACATCTCTTCATCCCATGCTTTATGAATTTGATTGAGCAATGTCATGCTCCCATCCTTAGCCCTGTTGGCCTTGTTAGAGCCAAGTATCATTCCATAGCTATGCAAAAGAGGAAGGAAATGACCTATATGGGTAGACCAAGATGTCGCCATATTCTCCTAACAGTAACCACTGGATTAAGGCCCTTTGCAGCCATCCTCCATCTCCTTCATGTAAGATGGACAAGCCAAACTCCCCCAAAAGCAACCAAAGCAACAAGAGATCTTGTTGCTTCCTCTCTTCCTCATGTGCATCATGAAGCAAAAACATACTGATAGACATATGGAATGTCACATTAGCGTAATACAAATGAACTCCATTAATACACATCATGAGAGCATCATGCCAAGCTTTACCCAATACAAAACACATAGACATAGGAGATGTCATGTGGTGGCCAAAATCTCTCAAGGGAAACCAAATGAACATGCCTTCTCTTGCTGCATTTTATCATTGACACACAAGGCATGAATCAAAAATATATGAGCTATTGGGTGGTAACCATACTCACCCAAGAGTAGCCAGTGAAACCATGCCTCCTTCTTCATTTCATAAGTGTTTTTCAAGGCATGGATCAAATAATTAGGAACCTTTGGGTAGTGATAGGAATCTCCCAAGTGCAACCAACGTAACCAAGCTTGCTGGCCCATGTTATAAATCTACAAGTGGTCATGCAACCCCTTGCTTATCATCCTCGTCCACTCACCCCAATATGGATGATGAGTGATGTGTTGCATAATCATGGTATCCCCCCTTTATAGAATACCATCTTCCCCAAATTGATGAAGAACTTTGCACTTCATGAAATGTTGAAGTGCACCTCCAATGAGATCTCTCAATGAGATTCTCTTCTTAGAAAAGGCCCTCCAAAACCAATGAATTTTTGGGTCTGCTGCAGGTAGAATTTTCTCTTTGAGCTTTGAGATGCTCATTGAGAAAGGGTCATCTAGAAAGGAGGAAAGGTTCCTCATCTCAAACTGCCTACCATTTTTCATCTTTACCTCCATTGCTTCATGAGTGAAGCTACCTTTAGAATGTTCCAAGAATGATGGGGCCTCATCATCATCATAGCTACTAAGTGACAACGCTGTAGATCTGCAAGGTAATACATAAAATGTCTCAAAGAAAGGTACAATACTGATCTCATAACCAGTCATTGTACAAAGGATTATGCTCATCCCTTCTTCTAAAACTCTACACTTCAACTCAAGAGGTTGAATGTAGTCCATCCATGAAAATCTAGGATATATTTTCATCTCCTCCTTGATTAGACCAAGGGTCCTCTGCGCTATGATATATTGTTGCTTCAAATCAGCATTTGGATCTAACCCTTGGTCATGCATTGGCCCTGATGGCATGTCCCCATTAGTTTCAATAAGATCTACTAAAAAAATAGGTGATGAATGTGTATGCATACCTTGGATCAACTGATACATTGTGAGAACCTCTTGACAGAACACAAGAGTTCCTCCAACTGGGACAATAGTGTCTCCAACTACTGGTAAGAGAGATGGCTGCTCTTCTTCCAATGTACCAGTGCTGGAATCTTCCTCCTCTTCCTCATGCACTTCCTGAATCATGCATGGGACTCTATGTGTCAGGAGCTCAAGACCACCTTGCAAAGTTGCAAGTGTCTCTTCTCCGAATGCAAGTACTTCTGCAGCTGGTGGTGAATGTAGTGACTTCTTGTCCAGAGTGACAAGATTGACATCCTCCTTTGTTTCCTTAGGAAATTTCACTTTGTGACACATCTCTGGTTTTCTCACATCAAATTCCTTCCTCAACTTGTGAAAGAAATTTGAATATTCAGTCAACTTTTCATGCTCCATGTGACCAAACCACCAATCATTGGCTTCATCTAAAAGATGAACTGCTGCAACTTGAACAACCTCTTCCTCAAATACAGGATGTAGCTTGAAAAATGCATCTAAATCCATCCTCCAAGCCTTAACAGTGCTTGAGGAATATCCATCAAATGTAGGCAAATAGAATCTATTATGCTTCTTTCTTCTATTTCTGCAATAGGATCCTCTTTATTCTTTGATTTTGAAGAATTGTTGGAGAGTTAGCTTCTCCTTGAATGCTCTAGACTGTGTTTTGTACTCTTCAAGATACAGACTAAGAGTCTCATGAGTCTCAGGTTCATTTCCTTCTTCATTTCTATACCTCTCACCTTCTTCAGAAAAGGTGGGTATAGTAGATATATAATTCTCCGATCTTCTTCTTCTTTGCTGATAGGAAGTTCTTGGACCTTCCTCATCAAATCTCCTTCTTGGATCTTCTTTTTGTCCTCCCTTCTTCATTTGATTGACCTCCTTGGAGAGATCATGCATGGATCTAAAGAAAGGTGTGGTAGCTTTGTCATCCTCCATGATATATCTCATCTATATGCTTCTTATTTTGATGCAAAAGATGAAGTGTCCACAAGCTGAGCCAAAGATCATGCTTTGATACCACTGTAATATCCCTAAAGGGAGAATGCAGTAATACTTAAACACAATATAAGGACTACAACTAAGTAAACAATAAATCTTAAGACAAAATCATAAATTACAGAGAAGTTGAGCCATTTTATTATATTGGAGAAGATTCAATTACACCATGTACAAAATATGAGGATATCTAGCCCAAGAGATGGTCTAGAATCACCCTGAAGACAAGCTACAACAGGTACAGTGTAACTGGAGAGGCACTTAAGAAAATATTGCGTTGTCCCTTCAGCAGAATATGAACATATAGTTGCAGGTTGAAAAGGAAAATGCAGATCTACTCAAATCTAGAACTTAGATGATGCCAAGATTCAAGATCTGGCCAATGTGATGGATTCCCAAGATACCCCAGAAAGGATCTTCTAGATCTATAACTTTGGAAAATCACCTCCCTAGGATCTGATCCTTGATCTGCTGTGTAATACAGACCTGAAGCTAGATCTGACAAATATATGGCTGAAATATGTTATCAGATCAGATCTAAGCTTGAAGGGTTGATCGCTTCTTCATATCTATAAGCTAGAATCTCTAGATCCAGCTTCTCAATCTTCCAATGATGATTTCAGCTACTGCAACACAGTTGTCACTAGAAACTGTGCTGTGAGGGAGAGAGAGGCCTTCTGCCTACTGAAAAATGCTTCAATAAACTCCAGGATGATGGTAAGACTGATGGAAATGTGAGGGAATGATCCCTCACAGGATTGCTAGCTGAAATACTAGCAACTTCCTTCCTCCCTTTTGATCTGCAAGATAGACAACGAAATTCCTGAAGGAAGTACTGATGCTAGGAGGTCAATACCTTTTGGCCTGATGCCAGATCAGCAATGAAGCTTTGGGAATGCTAATGTATAAGCCCAAGGTGATGGGAATAAACCCTCACCAGTTCTCCACCTGAAGTACTGAAGAGAACTTCTACCTTCCAAACTGATCTTCAGAAATATGAAATTTCTGAATATGAATGTTCTGCAGAAAGTAGAGAAGGGATTTGGCACTTAAGCCTGATGTATAATGAAGTACAATACTCTTTCTAGAGCTACTCTAAGAAATAGGTGGGATTCTTGGAACACCCTGTGCTAAACAACACCTGCAATATCTGCTAAACAGCCCAAGAAAGCAGTGGAATGTCACATGACAATTCCAGATCTGAAAAGATATTTACATCAAGAATAACCAGCATACCTCCATCCTTGTCTTCATATTATTTATAAAATGGATCCTTCCATGCCTTGGCCCTCATCTAAACTGCGCTATCCATGTGGACAAGATCCTCCAAGTTAAACTGCGATGTTTGACCAAATAAACCATCAGGTCTAGGTGCAATGTACACCTTCTCCACCATGTGTGCATTGTTTGCACATTGTCCTCCACCACTTTATCATGAATTTCCCATGATATTTTGTTTGAAATCTTCAAGATCTTAGTTGAATGTTTCAACCTCCATGATCTATCTCATTAATGAGGTAGGTTCTCCAATTTCATTCACATTAGTAGTTTCTCAACCACCTTATTATGCAGATCTAGACTTAATTAATCCACATTCACACTCATAAAGAGGATATTTATTCATTTTGAGGATTATGGGTCCCTCCACCCTTTTATTAAATTAATTCATTAAGAAAATTAAGAACTCTAATATTCCAAATATCAGGTGAAAATTTGGGAATATTACAGGGTCTAGTAACAAAAGGACAAACTAGAGTTTAGACTTCTAATTGCTGAATGAAATAGACAAGGTAGATCCACCTACCTGGAGTCCAATGCTGTCGCCGCGGCTGTTGTAGTGGTGGCCTCTCGATTCCTGTCGCGGCTGTTGTAGTGGATACCTGCACAAGATCAACAAACAAGAGCAGCATACAAAACAAAAATCACATTCATAATTACTAACTAGTCAAGGAGGGTTAAAGAATATTACATCAAATAGAACACATCAACGCAAAATGGGAAGCAGACAATAGTTATACATATGTATTAATATAAGAAAGAGTTACAACCAAGCCTTGACGTCGTAGCCTCCTTCAGCGGGGTTCATTCGAAGTGTGTCTCAATGAATGTTAGGGAATTCAGACGGGATGATGGCACAAGCCTAATCTCTCTAAATAAGGGACTCTTCCATTCTATTTAGAATAGAAAACTCTCCAAAGTTTCTATTGTATTATCTTTAGTTCAGCTAGCTTCAACAATGGAGGATGGATATATTTATAGAGGGAGAGGAAGAGGTTGGGATTCTTAATATGGTGGAAGGGAGGCCTTATCTCTTGGCAGGTTTCCCCAAAAGGTGGAAACAAGAGGCCAAAGGAGGAAGGCCATGATTATTCAGTCAAACCACTCCCTATGAATCGTCCACGAAGTTGTTATGATCGAAACTTCGCCTCTATTTTTAAAAAACTTTCCACAAAAAGAATGGTGCAGGGGCCAGTGTTAATCTACCTTATCAATGCAAGGGCATAATGGGCTACCTGCGCCAAGGAAAAAACATGTGTTTTTGATGGTCTGTTCAGGATATGGTCAACAGAAGGAATGTTATACTCATGGAAAGGGATGCAATGATGGTTGTCAACACTGGAAAATCGTATAGTAGAAGACAACATCAATTAATGTCGAGCCTAAGGATTTACAGGATAGGAACACATTATGGAATCAAGAAGTATTTAAAATCTCTATTTTTTTGAGAAAATCAGATTTGAACTAGTCATAAATGCTAAATTGCGTGCTCTGTACTTAGAGAAGAGCACCTTCTGCGTGCCTTTTTGCCCGATAAGCGCGCATTCTTGGAAATTAAAAAAAAAATCACTTTCTGGGACCACACCAAGTAAAGGACAGTTACTCCTTATGTGAAAGCCGCCTAAGGATAGCCACATCACCTCCTTAGACACTATGTGAGCACACAAAAGAATATTTGAGCACACAATAGAATCACACCTCTCCCTTGAGTCACCATCCATCATGTACAAAGGGAGGGAAGGAGGATTTGAAACTCACCTATATAAAGCCACCAAGAGATGAAGAAAGGGTGATCACATTGTTATGCTGGCCAAAGTTTCCCAAACAACACCAACATTGCGTGTGACCTGGAGCTGGAGCTAAAGAGGACTCGATAGTTGGCCACCCAACATCTTAGTCCACCACAGTAGAGAGAGAGAAGGAGACTGCATCAAAGGTAGAGCTTGGAAGGCAACACCCTTGCATCAGGACCTAGAGCCATTGCCTAGGGTCCCTTTGGCAAGTGGGTAAAATTTCTTCTCCATTTCAAACGTTTAATAAGAAGAGGCCATCGAGCCATCATTTGCATTATTATTGTTTTGAATCTCTATATATCTTCTGTATATTTGTGTTTTAGTTTTAGTTTAACCAGAGCATACTTTAGCATACTATTTCCATTAAGTTTTATGCTTTTGAGCTCCCCTACTTTCTGCCCATTATCGATAGTTTAAAGAGTAGACCACAATCTTTAAGCTGGTGCGATTTCGTACACCCGTGTGACAATTCCACCACAACAATGGTATTTGCATGGCATGAAACTTTATTTTGGTCATAGAAATGAGTCTCCAATGTGTGGGATGGGGATTGCAGGTATAGTGACAAAATGATGTGTAACAGATGCCCCCTAAAGCATAAATTTCAAGAGAGAGAAAGGCGTTAAATGCTTTACGAGAACGCATTCGAACCAAACACCGCCGTCAGTATACCTGCAATGTCAAATACAACTGATATCTATGATACATGAATACGTGGTATGGGTGTAGCCATCCATAATAGAGTACATATGAAATGGGATCCAAGGTATGGACACAGCCATCCAGCAGGGAGGATCAAAAAATAGACTCAGGTATGGTCGCAGCCGTCCAATCAAAAGAGTCAAGCAATAAAGTCATGATAAATCATAACATCCCGCAGCCTGGATCTTATCAGACAAAACCCAGGGTCTTGCACTCCATCTCGACCCAAAAAAGTACAATTCCAAGCATGTGAATATGTGAGCTAATGTCAAAAATGCAAGAAAATCACCTGATTACCAGCCAATGATGAAATTTTTTAACAGGTGTGAGAGAAACCACCAATAATGACAATGGCTCTCAAGGTACAACAGGTACAATCTACGGAATGAGAACAGTGAGCTGGTGTTGAACACCCGCAGAATCACTCGTTCGAAGGACAATGATGAGGACCTATCATCAAATGTGAAGAACCTGCCATTGAGGCATGTAGGCTCCAAGGTACTTAAAGGGAGTCTCTAGATCAACTTCCTGGATAATGAGCTGAAGTCAACAGGAAGTAACCTGGTCAAAGGAGGGCCATAATGTTTCCCACATCATCGATGTGAGACAGAGGAACATGATGATAGTGAATCAGGACCAATAGAGAATTAGAAGGAGGTTGAAAACTGTAGAGGCAAACTGTAATATCCCAAAATAGGGAAATTCTATAATAATGAGAATATCTTAAGATATTATAAAGTTGGAGCTACAAAAAATCATGAAAAAAATAATGGATGTTTAGTGATAAATAGACTCATACTATGTGTTAAAAATACATAGCCATAAAATCAGTGAAACAACAACAAAGAATATCTTCTACACATTCCCAAGTGGGGAAAATGCAGCAAATAGACCCTGAAAATGTTATTTCCGAAGATCTACATTTTTAATGGGTGAAATAATGCTTGTTTCCCTTAGCATATGATATTAGGCCCTCACATAAAAAATGGGATCAGAAATAAATCCCTTTTGTGATGTTAAACAGACCTCTCGGCTTCATATCAACTCAAAAATAGCCAAATCCCATGACTTAAGTGATGCAGAAAATACTGAAGCACATAAAAACGTTATTTTCTGAGGGCTTATATAGTATAATGATAGAAAAACATGGATCTACAACTTAATGGAACAATATACCAAGAAATTTAAGATCTGACCTCCTTATTGCATTATAAAGCCGACCCGACAAGGGCTTCATGAAAGTACAAGTACAAAAAGAGAAGATATGAATATTCAGATAAAAAAATGCAGTATTACTATAAAATTATAGAAATATAGCTGAATAATACAAAAGAGGGATGATAATCCCTTCCTCTAGCTTTCCGGGAGAAGGGTTGGCCCTTTCCCTAGGAAACTAGCTCAGAAACAATGGTCTTAACCCTGTTGCAGCAAATCTATGCAAAATGATGTAGTTCCTACAAGGGTATGCACTGTAGGAGATGAGAAATAATTTGTCTTGATGCCAAGATATGAAATGTGTTCAGAAATATTCCTAGCTGATCTCTCAAGAGAAGGATGGCACCTTCTACTGAGAAACAGACCCGGAAGTGGTGTAACAAACCTCCACTGCAACACCTTGCAACTCAGTAATATCCTGCTACAGAAATAACGCTGGGATTGAATAATGGTACTTGGCCTCAAGCTTGGATGTGGAGAAATATACGACAAGCTCTCCCAAGAGGCCTCTCAAGGGAAGAGGTGGGATTCCCGCTTGGGAACACCCTGTGCTCAACATCACTGCAACCCTGCTAAACAGCAAGAGGAAGCCAAGTATAAACAGACCAAGATCAAATGATAAAATCCAAAGCATGCCTAAAAAAGGCTCCCATACTCTCCATATATAGCAAGTGAACCTCTCCACATTGGGTCTCATCCACATATGCCATCAAGCTCATGCAAGTTGTCCTCCACCAAAACTGTGCTGTCCATTAAGGAAGTTCAATGTATTTAGACAGCTTTGTTGAGTTGGTCAAAGTTGACTGAATCAACATGATCGCATCTCTGTTCACACACAAGGGTGCTCAAATTATCTACTTATTCTTACTCCTTTCACATTAGGAGTGTTAACGATCCTTCTAAAAGAGGTTAATGGGCCTCCCTACCCATTTACCCACCTACCTAGTGATAAAACAACTCTAATATTCCATTTAACTTGGAGGCTAAAATTTTGGAATATTACAGTCCTCCCCTCCAAAATGTTGCTTGTCCTCGAGAAACTGTATAAGGAGAGAAAAAATCCTCCCCTCCTCTTCTTGTGAACTCCTCATCAAAAGTCTCCACCATTGCTCAAAATGATCTGCTACAAATCTTTCCTCCTATGTTTCCTCCCAAGCATGCCAAACCATATGGTTTACATCATAGAAAGGTGGAAGATGTAGGTGGAAACCTCCCTGCTATCCAATAGCCTCCTCAAGGTATGAGTGATGATGAACATGGGGAATATTATTCCCAATGAGTGACTTCCACACCCATGCTATCATCCAAATGAAATGAGCCAATCTATTTAGCTCAAAAAGATCCTCAACCCCCGGTTCATACAATGTGTTGGGGCTGCATGGAGAGATTATATCCTCCCAACCAAGTGGTTTCTCTCTCCATTTATGATAAGTATGGGGCTGCTGCTGATCTTGGGCTAAAATTTCATGACCTCCAAGAGTGGCCCAAGCTACCTCATCAGACAAATAAACCATGAAGTTCCTCCTCCAAAAACTCAAGTTCTTCAAATGGCTCCTCCCGCATGAAGAAAAGAGGTGTAATTTGGAAATCATGGGCTGCCCATTGCTTCTCCTGAAACATGCATCATGAAAATTAGGGAGAATCATACTCCCAATGGGAATCTTCAACTCATATCCCACTCTCCAAACAAAGCTTCTCATGAACATAGAAATATCAGCAATACATGGAAGCAAAAACCAATAAAAGCAAGTTGTCATATGACAACCGGAAAGTGGATAAAGTTTCCACACAAGGAACCAGTGCAGTGCATCCTTTGTCTGCATCAAATCAAACAAAAACAAGTGCTTTTCTAGCCACTTGTTTTCTTCCACAATCATCTAACAAGATATAAACATGAAAGTACAAAGTGGTGTCAATGGTGCACACCAAAATCATGTGGCTTCCCCCACAACCCACCAATGAGATAGCCAATCTCAATGCTAAAAATGGCTTCAAGTACATAATTATACAATATGAAAGAAGGAATAATCCTCCTTGGTACAATATGCTGCTCATATAAAGAAAAGAAGTACAAAACATGAAGTGAAATTGTACATTCTCCATCATGTACTTGAGATCTTGAGCTGAAATGGCTCAACTGGAAGTTCTCCCTCACATCCAAAGAGTAGGGAAGTGGTTGTGACATCATCTCTATCACCATATGTGCTATGCATCTCTCCATATGCTGAAATATGTCATGCTGGATGCCCTCCCAAATGAACTCCTCTGCTAAGGAAATATATGCATCAAAATGCGTGGAAAAGAAGTCCTCATGTGCTACATGTAGCAGCTTCTCCTTGAGCTTAGAAGCTATAGTCAAGAAGAATCTGCCATAAGAATAGATGACCATACCATCCACCATGTATCTATCATCTCCATATGGGTCATCAAGAACCATGCAAGCACCAAGATCCTTGGAGTACTCTACCAAGAGTTGAGACCTCCAATAGGGATCAATCCTCCTAAGAGACAATACTAGTAGTCTGGCATGTAAAGCTCTCCTCATACGGCTGCCTACTAATTTGAAATCCCCCATGCCAAAGTCTCTCTCCAAACTCTTTAACTCTCCAAAATCCAAGAGTGGTGAATCAAATGGCAAGATTTCTCTTACCAACTTCAGATCTGGTGGCCTCCCCGGTGGAATGCCTCCATATAGTGAGACATCAATGGCAAGAGAAGACTGTTCATATGGTTTGGCACCCTTACCCTTGCCCTCACAGCGCAAACCAATCTTCCTCCCCCTTGCCCTTTCCCTCACAGTGCAAACCAATATTCCTCCCCCTTGCACCAGCTCTCTGAAATAGATAGGGGTGTGTGCTCATCAAATGATGATGTCCTTCCTCCCTACCTTCTTTTTCCATCAATATCATCTCACAATAATGTTGCTCATTGATTTTACGTTGCCTTCCATATGTGAGATCCTAGGGAAATTCTTGCAATGACACAAGAAATCCTCTGGTTGGAGCATGTGCTCCTCCTTCCTCTGCATGAGGCACTAAATATTCTCTAGAAGTGACAACGCTGTAACCCCCATCCTACTCTTCATCTTCAATATGAATAGGAGGTAACTGCTCAATAAGAGGACCCTTCTTTGCAAAAATAATCTTCATGCCCTCTTTTCCAAGGTTATGAAATAAGGATCTTGCCTCTAGCAAGGTATCATGCAAGTTGTGATCTCCTCCAATAGGTTTCTGAAGTGGTTTTGAGTTTGTAGGTCCTCCCAACTTATGCAAAAGTTTCATTGGTTTGACTGTCTCATGTTTTTTATCAAACCTTTCTACCAATCTCTTAGTGAACTTTGCAAGAGAAGAAGTATTAACATTTTTCAATGAAAATGACTCAAACAGCCACCAAGCATAGGCCTTACCTTCAAAGTGCAGCGTTGCAACTCTGATGGCTTCATCTTCAGAAACTTGGTGCTGCTGCAAATAAGTATACAAATCCTCCACCCAAGCTTTGGCTGAACAAGTTGGGGATCCATCAAAGGTAGATATAGAAAATCTATCCATGTCATGCAGCCTTCTCCTCTCCACCTTGATCTTGCAAAACTCTTTGAAAGTGATATGATCTCTAAAATTTTCAGTTTGAGATTCATACTCTTGCAGAAAATTACTAAGAGTTCCCCTCCTTGGCATTTCCTCTTCTTTCATCTCTTTCATAGCAAATTTGGGCATTTGATTGCATTATGCATAATAGGGTGTAGCTGAATACTCACACCTATCATGTGCCAATATATATCTGGCTCTGCATCCAAATTCCTCAAGAGATTCCATCTCTCCTCTCATCTTCTTAAGATCTTCATTGATGCTCTGCATAGATTTTGGAAGAAGATTTGAGAGCCTCTCCTCCTTTCCTCCTCCACACAATGGAGTCTTATTTCTGTCCATCTCTCCTCCTCTTGATAGCATCAAGGCTGAGTTCCATAGGCTAAGCCAAGACTATGCTTTGATACCACTGTAATATCCCAAAATAGGGGAATTCTACAACAATGAGAATATCTTAAGATATTCTAAAGTTGGAGCTATAGAAACTCATGAAAATAATAATGTATGTTCAGTGATAAATAGAATCAGATGATGTGTTAAAAACACATAGCCATCAAATGAGTTAAACAAAAGCAAAGAAGATCTTCTGCACATTCCCAAGTGGGGAAAATGCAGCAAATAGACCCTAAAAACGTTATTTCTAAAGATCTACATTTTTACTGGATGAAATAATGCTTGGTTCCCTTATAATATGATATTAGACCCTCACATACAAAAGGGTATCAGAAATAAATCCCTTTTTTTATGTTAAACATACCTCCCGGCTTCATATCAACTCAGAAATAGCCAAATCCCATGACTTAAGTGATGCAGAAAAGACTGAAGCACATAAAAACATTATTTTCTAAGGTCTTCTATAGTATAATGATAGAAAAACATGGATCTAGAACTCAATGGAACAATATGCCAAAAAAATAAGGATCTGACCTCCTTATTGCATTATAAAGCTGACCCGACAAGGTTTTCATGAAAGTACAAGAACAAAAAGAGCATATTTTAATATTCAGCTCAGAAAATGTAGTCTTACTACAAAATTACATAAATATAGCTGAATAATACAAAAGGAGGATGAGAATCCCTTCCTCTAGCTTTCCGGGAGAAGGGTTGGCCCTTTCCCTAGGAAACTAGCTCAGAAACAACGGTCTTAACCCTGCTGCAGCAACTCTATGAAAAATGACGTAGTTCCTGCAAGGGACTACGCTGTAGGAGATGAGAAATAATTTGGCCTGCTACCAAGATATGAAATGTGCTCAGAAATCTTCCTAGCTGATCTCTCAAGAGAAGGAAGGCACCTTCTATTGAGAAACAGACCCAGAAGTGGTGTAACAAACCTCCACTGCAACACCCTGCAACTCAGCAATATTCTGCTACAAAAATAATGCTAGGAATGAATAATGGTGCTTTGCCTCAAGCTGGGATGTGCAGAAATATAGGACAAGCTCTCCCAAGAGGCCTCTCAAGGGAAGAGGTGGGATTCCCGCTCGGGAACACCCTGTGCTCAACAACACTACAACCCTATTAAACAACAAGAGGAAGCCAAGTATAAACAGACCAAGATCAAATGATCAAATCCAAAGCATGCCTAACAAATGCTCCCATCCTCTCCATATATAGCAAGTGAACCTCTTCACATTGGGTCCCACCCACATGTGCCATCAAGCTTATGCAAGTTGTCCTCCACCAAAACTACGTTGTCCATCAAGGAAGTTCAATGTATCTAGACAGCTTTTTTGCCTTGGTCAAAGTTGACTGAATCAACATGATGCCATATCTGTTCACACCCAAGGGTGCTCAAATTAGTTGCTTATTCTTACTCCTTTCACATTAGGAGTGTTATTGATCCTTCTAAAAGAGGTTAATGGGCCTCCCTATCCGTTTACCCACCTACCTAGTGATAAAACAACTCTAATATTCCATTTAGCTTTGAGGCTAAAATTTTGGAATATTACACAAAATTCTCTTGAACATATCAGTGACACGAATCTGGATTTGGCAGTATTTGACATTAAGGGATCTGAGGTCATGATGACGTGGAAAAGAGAAGATGAGAGGTCAAAGCAGACTACCCAAACCCATGGAGGGAAAAATGATGCAATGAGATGTCCACAACCCAACACAAATGCAGACGAGTGTCATGTTCAAGAGCTATATACTACCAACATAACTAAAGACTGGTTCAATTTTCCCCCACCATTTTTGGCGAGTACCCCGATTATTTTTTAAAACAAGCTTGAAGGGGATAGCATATGCTTGTGCTGTAAGTTTTTCCTTCAGACAAATCCAACCTAGTACATATTACGGGCCCTAGGAAGGAGGAACTCGATGAACATCATGGTGACGATGTCCGAGGTCATCAGGGTTTGATGAGTTTGACAAAGGGAGAATTTGGTGTCTTTTCATGTTTAGAGAGTTTGAAAAGAATCGGAAAAGAAAAATCCACCAGATCCCTTTTCATAAATAGTCCCTCAGATCCGAAAAGGTAGAAAACAATGTCTAAGAGAAGCTCTTAGTCGTGATAGGCTAAGGTATTCCTTTTTCATAAATAATATATCCCATCCCAAAAAACGGGTAAACATATACTGAGTAGATTTTGTTTCGCAACCATTTAACGAGTTCAAAACAACAAGAGTCTCGGCCATATTTTCAATTTTTGAGTGTCATAAAAGAGCTGAAAGATGACTCCAGTAGTGAATTTTTCAGATTTTTACCGAGTCTGAAAAAGTGTAAAATACAACTCATGAATTCATCACTATCGCATTAAATACCTGTCGCTACAAAAGAATCAAATGTAAAACACATTTATCAAAATCACATAATGTAACAATAAAAAAACATGTCTTAAAACCTAATTAGGGTTTTTAAAAGTTATAAAATGCAAAAAATGGTAAAAAATAACTACTTTTCACTTTTACCTCTTGTGGAGCAATAGTGACCCATTTTACCTTGCGATTTGCGGCGACGATAACGGGAAATCCAGTAGACAATCTCGAATCCGCCAGTTCCAGGTAAGAGCCGACATCCTTCCCCATATTTTAAGCATTCTTTCATCACCTACAACCTTCAGTTTTGATTTATGAGGGGGAAATTGTGAAAACTATGGCACGACAGTTGGTGTGGGTTTCGGGAATAGACTCGTGCCAACCGCCAAATTTTTCAAACTAGGGCATCCCAGTCGGTGTGGCTATTTCTAAAACAGTCGCACCAACCATGTAGACCCTTTAAAACTCACAATGTAAGCAAGAAAACCCAAATTTCATGAAATTCAGTTTTTGATTTAGCTAAATGTCCATATGAACATGTTTATAGGTGAAAGAGTGACAAAATGGTGATAGAGTGGAAGGAACGGGAACACAGTGAAGAGGATGAGATTGCCATGGGAAATGAGAGATGCATGGAAGCTCCCAAAGACTGTGGGCTGAAAAAAATATTCTTAAAATCGTGTCTCAGAGCTCAACTGAAGCTGATACAATACTTGATCAGTATCTGGGATGAGGATCAGGAAAAATTCATTCTTTGAGATCAGGAGCTCAAGATTGATGTTTCAGATGTCTATTTCATGACAGGACTATCGCAGAGGGGGGTAGCACCAATCATGACCGGCACCCGACCCACCATGGAGAGCATGGGCATGGTAATTGATAGGGTATGTCCAGGGGCACGGAAAGGGTAAAAAAGCGGGAAGGTGGACATCTAGACTATCCCAAATCTAATACTGAGGGTAGTGCTACACACGATCACACGAGTTGTGGGATCAAAAGCACCGCATGAAGCAACAAAAACACAGCTACTTCTTTCTATATATTTTTTGTCACCGACCATCTACAACTGGGCAGAGGCTGTGGCAATCAATATGAAACGTTAGTTGACAAAGTGCAAGAAGACCAAATTGAAACAATTTGGTTATGGGTCTATCTTAGTATCATTCTTCCTAGAATGACTACCAATATTTCAGTGTCAAGAGGTGATAGTCCTGACACCACCAACACTAGAACCACGAATGGCCCGATGGGCAGCTTTGATGCCAAGGGCAAGGGGCGATCAGTAGATGTCCTAGAGACCATAGTTCTTTGATTGGCTCCACCAAAAATTGATCGTTGCGGAGGATTGGCCCTACTTTCGCACAAATTTCACTGGTGATCCAGACCTCCCACTCCCGGAAGGAGAGGATTGGGATGAAGTACTTGGTAAGACTCATTTTTTATTTTTATTTTTATGAGTATTATGATTTTTTGGTATGTATTTTCTGACACTTTTATTCATGCATTGCAGATGTAGGCCCAGAGAGACCTACAAGAATGTCTCCGATAGAAAGGTGGATACCTTGTGATTTTGATGTTGCTCCTCAAGGTGAGGAGGAGGAGATTGTGCACAACTTGGAGGGAATCACCGTTGGGGTCCCAGACTATGCGCATTTCAATGATGTTCCTCGTGCATATCAAATACATACTGTAGGGGTGTCAAATCGAGTTCACCGCTTGCTGAGGCATCTTGTCCGGCAGTGACATGCTATCATGATCATCATGTCGATTAGACACCTAAGCTCTTATTTTTGCATTTCGCTGACAGACATGATGTCTCAGGGTGTAATAGAAACACACATATTTTTTGAAACTTATGGTGCACACTGATGCAAACCTTCGATATATATATATATATATATATATATATATATACGCATGTGTGCATGTATATATATATATATATATATATATATATATATATATATATATATATATATATATACATCTATTTTCCTATTTGATATGAGTCTTTCATGTGATGATGATTTTATAGATTACGCAAATTTTTATCTAATACAATGTTAGCCACTGTATCAGTTAATGTATTCATTTGTCTTGGAATATGTTGATATGTGATATAATCAAAATGTCTTTCCAGGAAATGAACACATAAATACAATCTTAAAATGTGGGTTTCTAACTGAATAATTCCCATTAAGCTGAAGAACAACAAGTTTTTCAATGACATGATCACTAATTTCGAGGGTAATTGCCTCGGTTAATAGTTTAGTGACATCACTATATTCAACAACATTTTTTGTAGTTCATCGTAGACAAATACCTTGCAAGTCTATCAACTCATCAACAGGATCATAAATCACCCAGGCTACCAAAGACAATTTCTGGGTACTATGGGAAGCACCATCCGTGAAACCGACATAAGGGTTAATAGACATCTACACAATAAGCAACAACCCAATAAGCAAGAAAATGCTCGCAAACACACCAAGTCAAAAAATGTACAAAAATGAAAAAAACACCTATGTATAAAAAACATGAACGGATGACTCATGCATAATAATTTTTGAGATACAGCCCATTCTTGGGGTGATTTAAAGGATGACCTTCATAATAAATGATCTCATAGGCCTCGTTCTTCAAGACACATTTAACGATGTAAGGCCCATGCCACATGGGTTGAAATTTACCTGCCCCCAGCTTATCATGATCTTGATCATTTAGGTGGACAAGGTATCCTTCTACAAAGGAGTGAGGGGAAACCGACTGGTCAAAATGGGCTTTGACCTGCTTCTTCTATGCCTCGATGACCAAAGCAGCAAAGCGGCAAGTTTCATCCAGCCTCTTTAAGTAGAGAAGATGCTCTTATTCAGGTGAAGTGTTGGGAAGTAATTCGAAAGCTAATTTGAGCGAAGGTATCTCACACTCAATTAGAAAGGTAGCTTCCAGACCGTAAACAAGCTGGAATGGAGTGAATCTGGTCGCATCCTTGATTGAGGTTCGGTATGCCCAGAGAGCCAAAAATAACATGAGATGGCAGTCAGATTTGTGGATCCCAATCGTACGTTGAAGCATAGTGACTAGAACTTTGTTCACAGCTTCAACCTGGCCATTGGCCTGAGGATAGTACGAGGTTGAGAAGTCATGATGCAAGCCCAACCTGGAGGTCAACTCTACCACCATATAATGCCGAAAGTGGGAACCATGATCGGTAACGATGTATTGAGGGACACCAAACCTAGAAATGATGTGATTTAATATGAACTGAGCAGCGGTCTTACCGTCGGCGGCAAGTGTAGGCATTGCTTCGACCCATTAGGTGAAGTAGTCAACAACTACAATAATATAAGCATGCCCCCGGCCGAGTGAGGATTACACGTCATAAATTCAATGCCCCACTTCACAAAGGGACCAATCGTAATGACAGGGTGGAGATGTGCAGGCGGCGCACACATCTTATGCTAGTATATCTGGAAATCGTGAAATTTATGGACTGCAACAATGCAATCCTTGAATATAGAGGGCTAAAAATACCCAACACGAAGAATATTATGTGCAGTGGAATTACTAGACATGTGACCACCACAGGCGCCACTTTGGCAATCATTCATAGCTTTCTCAGCCTCCTCGACGGTCAAACACCAACGGAGAATGGAATCTACTTCGACACGGTAGAGCATATCTTCGACTATACGATTAGATTACGACTGATGACGAATGCATCCACAAGCATCCTTCGTCAACTTAGATCTAAAAGTAGAAGTATGAAGATATATGATGATATCACCGTATCAAGGATCGAGGGTGGAGATCAAAAAAAGCGTATCGTCTGGAATGCATTCTTCAAAACCAGACGAAGCAGAGTCAGAGGGAAGGGATCAGATCAAATAAAAAAAGACTAATGACTTCTTCGACTTGGAAGTAGTAAAATCCAAATTGAACTCTTGGAGGATGATGATCCACTTTGAGTATTTTCCCCCCAGCAATTGTCGAGACAATATGTAAGTGTAATATTCCTACTTTAGCAAGTAGCTAAGAGGAATATTAATTTTTGATTTTTTATACTTAGTAGACGAATAAATGGGGAGGAGACCCATACTTAACTAAAATCAGCTTAAAAACTCTCTTAGTGTGGAAGGGGATCATTATAGTAGCTGGTTTCACATCCTCATGTGTGAAAAGGGACTTTTTTTTGTGGACTAAGTCAAGTTTGAATAAGACAACATGCATGCACAAAGAAGAGGAGATCTTCAATGTAACCAGGTCAGTGTGAACAAGGATCAACATAGACAGACATTTGAGAGTTGTATTGAAGACACTTGAGTGTGAAAAGGGGTGAAGCATATTGAAGAGGTTAACCTTGACCAAATCAAACAGCGCAGTATGGAGGAGTAGCCTTGATGAATGTACAATGTAATTTTGGAGGGAGATTGCTCATGTGGAGTTGGAAACCCTAATGGGTGGGACCCAAGGTGAGGAGGCTCAAAAATTTTATAATGAAGAGGATGGCGGTCATTTGGGGTTAGCTTCGATATTATTCATTTTGGTCTGATTAGACTGTTTGGCATCCTCTTGTTGTTTAGCAGAGCTGCAGTGCATTTTAGCACAAGGATCTCCTGTTTAGGAATCCTTCTCCTTTCTTAAGAGGCCTCTTGAAGGAGAATTGTACTTCAATTTTCCACACTCAGGCTTGAAGCCAAGCATCCTCCTTTAGCCACAACGTTATTTCTATAGATTATAGTGTTGTGTTGCAGGGTGTTGCAGTGGAAAGTCCCTAACACCACTTTCTGATATTATCTTTCAGAGGAGGGAGCTTTCCTTTCTTTGCAAGATCTGTAAAGAAGGTTCATGAGCATCTTCTACATCTTGGCATGTGCCCAAAGTATTCTCCACCTTGTACATCATAGTCATTGACAGAAACTGTGTCATTTTACTCAGTGTTGCAGTAGCAGGGGTTAAGCCTTTGTTTGTGAGCTTGTTCCTTGGAGGAAGGGCCAACCCTTCTCCTGGAAGGCTTTGTAAAGAATATTTCTTCTATTCCTTGTATATATCAGCTATATGTATTTATATCTATAGTGTAACTACATTTTCCAGATCTAGATCTGTAGATCTGCTATTATGTACTTGTGCTCTCATGAAACCCTTGCCAGGTTATCTCTTTGATGTATAAAAGGAGCTAGAAACCAATTTTCCTCCATTTTTTGATATAATAAACTCCAAATATATTATTTCATCATATTACATCTGAAACCCTTAGAAAATCATGCTGTATATGCTTCAGTAGCTTTCTGTTCAGTTAAGTCATGGGATTTGGGCCTTTTTGAGCCATATCGGGACCGAGAGATCTATTTAACTTAGTAGAACAGATTTGTTTCTAATTATTTTCTGGGTGTGAGTCCCATATATCATAATCTGAAGGATCCAACCATTATTTTCCCCTGTTATTATGCTATTTTCTGGGAATAACGTTTTTAGGGCTTAAAATGCTGCTTTTCCCCAACTTCTGGATCCTGAAATGAATTATAAGTTGTTGTTGTGACACCAACTGATGATCATGTGTTTCTTGACACATTTCATGAGTGAATAGATTACTTTTGATCCAACATTCTATTTACATATTGCTGCAGTCCCATTATTGTGCATTTTCCAGCCATTCTAGGTGTGAGAGGCTTGTTTACCTCACCTAGTTTGTTTGGTTTCTGATTTCCTCTTGGATTTGGGTCTTATATTATCATATATAAGGTAGATAAGGGCTAATATTGTTTTCTGTAGTACACATCCTTGAAAAAATCATTTTTAAGGCATGTCTTGCTAGCAATCCCAATTTGGGGATATTACAGTGGTATCGAAGCAAGATATTTTGGCTCAGCCTATGAGTTACAGCTATCAGAAGGGGAAATATCAGAATTATGGAGATTATGGGTTTACTCTCATCACTTTTTAGATCTAGGAAGAACCTCTCCCAAGAGGTTAAGCTGATGAAGGAGAAAAGATGCCAAGAAACTCCTAGAGGGTTTCAAGCAGAGGAAGGACCATGCACTTCCTATTCTCACCAAGAAGAAGACCAGAAGCATGGGAGACACTTGGAACATTAGATTCTAAGTGAATACCTTGTTGAGTACAAGACTCAACCTAGAGCCTTCAAGGAGACTCTAGCCTTCCCACAATTCATTCAACTGGAGGAAGAAAGGAGACCTTGTAGCACAAGAAAAATGAAGGGCAATAGGTTTCTATTGTCTACTTTTGTTGGATCATCTTCAGAAAGGACTTGGACAAGGAGACTTGCATAATTATTCCTACTACATCCAGTGGTAGAAAGAGGAGTAGTAGATATTGTAGCGCTGCATGTGAAGGGCAAAGAAATCACTTGGTGGTTCAGTCACATAAATCATGCAAGAGTATCTACTCTTGTAGATTTCACTCAGAGTGTGATCAGAAGATTTGATGAAGAACTATCAGAGAGGGAGGAGCCCTCACCACCTCTTGAGGAGACTTATATCAGTGTTGTCACAACCTTGGAGGAGAAGGCTTCAACATCATTAGTTGAGGGAGCCAACACAATGGAAGAAAGAACTCTTGCAGCCATGCAAGGTGTTCCTAGAGCCCAACAAGGTATGATTGCATTTCCACTTTCTATTATTGCAGCAAATATTTCATAATATTGTGGAAATATGCTATTGTATGACCCAAGATCATCAATTAATGCTAATTTAGAGCAGCAAGATTGCATTGCGTTGTCCAAGAGCAACAATGAAGAAAGGAGGACCCATTCCTCATGGGGGCATTTAGAGAACAGCTTCATTCAAGAAGCCATGGAGGAAGAGATGTCAAAGGGTAGACATCTTGAGATGAGAAAAATTTTCTCCTGTCTAGATGATACTCTCTCAATGAACATGCCATAGCTCAAAGAGAGACTTCTACTTGCAGCAGATCCAAGGCCTCTTTGGTTTTGGAAGGTCATGCATGAGGAGGAGGTCTCATCAGGAGATCCCATTGAAGGTGCACTTCAAAATTTCATGAAGTGCAAAGATCTTCAAAGATTTGATAAGGTTGGTGTCCTACCATGGGAGGGTTCCAAGGATTTTCAAAATGAGATCCATCACCCACATTGGGATGAGTGGATGGCAGTATGTAGCAAGAGGTTTCCAAACCCCTTGCAGATCTATGATACAGGCCAGCAAGCAATAGGGGAATTTTGAGGTTTAAAATGGGCCTCCTAAGGAAATAATAAAATAATAGCTAAATCAATAAAATAATATTTATGAATTTTCAATTCACTTTTTTCACCACAATCCATGTAACCATAGTTAAATTCAATTCAAAAGTTGTACCAAAATAAAATTAATAAAAAAATTATATTGATGTGACTATAAATAAGAATGAGTTTTCAAGAAAACTTCATTATCATTGAACAACTAATGCATTTTTACTTTGTACTTGAATAAATTAAAATAAAATATAAATATAAATTCATAAATTCCTAATTATATAATATGTTATTAATTGAAATTTATATTATTTAAATTGTATAATAACATGTAATTAATGTACTATATAAAAATAATATAATAAATGTAATATATTATTTTATGTATGAATTTTATTCAAAAAGTGTGAAATGACATTTATTATGAGTACTTTACTTTGACTTTAAAAGTACTTAGAGCACTACCATGGTTAACCATGAGTTTTTCAACCACCATTGAGAATGTGACAAGTAAGTACCTTTAACTCAAGCAATACCACCTCAACCATTAGGAATGATGTCATCCCCTAAAATGTGACTGGTTCTCATAAAGTGAATTTTGATTGTACATTTTCCTTAGGAGGCCCATTTTAGACCTCAAAATTCCCCTAATGAAGCATGGCTGCACTGGTTGTTTTTGGGTGAGTTTGGTCACTACCCAAAAATTTCTATTTCTTTATCTCATGCCTTGAGTATCAATAATAGAATGCATAAGGAGAAGGCATGGTTGTTGTGGCTATTAAGAAGAGAGTTTGGACATCATATGTCAAATCTTATGTCCATGTATTTTCCTTTGTTTGAGATATGTCTCATGTGCTCACATGTATTTATGTTTGAGATGTATTTCATGTATGAACATTTTTTTGGGAGGAAGGATAACTTCCCCATGATGTATAAGGGAGCTAGGTTGTACTATGTTGATGAGGCATCTCACATGTCCATCATTGTATTATTGGTCCATGATTTGCATCTTGAGAATGCAAGGAGGCAACAAGAGTCCTTGTTGTTGTGGTTACTAGTGGGAGAATATGGGCTAAGATTTCTCCATACTCATCATGGTATTTCAGGAGGAATGTGTGGCACATTCAAAGTGCAAAGAGGCTACCCTTCAGCATTGGAGGAAAAGGGGAGGCTTCCACATATGAGGAAGAGCTTCTCACATAGCAGTATATTGGTGGATGCCTTTAGCATGTGGGATGTCAAAAAGAGAAGTCATGGAGTGACAAGAGCCTTAACACTAAGGCCAACAACGCTGTCACTTGGGAGTAAGTATCTTTTGATGAAGTATTCCAAAGGGAATATGCATCCTTCCCTTTTTCAGATTTTCATGAGGAGATTCTCATGGGAGGGCTCATCCATGGAACTCACTTTCAGTTTACTCATTATTCATGGTAAAATATACATTTCTATACTTACTGATTGTTCCTTTGAGTATCAATATCCTTTCACCATTCATGGATAGTGCATTTCTCTACATAAGAGCAAGACTATTCTTGGGTTACATGGTCACTTTAGGACCAACCTTTGTAATGATGATAACCCATCTATGCATGACCTTGGGAAAGTGTCTTGTCATTTTGATCATGTATAACTGATATATATTTATCCTTACTATCACATGGTAGACGAGCACTCATGCACATCTAGTACTTTGTTGGAAGGCAACTTACCACATGATATTCTCAAGCAGTAGTTGGGAAAACTCTGCTGTATCCACTTAATAAACCATTGGTATCAGGTAACCTTCAATATTTTTCTGATTTGGATGCCAAATGGTGATGATGTGCCATTCATTTTGGATGGGATGATTTGGGCCAACATGATTCATGACATGGGAGAGAGGATCTTTGGAGATCTATTCTCCTTCTTGCCACTTGAGGGCAACCTAATTGCAGCCACAAATTAGCATGTTATCTACACTTGCTATGAGTGGAGATAAAGACAACATGGGGTAGGCCATTTTTTCTACCATGTTCAGTTATTCAGCCCACCCACATTGTAGGAGCTAAGGGTGGAGGGGATCTTTCATGAGTTTCCATGTTGGAGGGTGACTCATCTTGTATGGATGATATCTTGGGGGTGGAGGTTTCCCATGGGAAGGATAGTTCCCAAACACATTTAAGACTCCATGCCTTGGGAGGAAGTTTTTCAATTATATCCTTGCAGTTGCTTTAGGACAAGCAACATTTGGGAGGGGAGGACTGTAATATTCCTACTTTAGCAAGCATCTAAGAGGAATATTAATTTTTTATTTTTTACACTTAGTAGTTGAATAAATGGGGGAGGAGACCCATACTTAACTAAAATCAGCTTAAAAACTCTCTTGGTGTGGAAGGGGATCATTATAGTAGTTGTATTTCACACCCTCATGTGTGAAAAGGGACTTTTGCTTATGGACTAAGTCAAGTTTGACTAAGTCAACATGCATGCACAAAGAAGAGGAGATCTTCAATGTAACCAGTTCAGTGTGAACAAGGATTAGCATAGACAGAAATTTAAGAGCTGGATTGAAGACACTTGATTGTGAAAAGGGGTGAAGCAGATTGAAGAGGTCAACCTTGAACAAATCAAACAACACAGTATGGAGGAGTGGGCTTGATGAAGGTACAACATAATTTTGGAGGGAGATTGCTCATGTGGAGTTGGAAACCCTAATGGGTGGGACCCAAGGTGAGGAGGCTCACAAAGTTTATAAGGAAGAGGATGGTAGCCATTTGGGGTTAGCTTAGATATTATTCATTTTGGTCTACTTAGACTGTTTGGCATCCTCTTGTTGTTTAGTAGAGCTGCAATGTTGTTTAGCACAAGGATATCCTATTTAGGAATCCTTCTCCTTTCTTGAGAGGCCTCTTGAAGGAGAATTGTACTTCAATTTTCCACACTCAGGCTTGAGGCCAAGCATCCTCCTTCATCCATAGCGTTAGTTCTGTAGAGTATAGTGTTGTGTTGCAAGGTGTTGCAGTGGAAAGTCTCCAACACCACTTTCTGAGACACGTAGACATCCATGGCCCTGAGACTGGGCATGAATGAGGAACAATGATGGCCATCATCCCACGACAAATCTTCAAGAGACATAGTTTCCACGATGGCTTCATCGGAAGTAAATATCTCTCGCTAAGGATCGAATGAATCCGATGCACCAAGCCAAGGGGATTGAGAATATGTGTCGAGAGACATTCTCAAAGGAGCATGATAAGAAGGCGGAGGATCTGAAGCCGCAAGAAGTTCACGATAGGAAATTTCAATCGGACTCAAAGGCATTGAATCTCCAAAAGAATCGACCTGTTCAGGTGAAGGGATGATCCATGAGCCATCAGAGCAAGAGATCATATGGATTTGAATAGTGTTAGGTGGAGGAAGAGGAAAAATACCCATGAGGGCAAGATCTTTGAAGAGATCCGGCCCAATGCTCTCGTAGGGAGTAGGTATCTTATCCACATACAAAACATTGTTCTTGGAAGAAGAAGTGAAGAATGACAATTGATCCACAATAAAAAAATTTCCTTCGTGCGGGAATTTCAGGACACAAAAGAGAGTGGATGGAATGTACAACTAGCATGAGTCAAACTGTGACCAAGGAGAAGATTTTAATTGAGATTGGTGTCAACTACTTCTACCTCGACATTGACTGTATTCCATTTTAAGGTAATCAGTAAACTAGCGAGAACACCCAAAGGTTTGGATTCTCTTCCATCAAATGCTTCCAGGGCATTTGGTGATGAATTCAAGGCCAGAGAACCAATGTCTTTCCAGTAAGAAGAGGACATGATGCACGTCGATGCACCTTCATCCACAACTGCTTGATTAATATTGAGACCATTAATAACAACCTGTATAATGAGCGCAATTTGGTGCGGTAGTCGTGGAATTAAATTATCTAAATCGAAAGAAGGAAGGCTAGTATCAGCATGATCAACCCCACCAATCACAGATAACAAAGCTTTTCGTTGAGACGGAAAACTCTAAGGTACTTCTAGAGCATACATTGCAGATGGCACCTGAGAAAAATCCTAAACAATACTGTAATGTTGAGCGGCACGGGCGTTTGGATTGTAAGAAGACTTGCGAAGTACACCTTTGGAAGGTGGCCATACAACGGGCTCAATATTGGGCCTTTCAATTTGAAGAGAGCCAGAAGTAAGTAGAGGAGGAGGACCATTAGCAATCTCCTTCCCCGTCGCCTGACACGATTCAGTATAATATTTTGATCGAGTGGCAATGGAAACGGGCGCAGAATTGTTCATCATGAACACCTAAGAGCCAAAAGGGGTAGAGGACTGAGGTTTCTCTACCATCTGGGTTTGCTGAGATGGAAAAGATTCTTTAAGAATAGTTGTAGTTCCTTGAGTGCCTTTGAGCAATCTACTCACTTTGGCCCATCGAGGACAGTCCTTGGTGTACTGCTCTTCGTCACAGATCAAACAAGGGTACTTCGGCTTGCGCTGTGAACCATCATCAGCACGAGACTTGGAAGAATCTGGTTTCGGGGTATCGGCTTTGGCCTTACCTTTACCCTTCTTCTTCCATTTAGAAGATTTGTCTGCCAGATTGGCCTGAATGGCATTGACTTCCGAGGTTTTACTAGGATTTGGAGTAGGCTGAGAAGTAGCATCGTTGGAAGAATTAGACTTTTGCTTCCCAGGATTTGAAGAAGAAGACTTATGAGAAGTCTGAGACACGGAACCAATAATACTGTCGACAGATGGGCTCATCATGCTTTAGAATTTACAAGTCGTGGGGCATCAGGAAAGATATTGTACAACGTTCCAGACTGAGAGTACACAAGATCAAGGTAATGGGCACGAGCAATGGCTTGTTCCTCGGTTACACATGCACCCATAGCTATGTCCTTCGCGATCTGATTGACAAAGGAGGTAGTGAACCAATCAGTTAGAAGCTAATGAGGAATCTCAAACATAATCAAGAGAGGATGATGTCTCCACTTCTGAATATGATCCGAGATATGAGTAGCTCGATCCTGTTTCAAGGATGTGAGGAGATGTGTCCCGATCTCATAACGAACTAGTAATTGAAAATGTGTAAGGAATTCCATGGCGAGAGAGTTTAAATCTTGAAAGATACCACGAGATAACTCAATGTAACACTTGGCAGCAACACTAGTAAGAGTCCGTTGGAAAAGATGGAGTCGAATGGAATCATCAACCCAAGAGTTAGAGGAACACCACAAGTGGTAAGTCATAACATGCACTTGGGGGTCTTCTTCGGATTTACCCTCAAATTTAGGACAATCACTAGGAATCTTAGTTGGAACTAGAGGCCAATACGGGTTATGAAGAATCTGATCATTCATTAACTTTGACACATCAAGTAATTCCAACGTAACGAGAAATGGTAATTGAGGATTAAAAGGCATTGGAGGTCTTTGATAAGGACCCGTGTTAACATTCCACCTATCCTGCGAGAAATTTTTCCCCCATATGTTTTGTCCCATAGGATTATGACCATAAGGGTTATAAGCCTGATAATTCTACTGATATTGGGGTTAAGGACCAGGATACTGATTTTGAGCATACCATTGAGGTCCTTGCTGAGAAACGTATGGATTTGGTTGTGGAATGTAAGCATGGCCTTGAGGTTGAGTATACACCAACTGAGATGGATTTTGAGGGTAAAAATTAAAACCTTGGGGTGCAATATATACCAGTTGATATTGACTTTGGGGGTGATAAGCGCCTTGGGGTTGAGCAGGTGGACCCTGCTGAGCAGGTTGAGCGGGTTGTTGAACAGGTGGACTCTGCTGAGTCAGATAAGCAGGTTGAACCGACTGTTGAACAGGTTGAATAGGCTGTTGAACAGATTGAATCGGTTGTTGAATAGGTTTAACCGGCTGTTGAGCTGGTTGAACAGGCTGCCCCTGCATAACAAGTTGACCTAAATAATGAGGACCACCGGGTTACCCTTGTGGAAGAGGTTGGCCTGATGGAAGAGATGGACTAGGTTGTCCCTGATAACTAGGTTGACCTGGAGCAGGACCGTAGGGTTGCCCTTGTTGCAAAAAATGTTTCCCATACTGAGCATATGACTGCTGTTGTGGTACAATAGGTTGTCCCTGTGGTCTTCCGGCAGCATACAACGTTCTTGGTTGAAGCTGACTTTAAGGACCGGAGGGTTGCCCTTGTTGGACCGGAGATGTGACCTTGCAGACCGTAAGGTTGTCCCTGAGGACCAAAGGATTGCCCCTACTGAGCCGAAGGTTGTCCCTGTAAGGGTTGTCCTTGTAATCCCGAGGGTTGTCCTTGTAGCAAAGGTCCTTGATGAGTAACATTCTAATAAGGATCAACAGGAAATAAATAAACAGGGTTTCCAACAACATCAGAGTGATGGGGAGGATTGACAGGCACTTGGGTTGGCCGAAAACCCTGAGAGTTCTGTTACTGAACAACCAAAAAATACTCTTCAAAAGTGAGGCCGCCAGGAATCATAGGGACAATCAAAGTAATACTAGATGCAGACGAGGCTACAAGAGATTGAGCATCTAGAGAAGGAGCATATCATCGGTTAATATCCAACATGTGCTCATCAAAAGTGTAGGTAGAAACCATATGCATAGTTGAAACTAAACTAGCAGGTACAGACTCTAGAGTGCGAGCTTGTGATATGCTCAGACCTTGATTGAGAGGCCACGTAGGATTAAGTATGATAGACCGACGTGTGTGAAAATACTCTGACGACTGTGTTGTAACAACCAGCATAGACGAAGTTACACAAATGGTAGGTCGAACTAGGATAGATGTAAGAATAACCGACAAACTCAGTGTCGAAGGTGACAGTCCTAACGAAAGGAGGACCGAACTCCTGGGAGGAGTTGATGTGCTGGATTGTGCTATGGATGCAACACGAGACATAATCTGACTCAAAGTTTGATAACCGTGTGGAAGTGACCAGAAACATGTGGGAGATCTTCAGGGAAAATTTGATATTCTCCTACAGAAACAGGCATTCCTTCACTGTCAATAGGACTTGAAGAATCCATATCTGACGATGTCATAAGATCATTGAAAAGACGACGACGACTAGGCAGTATAGCAACTGCTACAAATGGTGATTCCGAAGTAAGAGGAGGGAATTCTCCCTCATCCCCAAAACCAGACCAAGCACTTGGAGGAGGCCAATTGAACTCAACTGAATCTTCAGGAGGAGATCGAGTAGCAAGAGGTGAAAAAGTCGGGAGAATAGGCTGGGAAAAATCGACAAATCTAGTGGATTGAGGGGTTTCATAAGAAACATCAGGAAATGAACTACCACTAGGAGGCAGTGAAGAAGATGACGAAACTAGTGGTTTCGCCACTGTGACCATATTTCAAAACAGAAAAGGAAAAGAAATAGACAAAAGAAGGCTTCAATACCAAGGCCTAAGAAAAAAAAAAACAAACCAAGTAACAAACTTTTAACGCGCATGTAATCGTGGGTAATTAATTTTATGACATTGAAACCGGACTGTGTTTTTTCATGTTTTAAGAGTCGAGAAACAGACAAAATATGACTCTAGTCACTTTCAATTTTAAATGAGCGTGAAAGGAAAAGTGCTCGATGATCTCTTCTCTTTTTAAACAGTCACGACAAGATCGAAATGACTACTCTCATAATATAAGAAAGAGGGTGTACCAAGTTTCTGTGAATTGCCATATACACCTTGGTGATCAAATGAAAGAGAAACGACCAAGGACTTTCCATATGTGCAGGTAGTCTCTCTGAATGCTGTGTTCGGTGTATCACGGTTACAAGGCGGCAGACTCGGCTTCATATGGATAAAGGATTTGAACCTATAGGGGTCTCCCTTTATATACTCGACGGTATGGGGAGCACAAGTCCATACTAGCACTGCTAAAGCCAAAAGGCGAATGACAGCTACTAGGTTTTAAGACGCCGAAACACATATCTAGCTTAGACCACTAAAATATTTGCGTTAGGTTCCAATGTTTCCTTAGGTTAATTCAATTGATTTTATAGTTGATCTTGAATTATATTTCAATTTCAAGGCCCTACCAAATGTCGATCTAAAATTCTCTAAATGAAAACTATATTCAAATGAACACCATTTTCCATTCAATGAACATTAATTAAGAGAAGGATATATATCCTTCAAACAATAGCAATCAATGAAATCAACGAAGAAATCCACTAATGCATCTAATTCAATCAAGTGAAAAATGAAAAATTCTTTCCTAGTTAATCAAGCACTAGTTATGCGAAAGAGTTTTTCTTTTCCAACAAAACGAAAGAACACAATTTTTTGATTTTTTCAATAAAATGAAGCACACAATGCAATAATTATACGGGAAAAACAAAACAAACACTAGTTCGAGGATTGCGAATGTAAAGAGCTAAACCGACTGATCGATGAAAGCAACATAAACACAAATATGCACTCAAACTAATGATGCAATTTTCCAATCAAAGAGAAATCTTTGAAACGATCCCAACAAGCAATGTGATCTATGCTCAGAGCAACAAGAAGAAAAATCAAATGAAACTCGAAATGATCATTCAACCAGAACAAACGCTCAAAGGATCAAAAAGGACTAAACGCAATTGATCAAGAGATGTGACTAGCAAGAATCAAAAGACTCAACTTCCAATAAAGAGGCTCAGTGAGCTAGGACACTTAGAAACCCTAAGGCCATAAACTGCACTGATAAGTAAACATACATAAAACTGAGAAAAAAAAGCCTATGATAGTCAAAAAAATCTCAAAAAAAAAATTGCAAATCAGAAATCCACCCAAAGGCCAGTGCAACTGACCAAAAACCTCAAAATGAAATTCAATCCAAACCCTACAAGATTTAGCACGACTATAAGGTGGTAATCCGTGCCAAACAGGGGTTGGCGCTAGTGCAACACAAGAAACATGCGTCAATCGGCGTGACTGTTCAACTAAAAAATGCGCCAAGCTAGATATATATGGGAGAATGGGAATCCATTGAGTAGAGGTCAATTCTAACACTCTAGAGCTGAACAAGAGGACTCTAAATAAGAAAATAGACCAGAAAAGATAGACAAACCAAAAAACGACCAAATTCAACTTGACAAGGGCAAAAAGACAAACTCACACTCATCCCCAGTGGAGTCGCCAACTTGTTATGAAGGTAAATCCCCTCTATGGAGAGAGATGATCCCTCTAGCCCTAGAGTGGGTCTAGTAACAAAAGGACAAACTAGAGTGTAGGCTCCTAATTGCTGAATGAAATTGACGAGGTAGATCCACCTACTTGGAGTCCAATGCTATCGTCGCAGCTATTGTAGTGGTGGCCTCTCAATTCCTGTCTTGGAAAGTCATGATCCTTTCATGGTTATGCTCGGATACCTGCACAAGATCAACAAATAAGAGCAGCATACGAAACAACAATCTCATTCATAATTACTAGCCAGTCAAGGAGGGTTAAGCATATTGCATCAAATATAACACATAAACGAAAAATGGGAACCAGACAATAGTTACACATATGTATTAATAGAAGAAAGAGTTACAACCAAGCCTTGACGTCGCAGCCTCCTTTAGCAGGGTTCAGTCGAAGCGCGTCTCGATGAATGTCAAGGAATTCAGACGGGATGATGGCACAATCCTAATATCTCTCAATAAGGGACTCTTCCATTCTATTTAGAATAGAAAAATATCCAACGTTTCTGTTGTATTATCTTTAGTTCAGCTAGCTTGAACAATGGAGGATGGCTATATTTATAGAGGGAGAAGAAGAGGTTGAGATTCCTACTATGGTGGAATGGAGGCCTTATCTGTTGGGAGGTTTCCCCAAAAGGTGCAAACAAGAGGCCAAAGGAGGAAGGTTGTGGTTATTCAGTCAAACCACTCCCTATGACTCGTCCACAAAGTTGTTATGATTGAAACTTCACCTATATTTTTAAAAAAATTTCCATAAACATATTAGCACAAGCATCTAACTGAGACAAAGCGCCAACTGGCGCGAGGGCCAATCTTAATCTACCTCATCAGCGCAAGGGCATAACGGGCTACCCATGCCAAGGAAAAAACATGTGTCTCTGATGGTTTGTTCAGGAAATGGTCAACAGAAGGAATGTTGTACTCATGGCAAGGTATGCAATGATGGTATTTGCAAGGCATGACACTTTATTTTGGTCACAGAAATGAGTCTCCAATGTGTGGGATGGGGATTGCAGGGACAGTGGCAAAATGCTGTGTAACACTTTGAGACACCAAGGTTTCTCTCTTATTTACCTTTTATGCATACCCAAACTATTATGCATCATGTCGCACCAACAACTCTCATCCACACAGTCCTCTCTGCAACCTCAAAACATGTTGCTCAAATTCTACTTTTAAATAATTTCAAACTTTTTTGGATTGGAATTTAGTTATCTTGTTCTTTAAATATTTTCGTGAGCCTCTATTTTTTTCCTTTTCCTATTCATTTATATATTTTTCATCTGCTCTTAAATTCTCAATCTACAATTTCTAGTTTTGGGCTCAATTTTTAGTTAAACTACTAATTTTAGCAATTATGGCATTTTAACAGGTTTTAAAAATGCTTCTACTAATTTGTTTTGCAGTTAACTTTAGCTTAACTGCTAAATCCACTGCCAAAACATATAATTCATATTTTTTAGCCTAAGCCCCTTTTTTCTCTGCTCACCTATTTGTTTTTCCATAAGACAAGGTCTCCACGAGCATTGGGTAAGAATCTAGTTGCTTAGCCTATTTTAGCCCTTCGTGAGCTAAAATCATTTATTAATGGCTTTCTGCCATTGATATTTTTTCTATATGAAAGGACAAAAGGTCAGGTCCTAGAGATATGGTCAGAGCTCCCTATCTCGACACATTTTATTTGTGACTTTTTATACACCGTGCCCCTGGTCTATTTCTGTGTGAAATTACCAAGGTTCAGGGCTTACCCCATAGCCCTTCCATCTTGATGCATTACCTATGCGCTTCTTATTATAAAATGTGGTCAAGGTATATCTTACGGGATGAGATATCCATTAGGGACCTCCTACCTGCTCCATGATTGTTTATCGTTTTCCTCCACATCCCAACAGTCTTCTCCTAGAGCATTTCTTTGTTGCACCCTTTATAAACCACCGGGGTTATTCCTACGGGATGAGTTATCTTGTGGGGAGCACCAGACCTCATTCTCATTTATTGTCACTCTTACAACTTGCCAATGCCAATGTGTCCTAGCACCCGCTTCCTGGCCCTACCTCTTTGCACACTATTAGCAAACCATCAGGCTCTATCCAGCGGTATGCCATATTTCTGACATTACTTTGGCTATGTGTCAAACTATGATAGATGACATGTGTCACTCAAATATGAGCCCTTTGGGTACCTGAAAGTTCCAAATATAATTTCCATGTTTCCACTGATGATTGGCAAATTTTGACGTCATCACTTGTGTTGTCCTGGCCAATTTCATGATGCCACCTTTCCTGCCAGAGGAGAGAGAAATAGTCTTGTGACACTTGGTTTTACACTGATTTACTTTGTTAAAACTTTAATGGGCTCCCGACTATTTTTTTTTCCACTGGGTTGGCACCCCATCCTATGCTACTTTGTTATACCTTTAGGTTCAAGAAATTGACCTTGAGACCACTCCATTTTGGTTTATGGTATTAGGGGGAGTGGTCCTGAAGTGGTTATCCATTGTTAATATATGTAATCTATGGTATGGGAAACCACCTCTTGACACCTTGAGTCCTGAAAACAATGATGCCCATAGTGTTGTCAGAATTCTGCCGCGTGTCCCGATGCCTATCTCCCAACATGTAACTCTTGTTTTCCATAAATAATATTCCAAACTCACTCCGTCGAGCTAATCTGTTGGAGTGGGGACCTCCCACTCAAATCCTAATTTATCGAATCTTTTTTGTTATGTCCCAGTTTCCAATACCTAACACTTTCGCTTTGTGCGCCCTTTGCAATCCTCTATGGTGCACCTACGGAGATGCCTCTGCCCGGCCAGGTTGTAGTGTGTGTTAACACTGGAAAATTATGAATACATTATGAAAATCGAAAAATTTAATTATTCCTAAGGTTCAGGCATAAATTTATGGACAACACAAAAGAAACAAAATAATTTGCGCACAACCCAACTATTCCTTTGATAGTCGCGCAGTCCTGTAGATGGATAAATGTCACCTTCTAGGACCACTTGGAACACTTGGTTAGGAATATTCCTCAGTACTACCAAGTACATTCGTATTTAAGCCATCTTGAGGCTTAAATGAAAGACACGAAGGAATCCCCCCTCCACTCTTGTGTCACCATCCATCTTGGGCCAAGAGAAGGAGGGAGAATTCAAAAAATGTCTATATAAACTAGCCTTTGGAAGAAGAATTGGAGACACATTGTTATGATGGAAAAATTTATTCATAGAAAACCAGCTTGCATAGTCCAAAAATAGAGGGATTAGAAGGACTCATATGTTGGACAACCAACATCTTAGTCCTAGAGAGAGAGTTTCACCACTTGATCGTGATCTACCATCCTTTGAGAGAAGGAAGAGACACTTGTAGGAAATTGAAGGAAGGATACCTCCTTGTTTTGGGTATTTGAGCTCCATAGCTCAAAGGATCCTCTTCAAGTGTTTAGCATTGTATATTTTTTACCACCAACACCTAATAAAGGGATAAATCTCCACTTTTTTTATTTGGTTTTTTGCTCCATCGTGCTTTTGTATTTTGTATCTTGTGTTTTGATTTGTTATTAGCGTTGTATGCTTAGTTTTCCCTCAAACTTAGTTTACATTGTGTCGAATCTATTCCACTAATAGTAGGAAATAATTTTTCTGTGTGACCTTGTGGAGGTAGCATCCATCTTGCTAAATAAGTGTATTTCGAATGCCCTTGTGCCAAATACACTACCACAAGAATGGAGACTCCACTGGATTCTTTATTTTTGAGTTAATTGTTGTTTATTCATGTCCTTCTTCCTTCTCAGTTTGTTGCAAACCACCCTTACATCCTCTCAACATCTCCAATCACACTCAATGAAAAGTTTTGCACAACAAAGGAAGCAATTTTTCTTCATTCTGCCTGACAGCGCGCTTTCTGCTCCAACAAACACGCGCTTTGCGCATGTGGGAAGATAACCCGTGCGATAGATGAGCAAGCAAAAAATTTGCTACTTTTTCAAATTTTTAAGGTGACTAGAAACCCCTAATGAATTTACATCACTTTGTCTTTGTATTTCACTAATATTAGGACACCCAGGTGTTATGTGTAATCTCGAATTATCTTAGCAACTATGGTATTTTTAATTTTAGTATTTTATTTCGCAAATTACACATAGTTTAAATAGGGGACAAGTAAGTGGCCTTAAATACACATATGTTTGCCAAAAAAATTATTTGCTGATAAAATATACAAAACACGTAGCATAATTAGTAAAGATTAAGTGGCCCATATATCCACATATCTTTTTCTAGTTAAGGTTTGTCAAATTTTTGCATTAGGATAGTCCAATTTTTCATTAAGAATTAGGACTAGGACCAAACTGTCAAAAAGAAATCAAGTAATCTATGCCACACTTATACCTCACGGTGAGCTTGGGTATGCATATGAATGCTTTCATAAGACAATTTTCCATCTCCCTATAATGCAAACATAGCATAACTAGGAAAGGTGTAAGCGGCCCATAATATGCACATCATTTTAAGTTTTTGTAAGGAACAATCACACATAGGGTAATTAGAAAAGGATTGTAAAGGATCAGCGCATATCCACATCTCATAACACTTGTGATTATTCACTCCAAAGCACACATGAAGCATCCCTAAGAATTGGATCAAAAGGCACCCAGTGTGTTGGGACATTTATCCTTTTCTTACAGTTACTTCACCAAAGCACACCCTAAGAAAAATTAAGAGACTCTAAAAATAATCATTAACTGAGCTCACTAAATTCTCCCCACAGGGGGCACAGAAGAAATTATAGTCCATGTTAGAACCATCGTGGGTAGGCATCCAATAATTTTCTGTGGTCATAATACATTATGAAACATATATGTCGACTTTTTATGGAGCTTCAAATACGTCTATCCTCCCATGGAACGAATACTTGAGGGTTACCAGAGACCCGTTTTAGAGGGGGTTAAGCTTAGGCCCAGTGCGTGCAGTACTTTTTGGAGCTAAATGACCCATCTAGTGCTTAGTACTGGTAGTTGATTACCAAGAAGCTCAAGACTCGAATGCTCATGTGGGATGACAATACTTTAGTGGCCAAAACTAGGGCATCCTTCCCTATAGGTGACAGTGCAGGTAGCACTTGATCCTCATACCATTAACTTAGTCGATTCTTCAACTACTGGAAGGCATCACCAATTCTTTCAGGATGTTAGCCACAGTATCCATCAAGATATATCTTCCTAAGGCCCAATTACATTGAGAGTGTAAGGAGGAGTAGGTCTATATAGGCTTTTTAGTAACATATGCAAAATAAAAAAAACCACATTTTTTGCTTGATTGATCACATAGCTCTAAATTAAAGGAAAAAATACATCAATTTTTTTCGCTTTATTTTATGCATGTTATCATATTTTCTTTGATAGAATTATTCCTTCCTCCAACAAACCAAAAATATTATCAAGATTAACCTAGTTGACACCATAACAGACTCAACGAGACCCCATCGATCTAGGCGTTTCTTGGAATTATTCCCATTAGAGGGAGGAGTGATAGGTCTTTCAACATTTAGGCATCGAGGACGACATGTTGCCACCATAATTTGTTCATCCTTTATTGGGGAATTTGTGATTGGAAACTCCCAAGTGTCACCCAACACCACACCAGTGGAAACCCTAGTAAGGTCACCACACTCAACCCCTCCTATAACCCCTAGAGGGCAGAGGAGCGCTACCCCTTTGGGGAATCAAAAAAACATTCATCAGGGCATGCCATAGGGTAAGATTCCCCAGGCACCTCCCCTAACCCATCACACTCAAGTACCTATTTTTACACAATATACAATGGCAGCCAATACAAATTTACCCTTCTTAGCATCACTTAGTCTTCCAGATCTAACAAATTTAACTAATGACCCCATTTCTCATGGCCCTAACTGACCTCCCATGCTCACAAATCTCCCTTCGGATATTCCAAAATTCAAAGGGAAGCAAGTAGAAGACCCATGAAACCATATAATGACTTTCCACCTGTGATGTTCATCGAATAGTATCATTAACGATACCACTCGATTGAGACTATTTCAACACACCCTAACAGGGCATGCGGTGAAGTGGTATGTCAAGCAACCTTCTACTTTGCGAAGAACCTTTAGTACCCTCGAAATAGCATTCCTCACATATTTCCAGCTTCCCATCCATCATGATTCGGGAATGGAACTTATGACGCATTTCAAACAGACACCAATTTTCCATATATCGGACCATCTGCACGAATGGCGGGGGCGTCACAGTTTGTACAAAGCCAAACTTGATGGAAAAATGTTGTTTGAATTATTTTTCAAAACTCTTACCATTGAAATTTCAAAATACATGGTGACGTAGACACCAAACTTGGAGGAGGATGCCATTATTAAATCCAAACAACTTGAACTCATTTACACCCAAAAGGATATATTTACAATGTCCTACCAAATGGCCTACTCATGCAAAATCAGGGAGTTACTAGGTGCGTCGAATACTGCAGATGGTTTGATCAGGTATTTTCCCCAAGGTCACCTAGGTAGCAGTAATCAGTATCCAGGATATTGAGCGAATTACTAGGCGCATCAAATAGTGCAAACGGTTTGATTCGGTCTTTGGCCCAAGGTCACTTAGGCAACAGTAATCAGTTTTAGGATACTCAGGGAGTTACTAGGCGCATCTAATACTGCAGACGATTTGATCAAGTCTTTGGCCCAAGAACACCTAGGAAGCAGTAATCAGTACCCAGGATACTCAGGGGGTTACCAGGTGTGTCGAATACTGCAGACGATTTGATCCATTCTTTGGCCCAAGGTCACCTAGGTCGTAGTAATCATACCTAGGATACTAATACGATTCTACTCACAACGTATCACAACTTGGATATTTTCAAAGTCACCCTGCACCTCTACATAATGTGATAAATAAGGCGATGCTATATCATCAACACTAAGGAGGACCATATCCTCCCTCGCAGGGAACTAGTACTTGGCTAGAAATGTTGATACAAGAAATTCACCCCAGCACTCATATACCAACCAAGGACAAGGGAACCAATATCAACCATTCCCTGCATAGAATGGACCACCGTCACAGAATAATGCACCAGTCAATCTAGTGCAACCTTGCCAGGCTCATCAACTAACATACAACCAGGATAATTATGAAAATCCTCCAAATTCTCCAAAAAAGAAGCCCAGGAACAAACAAAAGGGAGATCTAGGACAGGGGGCCAATAATCAAGAAAATTTTCCGAGGTCTCGAGCTAGGGGCAACCCCAACTGGAATCAAAACTAGGAGCCAAGTAAAAGCTCCCAAGGGAAAACTGGAGCTTCGAGTATCCAATCACGGAACAGCAAGAAGCACAACAATGAGCACTTCATCATGGTCAATCTAGACCTCATAAATCCAGATTTCAGACAAAATCATTTTTAGGCCCCATGTCCACCCTCTCCATAACACAGTTCAGGTATGCCCTCTATTTTTTCTTTGAATTCAAGCTATTTCAAATATATTTGTATGAAAAATATCCTCTTACTTGGGGTATCAACTACAAGTATTGTAGGAACGCCAGATCATTGCACATCCCAGGAAACAAAGGGACAAAGAGTAGGTATCATTAAACCCTTAGCATGATAGGCTTCCTTCAGAATTTTTTCATATCCTAACATCATTTCTTCAAAAGAAGAAAACCATAGGTTTCATTCACCCAACCATGTTTATCATCAGCCCATCTTTCACATGATAAACACCCTTGCAGGTCAATAGATCCTAGCCCTCCATGGAATATCTTAGCATTGGAATCATCACTTGGATTGTGATAAGTGCCTAACCAGACACATCTTACGCTCAAGGGATTTTCTTATAATTTGATTCAAGTTTTTTTTGGAAATGGTTTAAACTTACACACATTGAAAGGGGTTTTGAGTAGATAAGAATCTCTCACACATATGAGGGCACTCGTGCATGATGTGGTAGCAAGGTTGAGTTTGTAGCTTGATTGTTAGAATAATGGAAGATAAATAATGGATATGTAAAACAAAAACCCACTACTAAGAGGAAAGGGTGACACAAATTATAGATCTGAAATGTATTATGAAACAATGCTTTAAAAGGATTATAAAAATCCCACTCTACATTTTATGAATCCCATTACAAGGAATGATTCTGACTAACATGACCTCATGAATCAGGAATTCTTGATGAATCAAGGTTGATAAAAATAGATTAACATGCATATTATATCAAAAGACTTATAAAAAAATGAAACACGATTTAATTCTACCTCAAGGAATGCTTATGAAAAATCTTCAATTCATACTGAATCAGGAAATTTTGGAACAAGACTTACAAAAATAGATCCATATGTCTTGGAGGTTCACAAGACTAATAAAATAATAAGCTATAACTTTTATGATAAATCTGGAAAGACAGATAAAGTATGTAAAAACAAAAGGGAAAACAATACACACACCACACAGTTTGTGAGTCCTTAAGAGTGCATCTGGATATATTATATGCTCAAAAAATGTAAAATACAATATACCATAAGATGAAAAACCAATTAGCCTCCATTATTCCTTGCTTTACATAGCATATATAGAAGAAGGTGTTCTTTTGAAGCTTCCACCAAAATTGCAAGTCTGTTTTAAAGACTTAATTACAATCTTCCACATATAGTTAAGCTTATGTTAAGCATAGCAAAAAAGTAGGTTGAAATACAATGAAGACAAAAAATAACAATATGGAGCTCGAAATGGCTAAGTTGAGGAGGCTAGGTGCTCCTCGTTTGCTGGATAAACTAGCTCCTTAAAAAGTGCAGCTGTTGAGAGCTGTCAAAAACATCTAGAATAGAAGATATTGAATCTTCTAAATTTGAAATGATTAACTTTTCTTTGACTACAACATATGATGATCTATCTCCTTAAAATATGTAATGAGACACCATCTTAAACTTCCACCTATATCTGGAAAGATCACAAGGAATTGACTGCTGAAAAAGAGGGGCAAATCTGCCAACTGAAAAAGACACCTGGACCTTTATCTGCAAAAGTGTAGGAATAACCAGCTGAAACTGATATCTGGAAAATATCTTGATTGGATGCCACTTGGAAAAATACCATTACTATTGAGGCTGTATTCAATTTATCATCATTTAATGTCATTCCTTTGAAACCAGAACCAAAAATAAACCTTTTCAACTTCTTATACAAATTTCGAAAATAATAGCTACTTACTGGGTTATTTGTAAAAACCAAACTTTCTGAAAAAGGGTAGCTATTATTTGAAAACACTGTGTATAAGACAAAAATGACATTATTATTCATATTTTTATTGTTTTGTACATTCAATCATCATAGATCTAGTGTATAAGAAAAAATCCTGATAGCTTCTTCCTTAGTGACCCTCTTCAAATTCTGTTTCAGTGCTCTCTTCCTATGAATATTTTGTCCTGAATATTAACTTCTGGCTCAAAAATCCCAATCTCATGACATATGGCTTCTGCTGTATTTTTTTTATCATATGTAATCACTAACACACGAATTCTACCTTCTATGCAATCACTAATTGCTCTATGGACCTCTGCACGTGGAGGGTCCCTTATTCCTACAAAACCAGCAAAGATCAAATCACTTTTAATTGATAAGTAATTATCAGGATCAAGAAAATTCTTGTGGGCAGGATGTTCCTCTCCATCATATGTAGATAATTCATTAAGTTCTTCTTTATATGGAAAACCTAAACATCATAATGCTCCTAAAGTCATCCCTTTGAGTTTTTTCAGTATGCACCATCGAAAGTCCACATCTAATTGAACAACTGTTCCATGTGACAGCTGAATCTTGGAGCTTCTCTCTATCACACTCTCAAATTTACCCTTCACCATCAATGTGTTATTTCCTATATTTTACTTAACAATAACCCCCATTGACTTGCGCATTCGATCAAACTCTAAAGCAGTAACTCTGTGTTCTCTTTCACTCCACCATTCATAACAACCTACTCTAATTTCTATAGAAAATGAATGATAATCATCCTTGTGAGACTTTACATGCTTGCCCATTCTGTTAACGACTAAATTAACCATTAATGCACACTTGTAACACAAGGAACAAAAAACCTCCACAAATCCCTAACTGCTGGCACAAAGTAATAAACTATTTTGTTGGAAAATAAAAACATTTGTTGTAACTTTCACGAGGATAAATGGTTTGTTGTAGCTCCGCATGCCCTAAATCAGGTGAGAGGGAATGACACGAAACCAAAATGATTTAAATTCCACTGCCAACTCATTTCACTGAACATTTCACTCCATCGCATTATTACTAATAGCTACTCGTACTTCAACTTTAATACATTTCACTTAAATGAGTAGCAATAAATTTGACTAGATTTAGCAAATAAATAGCCAACCTCCCCTTTTAATGAATCCTCTAATGAGAAATAGCCACCTTTCAGATGAATGGCCTCTCTTGTTTTAGTAGACCTTCAATATTCAAAGAGCAGTGTCTTTTTACTTTATGAATGTCTCTTTTATCTCCTTGTACAAATTTTGCAAGCAATAGCTACTTACTGGGTTTGCTTGTAAAACCAGATTTTCTGAAGAAATTAGTTTCCTTTCTAGAAAAGAAAGTTATTCCTATGTTATTCCTGAAACAAGTGATGATTCTGATATTTTTTCCTTAGCCTTGGATAGAAAATATCATGGTGAATAAATAAGACTTCTCAAGCTAAACCCATGAACTTAACTACTCAAAGCAGTTAAAATACTTATTTAAAGAAACTTTACCTTAATAACTCTATGACACAAACAAACTATTGGACTCAAAATTATTTTGGATTTTGTTAAAAAAGGATAAAAACTAATACAAATTTTAACCCTCCAGGACCTTCAACCATAGGTTAAGAGACAAGAGAGGATCAAGGACACAATTGTAATAGTGACCAGACTTTGAAAAATTGCAGTGCTAACAATGGCTCCTATTGGGGATGAAGTCCTCCCTACGAGGCTTGAAGAACCATAGTTCCAGTGCCTTGTCCAGCCCTTATTTATCCAACCAACAATTCAACTCATTAACTTAAAAGACCAACATGGTTAGCCATTGAAAAATGGAGTCATAAGCTAGATTTCAATCTTGTGCAACTTATTTCAACATGACTGAAATACGGAAATTAAACTGCAATCTAAAATTGAAAATAAATGCTCGAGTGGCGAGCTTATTCATCCTCCTACTTCTAATCAGCTCAAAACTTGCCTAATCAAGTATAACTTTATTTCCAATGCAACCATAAAATCATTTGACCAGTACAGAGAAAATCTTGCATGCAACTATTTGGAAAGACCCATAATGGATATAATATATGCAGCAAGAAACAAACTGGAAACCTGTACTTACTGCTATAAACCATGTGTGTCATTTCAACTACTGTTATATTGGAGGACCCTGCTGAAAATGAGTCCATAAAATTAGTAACCGGATCATGAAAAATATGAGGAATGTCTAGCTAATCCAAAATACAAGGCTACTATTATTTAAAGTATGTTATGTCAAAAAAATTGGGCTGCTCTTGTCCTCGTTGCAACAATTCATTAAATGCATATGTTTCATTACATTTAAGGACAACAAAACCTTCTTTAAGTTGTTGATTACTTTGTTGGACAGAAAACACGTTAGAGGGACTTAAACCAACACAACTAAATGGAAGCAATATATCAGGTTCCAAAAGAAAAGCATCATGTTCATCAGATTCTTCATCCTGAGTACTATGAAGAATTGGTTCCGAATGAATCTGATTTGGATCCATACCTTTTTCAAACTCTTCATAAACGTTTTCCATAACACTGCTAGAAGAATCTACTTTATCACTCTGAACATAACACTCATATTCTTCATAGCAATTATCAAGAAACAACTCAGATGAATATAGTCCTTTACAATAATGATGAAACATTTCATGAAATTCCCTTAAAGAAGAAATAGTACCAACAGGAAAGGACTAGAACCATTTGTGCGCATTTCCATCAATGGAAAACACAAATATTTTCATGATGAGATCTTCATGAAACACATCCAACAAGTGTATAAGGTCATGAAATAAAATCAATTACTTAGCGGGATTTTCATCTTCATCTCCTCGAAATCTTAAAAGACGATGTTTCCATTCATCTGTAGAAGGCACCGAATTAGGAAAACCACGAATTGCTGAAAATTTTAAAGGAGAAAAGCTTTGAGCCAAGATGGCAGCAAAGGCTTTCGACATTCTGAAACTATGGAGCCACCATTGGATTCTTTGTCATGGAGTCGCCAGCTGAAAGATCACAATCTTCTTCAACTCTCCAATTCTTTTCACAATCAAGAATTTATCATAAAAAATAAAACAAAATACTTGGGATAATACTTCATTTCAAGGCCTTGTCTCTCGGCAAACACACCAAAAGATGTTAGCGCTGGAATCATCACTTGGATTGTGACAAGCTTCTAACTAGATACATCTTAAGATCAAGGGATTTTTTTATAATTTGATTTGAGCTTTTTTGGAAAGTGGTTAAAACTTACATACACTGAAAGAGGTTTTGAGCAGATAAGAATCTCTCACACATATGAGGGCGCTGATGCATGATGTGGCAGGAAGGTTGAGTTTGTATCTTGATGGTTAGAAGAATGGAAGATAAACATTGGATATGTAAAACATAAGCCCACTGCTAAGAGGAAAGGGTGACACAAATTCTAGATCTGAAATGTATTGTGAAAGAATGCTTTAAAAGGCTTATAAAAATCCCACTCTACATTTTAAGAATCCCATTACAGGGAATGCTTCTGAGTAACATGACCTCATGAATCAGGAATACTTGATGAATCAAGACTAATAAAAAATGATTAACATGCATATTAGATCAAAAGAATTATAAAAACATGAAACATGATTTAATTCTACCTCAAGGAATGCTTATGAACAATCTTCAACTCATACTGAATCAGGAAAGCTTGGAGCAAGAATTACAAAAGCAAATCCATATGTCTTGGAGGCTCAAAATACTAATAAAAACATAAGATAGAACTTTTATGATAAATCTAGAAAGATTGATAAAGTATGTAAAAATAGAAGGGAAAAAATTACACACACCACAACGTTTGTGAGTCCTCAAGAGTGAATATGGATATATTATATGCTCAAAAAATGTACAATACAGTATACCATAAGATGAACAACCAACCAGTCTCCATTCTTCCTTTCTTTACATAGCATATATACAAGAATATGTTATGTTGAAGCTTCCACAAAAACTGCAAGTATGTTTTAAAGACTTAATTACAATCTTCCACATATAGTGAAGCTTATCCTAAACATAACAGAAAAGTGGCTGAAATACAACGAAGACAAAACATAATAGTATGGAGCTTGAAATGGCTGAGTTGAGGTGGCTGGGTGCTCCTCATTTGCTGGAAAACGTGCCTCCTCAAAAAGCACAACTACTGAGAGCTGTCAAAAACATCTAGAATAGAAGATGTTATCACCCAAAAAATTCTCAAAACATCATTGTGTCAAGTTTGTTTTTTATCATGGGTCAAAATAGGGTCATAGGAATCTTTTCTTGGATTTGACCAAAAGGGAGTATTAGATTTTTAGGTTTGAACCTTCCTTAGTGTTAAACAAATCCATTCTAAAGGTTTTTCATGTAAATTCATTCATAATTTCATCATTCATCTCATTTCCCTAAGTTTTTCCATAGTTTTTTCCATCAAACCTAGCTAATTAGCCAAGAAACCTTACTTTCGTAGTGCCACTAGTTCAAAAAAGTCACTTTGTGCTATGAAAGCGCTGATAGTTTTGTAGCGCAAACGTCAAAACTCTGTTTTTTCTGGTTTTGAGCAGTCCACTTCCAAGGAGGTTTATGTGAAACTGAAAAATAATTTAGGAAAAATTAAAGAGATTTTTCTTCCTAATTGACCTACCTACACAAACCTCTCTCAGTTTCTTCAAATTCACTAGGAGATGGGAGAAATTTATAAATTAAAATGCGCTATGAAATTGTTGTTACAAAATGTCCTGTACATGACTGTTTATCAGTCAACTTCAAGTTCAGGTTCTGGCCAAATGAAAACGTATTTTGGAATTCTGAAAGATTTTTGTATTTATCATAGACCTAGCTACACTAACCTCTCTCACTATTCTCATATGTGTTATCAGTGGGGAGATAAAAGGCTTTCTTTAAAGCCCTATTTTCAGAAACAAAGTTTTCCTGTTTTACACATGTTTTTCAAAGGAAGTTTTTGGATAGCAGGAGATATGGTTCAAAAAACCAAGAGAGTTTTGTATTAAAGAAATAATGGCCTATAAAATCCTCCTTCCATTTCTCAAAATAAATCATGGAGTAAGAGATATAGGCTCTATCCCAAGACCTATTTTTCAGGAAAAAACAGGAAAAACCAATAGGCCAACCTATTGCAAATGAAGAAGGGACCTCAAGAAGGATGGAATGACTCTGTTTTTCAAGTGATATGATGAAATACAGTCTATTTTAAGTTTTTGGCACATTCACACTTTAAATTTTGGAAAAAATTGGAATAATTTGCATACTCAGTAGTTTCGTAGCGCATTCAGTGTAAAAAGCAGAAAAGCGCTACGAAACTACTATAGTTGTTTTTCTTGCTCATTTTGGTCAATTTTTGAGAGGTTTAAGAGTGATTCAAGAGTTAAAACTAATATTGGAGATGTATTAAGGGGTAATTGAAGTGATTCAAGTGGAAAGGATTCAATTTTTGAAGAATTAAGACTTAAAATGACAGTTTTTCAAAGGCGCTACGAAACTGCTGTGTTTTCGTAGCGCAGTTTATTACAGCTTTCTTAAATAGTTTTTGGAAGTGGTTTTTGACATGATGGAGGATAGGGATAGGTGAGGAGACATGTTAAGATAATCTCCAACATCTAAGGACCACAGAATCAAGCTTAATTTATGATCAAATTTTTCAAAGAATGCAAAGGATGTGATGCCTAAAAAAGAGGGTATGGTTTCCTATTTTTGTGGAGGTCAAACAAAGTGGACATGATGAAATGAAGCCCATGATCAAAATTAGACTATGTGTTGTTATAATTGGAAAATGATGTAAATTTAGGTGGATAAGGTTGTTTTAGATAACAATAAGTAGTTTGAGTCCTTTTTGGATTAGGACTATTAAGTAGATTAGGTGTCTTTATGTAATAAATTCCATATCTTACAGTTATGGAAGGTATTAGTTAGTGTCAGTAGTTGGAAATTCGATGTATCTAGCCTAGAGGCAGATAATCACATGTTGTAATATGTATATTAAAGACCAAGGGGTTGAATTAGCAAAGGGTTGGACATTTTTTGGCAAAAATACTATGTTTATTGTCAATTACTGTTTTCAGCTTAATACAAAGTTTCTACTTAGACAACTCAAGATTCATAAGGAGTTCTTGTATGTTCTTGTTCTGATGGAATATTTTCAATATTCTATTGTAGTGGTGTTTGCTTATGTTACTCAGAATTCATCAATGATGCTCTGACTTCCTTCATAGACAAACTGACTGTGTGTTTCACTGTTTGACTTGTGTATTCCTTGACTTGAACTCTGATATACCTTGGCTTCCATGCTAGGTATATTGTTTTGGTTTTTCTGAAGCTATTATGACTCCATAAGCCCAATTTACACTTGCTAATGTGATTTAAAACCAGTTTATATCATTTATATGCTTTTATCCCATATAGAGTTAGCCATCTACATATTTATCAAAAATTATAAACCATTGAGAGAGCCCTCTCAGGTTGAGGAGGCTAAGAGTTAGCCAAAATATTTTTTTGAAATATTTACATGAGATTAACTTGATTAGCAGCCTATCAGGTCTGATTTTGTGATAAAATTTTGGTGCGTCCACCGGGAGTCTAAAAATTATACTTTCCTGAAATTTTGAAACTGAACTTTTGAAGGTAGCAGGAGCTCAGGAATCTTTTCAAGGCTGCATCTACCTTGGCGACTCCACACATCAAATAATAAATTGGAAGGTGAATCCACTGCTTGAAGATCAATAGCTTGATGAAGTTTCAGAATGAGTTCCATTGCAAGAATAAATGCCATGTATGGCCCTATGAATCGGTCTCATATCCCTGGTTTTCCAAATCCTATGCCAAAAGTTGAATGGTTAACTGATCTTCCTATATTCAAAGATGAAAAGAAAGACAATGTTGCTCTTCATTTGGTTATATTCCATATGCATGTACACAGTCTTAAGGTTCAGTTCCCTGAGGATTGCCTCATGAAGATGTTTATGGCCAGCTTGGAAGGAAAAGCACGGTCTTGGTATGAAAGCTTGCCAAATGGTTCATTATATTCTCTTGTTGATTTCCATGTTTCATTTTATGAGATGTATGAAGAGTGTCATCCCTCCTTATTGTTGTTCAAAGACTGCTGTAAACACTGTGTGAGTTTTATTGAATATTTGGAGAATTGTTATGAATATGATTATTTCATGGTGTTATGGCCTAAATCTACCTCAGGCTGAGAAAGGAAGAATCTAGGGTAACATCAAACCACGCTTAACCTGCTAGCTATCCCTACCAGATCGGCAAAGGGCTCTCTCCTGGTCAATCTCAGCAAAAATAATCAGTGGGGCTTGAGATGAATTGAATAAAGGCTGATTTTAGGCTAGGTATATATGTAAGAGAGTTTGATTTGATTTTGAGGGTGTTTTTTGGATCAAAGGGAAAGGAAGATTTTGGGTCTAGGGAATGAGGCCTAGTTTTTGCAGAGATATGAATGGGGCAAGGTAGGAAATTGTTTTGACACTTCAATTTTGAATGAAATGGATAGCTTAGACTGGTGAGGAGTTGAAGAGGGAAAGAAACTTTCAGGAATCCTCTTCAAATAGTTGAAAACATAGAAAATTAAACAAACCCTAGGTAGAGCACTGCAAATTTTACTGAATTCCACCTTTATCCTTGTTTGTTTAACTTAAGAAGAAATAAGAGGGAAAATGATACACATAAAACACCAGTAAAATTAAATTAACAGAGAGAAACACATCATAAAAAAAAAGAGCCACATGAATCCCAAGGAGTGTTGCAAACCCGTGTCTATTCCTTTACCAAACTGCAGAGATGAAAGTACAATGATGCTCAAAGCAATCCCAAGTGTCAAACCAGGCAAATGACTGAAAAAATACAAGATATAGAAAAGCATAACTCATCCCAAGCCTCTAGGGATCGAGCTCACTAGTTTAGGAGCTTTTTCAACAAGATCTAAACTAAGAACTGGAAAATAGGCAGTGGAACAACTTTCCTCTATAAGATAGGAAACTGATTCATTCAGTTGCAATTCACCTTTTGATGGATGAATCTACTTCCCTGAGTAAAAATTCGAAAAAATTACATCAAATTACATCAATATTTTTACCTTTGGAAGTAATAAAGTCAAAATGGCCAAAACTAGGCGAAAAACAGAGTTACTGAGTAAAAAATGAGCCAAAATCCCCAATGCGTTGCGCCTGATTTCTCTATGCATCGTGCCAGTTTAGAGCTGATTTTGGAGGCCTTCCCATGATCCAAATTGGCTCCAAGTGGTCTTTCTGTAAATTTCTTCCTATCTACTTTCCAACACAAGTGGAATTTCTGAATTTGGTCTTCATTTGCCCCTCCAAAAATGAGTTTTCCCAACACTGCTTCCTGTGTGTCCAAAAAGGGGCAGAAAGGTCATTTTTAGGGTGTTTTTGACCCTTCTGGAAGCCCAAAACTTGTCAAAATCTCTTGTCCATATGCAGGCATGCATAAATTTTCATGAAAAATCCAAAAATACAAAGTTTTACCCAAGAGGAGCTCCCAATCATAAGCGTATGCCAAGTGGCGCGACGTGTTGAGCTGAAAAATCTGTGTTTAGGCCAAAAAAATCAAAATTTGCAAAATGTGTCCCAAAATTCTTGAAATTTGGGCTGAGTGTCCTCCATCATGCACTATGCTGGGCCAAAGAAGCTTCAGCCAAAATTTGAAGTCTATCTTTCCTTTTTCGATGCCTTAATGCCCTCTTCAACTTAGCCTTTAGGATCTTGATTCGTACCTTGCAAACATGATTTCTTGCCCAATAATGATTCTTCATGTGCCTCAACATGTTATTTTCCTTGTTGGCCTTCTCCAACAGCTTCTCCAAATGAATATTGACCCTTTCAAGCCGAGTCTCTCAATCGGCCTTAATCTCTTGCTTAATGGATGTCATCTCGATTTGGCTCCTTTGGGCAGCTTGCCGGTTCTCACGTATATTTTGCAACTCCATGATAGTTTACTGATCTTCCAAATATTTGTTTCGCTGCTCAAGGTAGTTTATTATTCATTGGGCTCTTTGCAACTTGACGAACAAAGTGTTTATTTCCGCGTTCTGCTCCTAAACAACCTCTCTCAGCTTTGAGCTAGGAGAGCCCAACTCATCATCGATGAGTATGAAATCGGTATCCTAGCCTCCTGAAGGCCCCTCATCATGTATGGGCCTCTTATCCTTGTCCTGTACCTATACCTGTGCTGCTGATGATGGAAGCGAGACCCCTTCCACCCCAGGTGGAGATAATACTCGCCTGGCGGTTACAAATAACCCTCTAGTGCCTCTCTGATAAGTGACAAACACCGGCATACTAGTGGTCTGTGTCTCATGACCTCCATGCTGATATGAAGGTTCGCTTGCCTCATGAAAAGCCTCCGAAGGTACCTGAGAAGCTGTGAAGAAATCATTAGAAATAAAATCCTCCCATGAAATACCCTACAAGACGAGCTGATGCGTAACCACAATTTTGATGAGTGCAAAGTGATAGATACTGTTATACTGCTGCTCAGGATTTTTCCTTTGCACGAGAGTGGTCATATTCTATATTCTGGAACATGAAATAAGGGAGGTTCATCATCCTCACCCTGGTGAAATGCATCAGCAACCTGATATGATAGGCATAAAGACGTAAAAACCAACCTTCACAACTGAAATATTTGATAATAAGTTTCATCAAAGGAGCATATGAATCCTTTAAGAACCGGAAGGGAAAAACTCTGCTAAGTTGTATCACAAAACTAGGCTTGATATATGGCTCATAGTGTACCCTGTCAACCTGCTGCCTTTTGTTCCATTGTTCTCCAACATTTGGAATTCCGGTTGCTTGAGAGATAGTTTCAGGTGTTATAGTGACTTTCATACCTGCAAGGGTGAATTGGTTATCATGTAAATGCAACACAAACAATCGGGCCAGCTCTTGATGATGGTGGACCCTAGCAACCATTTCACAAAATTGATAACAAGACTGCTGTTGAAAACATGCCATAGCAAGAGGAAAAGCCTGCAACTCAGCCAATGAAGTAGGTTCCTCCCTCACATGTCTGCCACTCTTGTGAGGTCTTCTAGGTGCATGTAATTCAGTTGTGGAGGTCATAAGAGGTATCTGTCTCCATGATTTCCAAAGTCTATATTGTCTTGGATGAATATGAGGAGTTTGGTGTCTTTGGTTTTGTTGCCAAATATGTGATAATATTCGATGGACTATGGAGGGAAACGGTAGGGGAAATCATGGAATATGGTCAAGTGAAATCTGTCAATTGAAGAGTTTAGGGACAGTCACTAGGTTTTTTAGGATATCATTGGGGTTTGGGAAATTTATAATTAGGATGTGGGATATTGGGAATGGGATAGGAAATGAATGATTTAGGGATATGAGGGAATAGGGAAATGGAACAAGAATAACAGTGATCGGGGAATACAAGGTGAGGAAGTAGGAGTGATAGGCACAAAACCAATTTCTAAACCCTAAGGAAACAATCCTTTGAACATGATAATATAGGGTTTGAATTTTTTGCATTTAAATCCTCATAAATATCACAAGACCATGTTCATTGGCAATGGAGAGTTCACTTGACTTACTTGGACAAAGAGGGACTGAGCCGATTTGAAATTTTGAAAGGAATGGCGATGAAACTACTTGCGGCCCTATGCGCCGCACAACAAACCCATTGCATTGCGTGGCTTCAACGCATTGCGCAAGATAAAATTCAACACAGCGGGGGCTGACCCAATGCGTCGCACCTGCCCAATGCGTCGCGACACCCCACCAATGCGCCGTGCGACTGAACTTGCAAAAATTTCGCCTTCAAACTATTTGCTTTGCTCTTCACGAATTATCCTTTGCTCACCACTGTCTTATTGGAATAAAAATGAACTCTGGAAAGATTAAAAATTTTTATATGCCAAGGATTTTGATTCTTCTTTTCAAAAAACCCACTTTGCAATGTTTCAGACTTTGACAATTTTTTAAAAAAAACTCTGTTTTGCTTCATTTTGGATTTTTGACTGAATGATGTCCCTCTGTTTGTTCTTGCAGGGAATGGATGACTAGAGTTTGAAAAATGTGACCAGGGTTGCTAGTGATAGCATTATTACAACTGAGAAAACTTAAAATTACATTACATTTATACATAAAGATGAAAAACTCTATTTTTCTTCAAAACATAGTTTTGAAGAAAAATACATTATTAAGCATATGATGATGAGATTTTTTAGCACTGAAACCTTATTTCAAACTTTCTCATGTGCCTGCTAACCATCATTGGGCATTCTGAAGACCTCATTAATGAAACCCTAGACCTAATGACACTAAAACCCTAAAAATGACTTTTTGCAAACTATGAGACAAAAAATGACTGTAAATGATTTTAATGAACAGAAATAGGCCAGCAGGTAAAGGACATGTGGAACATGAGCAACAAGCCACTACTGTTAGATGATCCATGCTCCTAATGGAATGCAACTGACTGAATGAGACACCTAATATGCAATGCAACAAGAGAAATTTGATCACTGATGGAGGGATGAAGATACCGACACTAACACATGGATGAGGAAATTTTAGAAGCCCTTCATGACAATCCCTTTCATCACCAAGAAGAAAGGATAGCCTCTTTCTTAGATGAAAATGAAACCCATCAGGAGTTTATTTATGAAAATTATGATACATCCTCCGAGTTTGATGAAAGGTTGCAGCAGACTTGTCAGTCTTTTGATCATCAGGAGTATGAGAATCATTGCAAACAACAAGAGAAAATACTGGAAAATAGTTTCTATAACCCTCAAGTTAAGGAAAGTGTTGATTTTTCATGTCTTTCCTTATATCAGCCTACATAAAATAATGATCACACTAAGGAAAAAGCGGGTGAAAATTTTTCTTTATCCTTGTCTTCTAATCTGAAATCATTCGAGTGCAAGTCAGAAGATAAGATTCAGTTTGTGGATGAAGTTGCAGAGAAAATTGAAAAGGAAAGTCAATTTTCAAAAGATAAAATTCAATCTCATAATATTCATGATCAAGATTAGTCTTTTCAAATGATTTTAATGCCAAAACACAAAGAGGGGGTGTTGCTACCTTTCTTCTTAGAGATTGAGGAAGAATAAATTGTTTTTGTAAATCAGTTGGAACAATAGTTGGATAGTATACCAATAAAATCATGTGTGGCTGAACAAAGCATATATGAGTTGTCCAAAGTTATATAATGTTATGAGTATCATAAAAAAGATCATGTATTCTTCGACCCTATAGCTGAATACATGGAAGAGTTTTACAGTCTGGATTTCCAGTTTCATTTTCATTATGAAGATCAGATACATTCTAAGTTACCTTCGTCATCGCAGTATCATGTCTAATTTGGGTTCAAGTGCAATAAATAGGTCCAAATGTCAGATAAGATAAATGATTTGCTTCATTGGAAGTTTCATGTTGATTGAGTTAAAGTGGAGAGTTGCAGCTAATAGGGTAGGTAGGAGTGTGTGAATAAGCTCGAAGTTGACTGAGAATCTTTTCAGTAGGTACATATTTGGTTCTTCTACAGTGATCATCAAGCTTGAGCCTAAGGTGAAGGGTATAAAAGTTTGAAGAAGAGCTTGGCAATTTCAAAGTTTTTTCTGTTTTGGTCAAGAAAATGGATAGTAGCAGTGGAACTACTGGTTCTTAGTGTACCATAGGGGCACACTATCCCAAGTGGAGCCTCTGTTATCACCCAAAAAATTCTCAAAACATCATTGTGTCAAGTTTTTTTTTTTATCATGGGTTAAAATAGGGCCTTAGGAATATTTTCTTGAATTTGACCAAAAGGGAGTATTAGATTTTTAGGTTTGAACCTTCCTTAGTGTTAAACAAATCTATTCTAAATGTTTTTCATGTCAATTCATTCATCATTTCATCATTCATTTCATTTCCCTAATTTTTTCCATCAAAACTAGCCAATTAGCCAAGAAACCTTACTTTCGTAGCGCCACTAGTTCAAAAAATTCACTTTGCACTACGAAAGCACCGATAGTTTCATAGCGCAATCAACAAAACTCTATTTTTTTCTCGTTTTGATAAGTCAACTTCCAAGGCAGTTTCTGAGCAACTGTAAATGAATTTAGGAACACTGAAAGAGGTTTTTCTTTCTAACTGACCTAATTACAAAAACCTCTCTCAGTTTCTTCAAATTCATTAGAAGGTGGGAGAAAATGATAAATTAAAACTCTCGATGAAACTATTGCTACAAAATGTCCTGTACATGACTATTTAGCAGTCAACTTCAAGTTTAGTTTTTGGCCAAATGAAAAAGTATTTTGGAATTCTGAAATAGGTTTGTGTCTTTATCACAGCCCTAGCTAAAATAACCTCTGTCACATTTCTCATATGTGTTATCAGTGGGGAGATACAAGACTTTCTTTAAAGCCCTATTTTCATAAACAAAGTTTTCCTGTTTTACACATTTTTTTCAAAGGAAGTTTCTGGATAGCAGGAGATATGGTTCAAAAAACCAAGAGAGGTTTTTATTCAAGACATAATGGCCTAAAAAAACATTTTTAATACATTACTTGCACGGTGCACTGTATAATACAGCGCACCGGTGTGGTAGTGTACGCAGGGTGCACCGATAAGTAAAAATCCATTTTTTCAAAAATTCACGCAATGGCCGAATGGATTGGGATCTGACTATGCAAGTCATCCCGTGGGTTGGACTTCAATATAAAATGAATACCCTAATTCTGAAATCACAAAAATAGGGAGAAGAAAGGGCAAAAACAAAAAAAATGAAGGGTTTAGGGTAAAAATGGATAAAACTACAGAAAAAAGAAGAAGAAAAAACTGCAGAAAAAAGTAAAAAAAATAATCAAATTTAATCACAAAATGATTTCAAATTCTATGATACAGGGTTTGAATCACTAGAGGTTTGGTTTCTAATTGTCTAAATACTTTTGTTCGAATGTATTTTGCTGCTCCATAGTGCCCTCCTGCTCTCTTGCTCCAGGTCTGTCTCCTGCAAATATCTGGCTAAAATTTTTAGCAAAAATAGTGAAATAATGAAAAGTGTTTAGTATTTAAAGAATTATTTTATGAAATTACATTTTCGAAAATATTTTGCCACGCATTTTTCAAATTGCCGCCTTTTTTTCACTTAGAGAAAATAGAGTTGTGTTTTTTCAATTTGCGTTTATTCGTTCCTGGTGCAGAAGAGTTGTGACGCACCGGTGCATCGTATTAATATGACACACCGGTGCGTGTTAGGATGATAAGCGCATCAGACTGGATAAAGTTATTTTTTAGTATGTAAGCTCATAATAAAATAATGATAATTATAAAGTACATGAATTTATTTTCATTATTTTATAAACTTTATTAAGTTACAAAAATTCGTATTATTCTAGATTTGTTATTTTACAATTATTTTTAAATTTACAAATTTAAATATTTTAATAAAATCATTTCACATTAATACAATTAAAATTTTCACATTAATAGAATTAAAATTTTACAAATATTTTACATACAATTACAATTAAAAGTACAATTTACATTAATTTCACATACATGAATTACTATTAGAATTGGAATTACAATTTTAATTTTATATACAATTACATTTACAATTTTACATAGAATTACATTTACAATTACAATTACAATTTTACAAATATTTTACATACAATTCAATTAAAATTACAATCACAAATAGAATTACAATTTTAGAATTTTACATACAATTACATTTACAATTTTACATAGAATTACATTACAATTACAATTACAATTTTACAAATATTTTACATACAATTCAATTAAAATTACAATTACAAATAGAATTACAATTTTAGAATTTTACATAGAATTACATTTACAATTTTACATAGAATTACATTTACAATTACATTTAAAATTTTATAAATATTTTACATACAGTTCAATTAAAATTACAATTACAAATATAATTACAATTTTAGAATTTTACATACAATTAGAATTACAATTAAAATTTTACATTAATAAATATTTTACATACAATTATAGTTAAAATTACAATTAGTACAATTACAAATACAATTTTACAATTTTACATACAATTAAAATTTAAATTACAATTACAATCATGACATAATATTTAATAAATATCATGGTCATTTAATATTAAATTAATTAATAAACATCATCACGATCATGATAAGCATCGTACAAACATCATATTCGACTAGTAAACACATTCAAACATCAAATTAACATTATATATTAACAACATCACAACACGAACATCAAATATATATCTCAATATGTCAAATAAATCATGCTATCACATATACACATCTATTTGCAAGCTACACATTAAATGAACATATGTAACATGACCTAACAATATGCGCCACATCATGATGATCACCAACATGAAAATTAAGTACAACTGCAACATGAACATAAAATACATGGACCATATATATATATATATATAACTGATCAATAATGCTAAAAATATACAACTGTAATGTAAATGTCATGGATCACGCACTGGTGGTAGTATAACAACATCAATAGCAGTACTACAAGTGGATGCCTGCTCAATAAAGCTGGGTGCAACCTCAACAGTCGATGGTCGAGCCTACTCATGATCATGATCACTAGTATTGATGGATGCATCCGTTGGTGGTAGTACAACATCAATATGAGTAGTAGTAGTGGAGGCCTGCTCAGTCAATAGTGCAGCCTTAGCAGTCGATGGTCCAACCTGCTCATGATCATGAATAGTACTGATGGATGTAGTTGCAAGCTGCTAACTAGACGTGGTCGATGGTCCAGCCTCATCTCCATGATGACTTTCAGATGCTGCCAATGGAGCGTCATGCTCATCAGGCACATCGCGAGGTGAATGATCATGAGATGCATGTGAGTCGCTGCTCGTAGACTCATGTCCATCATGTGTTGTGGCTCGACTACGCCTATAGCTATGGACAGTCCTCTTGAGTCACATAACAGCTGTCGTAGCTCCTACGACATGCCGCATCAGGTCCTACATGTCACGTGGCATGCCTCTCCACATCTGTAACAGCCTATCATCAGCATGTATGTATCTGTAATGAGTGGGTCCGATGCCCACATCAAAAATCAATGCACAGAGTTGGTTGCCCAACTCCATCCTATATTTAGTCTCAGGTCGACCACACCTAGCAAAAGGCGGCACCAGTGCACCATGAGCAGGAGCATGTCTCTTTGCTGCACCAGCCTCATCCTCATCATGATCATCCTCAGCATCAAGCATGTCCTGATCGTCATCATCAGGATCCACACATGGATCATGTGGTTGACCCTACATCTCCTCGCCATCAAAAGAGCCAATGTCTGCAAAATATATACAAGTGCACAACAATAATTAGACAATTTCATTACACAATTTAATAAAAACAAGTTAAAGAACATGTTAGAATAAATATAAATAAAACAGTAATATTACCTCTATCATCTGGCAGCTCATCAGCTGTGAAGAGGACGTTGGGACACCCTCGCCAATCTAAGCCAACATAAGGACATGGGACCATAATGAAGGGATGCAGCTCGTTAACACTGGCTAGTAAGTCCAGTGAATCATGTGATATCATGGATGGAAACAAAGTGTCTCCCCTCTTGGGCATCATCTGCCCCCACATATGCATCTGGGCCTCAAACATCGACGTACGAGGTTGTCGAAAAAAACTAGTATCACCTCTGGAAATCTCTCAAAAAATAAAAAAACAGCTTTGAAGCAAAAGGGAAGTTGACCCTCCCTTGTGCATGAGAACGACATCTATCTAAGGCCGTACAAAACTGCTGCAAAAAAATGGCAGACCACCTGACAAGTCGTGGCTGTTGTACTAAAGAATCAATATAATATAAAAGTGATCAACTAATGCGTTGACCATCACTAGTGTTGTGCGAAATGGTCGAAATGATAAGGGAGAGGCACTGCATGTCCTATCTACCAAAAGAACCTATACGTAACTGACCTCCGGGTACCTGAAACTCTGAAGGAGATAATACATGTGCTCCAATGTATCTCTGGGGGTAAACTAACTGACTCCTTGCTACAAAACCAGCTGGCACGTCTGGGAATGAGGGAAAATACACCCATCTTCTTGATAGTCCTGTAATAAAATAAATATCCTCCTCAGTGGGTGTGTACCACTAGTTAGGACCAACCTGGAAAGTCTTTCGGTGGGCATTCCACATGCAGATAAGATATCTCAAAAACACACTATGGACCTTTAGGGAAGTAGCCTCCTCATAGAACTTGAGGAGGCCTACCTCCCTAAGGATCCCCTGTGTATCTGCAGTAATAGGGTGAGGGTATGTATCTCTCTACCTCTCTCGGGCCTCCCACTGGCGAATCATGTCATACTGTTCAGCCTGTTTTGTTTGCTATTGCTCCTCTTCTCTCTGAATCATTTCCATATGAAATATTTTTTTTTATATTAAAATAGAAATGTATTTAGGAATATACATATATATATTTTTTTGAAAAAAAACAAACAAACAAGTCGGTGCACCATAAAAACAGTCATGCACTGGTGGCGGTGCATCTTAAGAATGTAGCGCACCGGTGCCGGTGCCCCTAATGAAATACAACGCACTGGTCGCAGTGCAGCTGTCTATTTTTAAAGCACTGTTACCTTTATCAAAGTTCAGAATAGTGGTGCGCTAACTGAAATATACACCCCGACTCGTATAGTCATGCCAGCGGACTGACTTCTAGACAATTACATAGTCGACAGTGCAGTATTTTACCCGGCTGCATCGTTGACCCTTTCAGAATCCAGAATGCGGTGCGCTAACATATACCGGGGCGGATAATTCTGTCAACGCACCACACTGTGATTCTCGTGGTCAACGGTGCGCCTAGATAAATGAGCGCACCGGATTTTATTTTATTTTTTTAGTTTAAAATTATTCGGGGCGCCTTTCGGTATTGCCCCAGAAATGGTGCAGATACCATTAGCACCGGTGGTTGTGCGGCCTGTAAATTTTACAGGAAGCACCGCTATTTTGTGGGGGCCGAATAGCTTCGGCACACCGCACGAAATTTTTTTATTTTTTATTTTTTAATGGTTATTTTTAAGGTTATTTCAATTTCTAATCCGCTAAAAGGCTTAATTATGGAAAAACTAGAAAAATGCCTATACATTTCGCTGTCGAGGAAGCATATTGGCTGTAAAATTTGCAAAAGAAAAATTTCCCACCATTTTTCAAAATGCAAGATGGAGATTGGTGGCCAATGCAGAGCAGCAGTGCATGCAATGGGTGCAATGAGATCACCGATGTCAGGGTGGCTCAGACAAGGGGAAATGGCACCAGTGCTTGAGAGCTTTGGAGCATTGAGGAAAGTGAAAAGTGAGGTTTTTTGGCGGTAATTTTTTTTATTTAACCCTGTTCCGGTGCACGAGGTTTTATAGGCACACCGGTACACTTACCTACAACCGCACCGGGTTGTGTCAAATTTGGCACGTTGTTTATAATGCACCGGGGCAGTTCCCTAACATCGCAGCGGGACATTTCAGTTTTGGCGCGAAATTTTGATGATGCACTGGGGTGGAATATCATTAAAGCACTGGTGCGAAATAGTCGTAAAGCACCGGCTTTTGGCCTTAATTTTTTTTTTTTTGTGTAACGCTATTCTGGTGCATGCGGTTTATAGGTGCACTGGTGCTCTTGGATAAGAATGCACCAGCACGTTTCTTTTTTGGCGCGGTGTTTTATGATGCATCGGCATGGAATTGTGCTGAAGCACCGGTGTGTTACAGTAATAAGACGCCCTGGAGGTGTGTGTACATCGCGCATGTTGTCTGGTGTGCCAATGTTTCATGCACACCGTTGCGTTCTATGGTAGGGCATGCACTGAAAAAGCCGGGTTTTTTGTCGTAATTTTTTTTTTTTAATTTAACCCTTTACCGGTGCGCGTGGTTTATAGGCACACCAGTTCTATTTCTTACAAACGTACCGGTTGGTTTGTGTTTTGGTGCAATGTATTATGATGCACCGGTGCGGTTTCTTTCTACCGCACTGGGTGGTTTCGGTTTTGGAGTGATGTTTTGTATGCACCAGAGTGGAATATTTTTGACGCACTGGTGCTATAGAATAATATGATGCATTGGGCATGTGTGTACGGAGTGCACGGTGTCCGGTGTGCCAATTTTTTGGTCCACACCGGTGCTTTCTCAGTTCTAGAGCACCAGGACAACGTTTAATGATAAGCACACCGAGAGGAAAACATCCACAAAGCCCTCCAAGCTGCCAACCTCCTCTAGTAACCTCCACTAAAAACGGATGTATGGGGTATTTTTCTGTGGGGTTCCTCAAAAACATCCACTAGAGGGTCTTTTACTTATAGTGTTTTTGTCTCGGAGAGGGATTCCACCTTAAAAACTATGTGCAGTTGTGTTCCTTTTGTTTACTGCTACCATTGTAAAAACACTGATAATAATTGAAGATTAACTAATTATCTAAAAGATTAATAATAACACTAATTGAAAGAAATACTGATTCACCCTCTCTCTCAGTATTTCCAATAGAGATGGCTCTAAATCTTGTATATATCGTAGCAGACAAAGTGATCGTCGGAATCAAGATCTGTTAGTGGGAGTTAGGTGGCCTAACCTTACTCTTAATTTTCATTAGATTATTTTTTCATATTAGGACCCCAGAGCTCAGTAAGAGACCCTTTCCCTCTCTCACAGCCGTATCACAGTTTTCAGGGCCTGAACTGCATTCTAGCTCGCATGAAAAGGTGGAAAACCTACGAGCTCCCAATTTTTGGGCAGAAAAGTGCGAATTAGGGTTGAGACAAGGTTTGGGTTTTTGGCCTACTAAGGAATGTGAACATAGATGATACAGTGTAGTTTTTTTAGCTCTGAATTGACATGACATTGTGGTGTTTTACAAATATGGCAGAGTTAAAAATCAACTGGCGTGAACCAGACTTGGATGCTTTTCGTTGTGAGATTCATGGGAATCAGGTGGTGAGATGAGCACTTACTTGGTTTGGGGTTCTCAAGTTGTTAGAGAACCCATTGATGAGGGTAGATGAGCCCTTACTATCGAGGATTGTGAGCTATTGGGACCCAGACCAGGAGGCCTTCATGTTGTAGAGACAGAGGATCAAGCTCACGATCAAGGATATCTAGTTTTTTACCAGATTCTCCCCACTAGGGGTGGTGGGGGACATACATCTAGTATTACCTCGTGGGAGGAACATAACAGAGTTTTTGGACCACCATTGTGGAATGTGTGTTCATGCAAAGGGCACAACCATCACCATCAGTGATCTAGAGAGGCTAGAGACATGGGTTTTCGTCGCAATGTTGTCGCGGATCTTGGGCATCAAGGCATTCTATCACATCACTGGGGGGAAGATGATGTTAGTGGAGAGTGTTTTGAGTGGGAACTACTATGGGTGGGCCCAAATGATGCTTTCGTTGGTGAAACGACAACTATTGATATGAAAACAACAAGTGAACCATGACTATGCATTTGGTACAGTGCTATGCTATTTCTTCTTTGAGAATATCTCGACTAACCAACCTCATGTGAAGATCCGTGATGGGGGCCTGTAGGAGCCCAGGATGTGTCGCTAGGGGCATCTACTACGTAGGGGGGGGGGAGGGGGAGTCGGGTGTGTGTTCCGACCAGATTTTTTCGTGCATTGGGATCAAATGTTGTTATACATAAACGATTATCCATACAATGGTATGAACTATCACGGGGATACTGACTTGCCACTTCCACCCAGATGAGCATGGGGACCTGATGGTAAGTGAAAGTTGTTATTTTTTAGTGAATTTAATGTTGTGAGAATATGACATGTGGTATTGATTCTGAGCTTTTGGTATGAATATATAGCATTGATCAATCCAATAAGATATGCAGGACGTGCCGCAGCACCTGGGGACACAGAACCGAGTGCATCGATGTCACAATAGAGACCAGACTATGAGGCTCTACTGGAGGATCTCCATCTCAGATGTGATGTGGTGCTGAATGGGGTATCAGAGCGCGGGTGGCACGAGCTAGAAGATCGATATACTGATGAGTGTACTGGTATTCACTTAGAGTGGTGACGAGTCATGTGGCACATGGCAATGGTCATACAGGTTTTTCATGATCTACGAGCTAGTGGAGCAGAGCCATTGGCCTGGAAGCCTCCAAATAGTGACTAGGGGCGAGAACATGTGGTGCCCCCTTTTTTGGTTTTTGTAACATGTTATGGGCATGTCGGATGGATTGAGAGTAGTGGACTCAAAACACTTATATTTTTATGTGATGATACATAATATGGATATGCATATTTTTATATAATGATTTTGGCTCACCATTTATTTATTTTATGGGTTTCTTGTGTTAAATTCATGTGATATATTCCAATATATAATTTTATTTCAATGGTGTCTACAAAGTGATTTTGGCTCTAGGAACATGACTATATGTAATGGATTCAAATTCACGTGCTAAAAGCTTCAATCATAGATATTTTCTCAATATGAAATGGTTATGCACACGATAAACTCAATTCAATTGCATGACAAGAAGCAAGGAATATAAAAAAACATGAATCTGACGGATGCAATGATCAATGGCATCGACTAAAAAACCTATCACTACATCATATTCAACCTGGTTATTGGTGGCAAGTCTAATGCATACACTGTTGGAGTGAACTAACGAATGCAAGGGGGTCAAAATGGCCCAATATGTCGAGGCTAGATTCTAGGAGAAGTGACTTCCACCATCAGCATAGCCGATATATGGTGTTGATGATGGATCCATCTGAAAGGTGCCACAAGACAAAAAATGAAGTGGTGGTGGAAAATGCAAGCTACCTAAATTCATGACAGAAATAAATACACGCATGTTAATGGGAGATGTTATGGGTAAAATTTATTGAGGTAGAGTGCATTGCGATGGTTAGGAAGGAGTTGGCCTTCGAAATCCTATAAATGGTATACCTCCTTGCCAAAACATTGAGTGTCAATGTAATGGCCACAATGTGTATGTGGCTTGAATGGGTTTGAAGTAAGGGGTTAGAGAAAAAATCAAATTCATTAAGGATGAAATATTTGGACTCCACAGCATATTGGTCATGGGTCGGCTGTGGAAATAAATACGCATGATGATGCATATCATCCCAAGGAAAATCAGGGGTGGTCATCGCTTCCATGATATCTTCACCAGAATGGAAGATGGGAGAAATAGAGGAAGGGATACCACTTAATGCAGTGGAGCTACCTGGTTCATCCTCATGTGAAATATGGTTCACATATGCATCGCTACTATGGGTAGACGAAGAGCTAGTAGATGAAACATCTACCAATGTGGAGACTAGGGTGTTCAACGAGTGAGGTTAAACAGAAACAAAATGGGAAGCCCTAGAGGGGTCTTCATCCGTGGATCTCATGGATGATGACAGATAGAGAATAGTGACCAAAGATTTCGTCATCTCAACATTTGGGGGAGGTATCACAATGGGTTTAGAAAAATCCTCTGGTTCTAGTGAAGTAGAACTCACAAGTATAAGAGTATATGATCCACTACGAGCGGCCTCTATTTCACGAATTTACTAAAGGGTATCACAAAAGTCATCGATATGGGGACAATGATGGCAATAGTGGCCATAATGATCACACAAAGCACAAGGGTGTTTCATGCACAACAATTTGAGCTTCTTGGATGAATCAGGTAAGGTAACATGGACCTTCGGTTTTTAGATTGAGGAAATGTTTCGTTGACCACAGGTTTGAGACAAGGAAGCTTAGGAAAATTATTGGTGGCATGCCCAACAACATCACACAAAGCACACAAAGGTGTCAGTTTTGGAGGCTTAAGCAGAGCTATAATTTTTTGGGGAGCCTAATCCTTAGGTTCCACTTTTTGGATTTGGCCCCCTCACCAGATGCTTCTGTACCAGGAGTGGGTTCCTGTTAAGGTTTTTGTGGAATTGAAGGAAAGGGAGGGGTCATTATGACTAGTTGAACCAGGGTCAAAGCGGTATATGGTTTAATTTGATTTGGTGGAGTGTTTTCTGGGGGATATAAGTACCAGACTGGGATCCCCAGAGTCAAATTAGGTAAAATCAACATAGCCATAATAGGCACAAAAAATACTACAAGTGTGGGAGATAAAAATAGTATCTGACCTAAAGGGTAATGACCTAGCGAAATGGCTCCCAGATGGTTAAGACTAGGTGGAAATATTCATGGTTGAAAAATATTGGGAGAGACACTAGTAGAAGGATAATCTCCTTGAGGAGATGGTCCTGATGGCTGTGTCAAGTGAACAATAGTAGGTTGTGAAGGCGCTGGCTACTGACTAGTCGTACCGTGCCACTTTTGGCTAACCTAAGACGGTTGCAACATGAAAACACTCGATGAGATGGGCTCAGTGATAAGAGGGGGGGGGAATAGGGAATGAACCAAGTAATGAAGAATATTTATAAACTCTAGGTGAGACACTCGTGAGAGGTGTGACCATTTTTTTATCAGCCACTGATGATATAATAGACTCGAGTGAGGTTTGAGACTTGGGCTCATAATATGTCAATTGATTGATGATGAAGATATTTTCGTTATGGGGTAAGCACATCTTACAATGAAACACACATGTAACAACTAACATCACATATGTGTAGCTATGACCTAAGAGGATATTATAATCCAAAGGGGCATAAATGACTTCTATGTCAATATAAACAGTCTTTCCCGTAAGTGTAACAGGAAAATTGCAGAATATGCCAAGGGGTTCGGAAGGGTGACCGTCCCAATCATGCAAAGTGATAGTGGATGGGGATAGATCAGGTGACCCAAGTTTCTTCGAAACAAAGGCAGAAATCACACACGTGGATGTTCCCTCGTCGATGATACATTGTTGGACAATGGAATTATGAATATTGAATGGTATTTGGAAAGAAACATATGAGGATAGAGAGCGATGTTATGAATTATCAACATCAAAGATAATCAAGTGATCATATGAAGGATTAACAACGTCCAAAGTAGTTAGTAGAGCTTTTCTTTGCGATTGGCACATCTGGAGAACTTCCAGCATTGACATGGTGGCAAGAGACAATGCCAATTCATCTACTATGTTGTAGGTGTGGGCGGCTTTGCCAGAAGCAGCACTATGGCATAATATCTCTTTGGGGATATTGAGAATGACCTCTACCTTAGGCTGAGGGATTTGTGAGGGACCATTTGGTGTCTGAATGGACTCTCTATATACTTTGGTTTGCGACTCGGTTGCAGACGTAGCGAGTTTCTTGTCATATTGGCACGACTGGGTCTGAAGGTTGACATTAGTGGTATTGACCTTGTGAGAGTTCATCATGAGAACATAATAATCAGGATTACCAGACTATTGGGATTGAGGAGCAACCTAAACTTGTGGGGGCTGGGAAGCAACATATCCTTTTTGAGGGAAAGGATTGGTGAACACAACTGGTTGATATAGAGTAGTGTTTGGAGGGAGTGATGTCATGGGTTTTTTTCCTCGAGACGTTGCTTGGACTTCCCACATTTGACGCATTTAGGGTAGAAGGGGACAATCATGTGTATAATGTCTATGTACACCACAACATTCACAAGGTTTTTCCGTACGAAATTCCTTGTTCTGCTTGGGTGGATCGCCCTGTTGTTGGTTTGTGGTGTTAGGCTGGTTCCCTTGGGGTGCGTTTGGTTGGTTACCTTTCCAACCCTGGTTACCCTGCATTTGTTGGTTTTGGTTTCCTTTCCAATTATTATTCACTTCAAATTGGGGGGATTAGTTGTGCCTTGGTGAGAATACACTTGAGCTTGAGGAGGAAGTAGTTGTTGCTGCAGAGGTTGAGAAGGTGTGGGAGGCGGCAACGTTGATGCCGGAAGGGCTGGAGCGATGGGCTATGCATAAGGAAAAAAAGGAGATGGGGAAACATTGGGGTAAAAATTTTGAGTAATAGCTGGCCCTGACATCGATTGATGTAGCTGGGTAAATGCATAAAGTGTGCTTTGACTGGGATACAAGTTTCTTGGAGGGGGATAGATGTTGGAGGAACTGGCCCCCCCTCAGGGTAATCATAACTCATGTGAGGTGAGAATATGGTTATGGGTGTGAAAGGGATCCAATGATACCGTCAGCGACGTGAGATTCCCCTAGTGCAGTGGCACCGCCAAGTCTAGGAAGATCTAGTAAAATGGTATAAACATAACCTAACTAGGCATAGATCAACTCATATTTTAAAGAAACATGGAGAGATTATTCCTCGGTCTGAGGAAAATGAGATGTGACATATTTACCTATGGGGGCTAAGAGTGTTCTAAGAAACCAATCCATATAGATGGTCATCGAATGTAGGAGCTCTACGCAAGCTCCTTCTTATATGCCATTCTTGGACATGGTCGGAAAGGCAGGTGGTAGAAGTCTAACGGAATGCGGTCAAAAATTCAGTACTGGTATCATAGCGAAAAGGTAACTGGAAATATGACAGAAATTCCTTATCAAGATTCGCACAAGCGGAATCAGATGGGGCGGGTTGGTCAACATATCACTTTGCAGCTTCTCCAATGAACGTGCATTGGAACAACCGAAGACGAATAGATTCATCAATGATGGAATTACACGAACAAAACATATGAAATGAGTGGAAATGATTAGTGGGGTCCTCTCCATTGTTTCCTTGAAACTTATGGATGTCAGACAGAAGCTTGGTTGGCATAGCAAGCCAACTAGCATCATGAGAAATGGGATCGTTGATTAACTAGCTAAAGTCGGGAAGGTTTAAACCTGCCATGAAAGGTAGCAAAGGAGTATTTGGTATGGATCCGGTAGCAGTTCCGCTAGAAGTGACTCGAAGATTAGGGCTAGAGCCACCCACTGGTTGGTTTCCCACACCTGCATTGACGCCTAACATGGTGATTGCATGAGGTTGAGAAGAAGAACCAAAGTCGAAATTAGAGGAAGAACTCGATGAACCAGAAGAACCAGATTCATAATGGGGACTCGGGGGAGGACTAACTAACTCGGACCCTATGGGGTGGAGTTATATGCCCTAGCAGAAACTAAGGATGAAGACCTTGAATTCTTTGCGATAAACGCCTTGGGGCGCAATGATGGAAAGTCACAAATGACATGAAACTGTTGAAGAGTGATAAAAAAAGGATCTGTGTGGAAGATAAATTAATTATGATGTTTATGTCTTGGCTTGGCAGTGTAAACCAAACACTCTTCACTTTAGGTGTGAGTGTGTGCAAGCCATGTGTTTATTTTAATTAAGCCCAGACGGTTATTTATAGAAAAAGAAAAAGTGTTGAAAAACTCTAAATGAAACTAAAATGACAGTAAAATAAACAGCTAAACATGCATAAATCCCAACCAAAATAAGGCTCTTAAAAAACTAGACGAAATGGGGGAGAAATTGACTAATAAAACACTAAAATGGCCAAGAGATAAAATTTTCACGAGACTGGGATCTAATGACTTAATATTGCTGGAAATTATGTAGAAAACAACAAGAAACCATAGGGGGAATTTTTTGTAAAAGATAAGGATAAAGGTGAAAAAACTAGGGAAAAAAATGGGACCCTGAGGGAAAAGGAAAAAAAAATTCAAAAGGGACTTTTGGATGTTACAATAACCTATTTGAAGGGTCTATAAAAATGATGGATCAGACCCTAAAACAATGGCTGAAAACACTGCAAATCTCAGAATACCTACTCAACTCAGCTCCTTCTAAAAATGTGGAAGTATACTGAAACCCTAGGGGCTTGGTTCTACTTCAAGGAGACAAACCAAGCATATCCATGCTTAAGACGGGCTAAAAAAGAGGTCAAACAACCCAAAAAAGTGCTCTCGGCAAACCCTGGAAATTTAAGGAAAAACTCAGAAAAATACCAGATCGCAGTTACTGACTTGTAAATAGGTGATATCGTACCTTTCAAGTAGATAAATGCGATTTTAGGGGAAAATCATACTTTTTGGGCTGAAAAGTGTGATTTATTCTCCTTGGTTCTAGAGCCGTATGTTACAGAAAAAATGTAATCTCCAGTGCAGCTAGTACATGTTACCTACGGAAAACACCAGAAAACGTTTGGAATTTAGAATTTTCACTGAATTAGGGAAAAAAGTTAAAAAACAACATCAAGAGGCTAAAAAAATATGAAGGAAAACCCTGATCGTTGAAGCTGATAGTCACCTAGAAATTTGAATTACGATAGTGGAGTCACCATTTATTGATGACAATGTGTAATTAAAACATTAGTGGAGTCGCCATTTGTTAGTGTAAAATATTTCGGCAAGTGTGCCAAAAAGATCGTAATTAAGCTATGGATGACATATAGCCCTAAGAATAAATATGGTTGTAAAAACCTTTAGATCTTCAATAGACAATCAAAACAAATACCGCAAAAACCCGGATCTATGCAGTAAAAGTAGTTAAAAAGAAAAAGAAAATAGTAACAGATGTAAAAATAACTCCAAGTAACCAATGAACAAGACAAGTTTAAAGAATTATATTTTCTATTATGTAACACCTGGTGAAGGAAACAAGTAAATGTTACCAGTCCCCCTCAACGGGACGGGTTATTGGTTGTCCTAAATGCTTTAACTTCGCGAGTCTCTCTCTCTCAATGAGGTAGAAAACCCAAATATGTGATTAACTCAAGTGGGAGCTCAAATGGAAAAAGAAAATGATATCAACAATGAGAATGATCAAAGTGAAGAATGAATGGAAAAACCATCCTATTTATAACAAAATATTGAGTTATCCCCGATAATGGAGAATAATAAAATATTATTAACCAAGATCTAGATCTAACTGCTTGGAATATTTTATTATATTTTTTTGAGGGAAAAAGTATTTAAATTGGTTAAATACCTTTATTTAGAAATAATCAAAAAAAGGATTTATTTATCATTTCAAGAATGTGGTTAAAGAGTAATAGGCAATAAATGATTTGTTTAATTATTCCTATGTGATTTAGTCAAATTTAATAAGGAATAATATCTAAATAATGATTTAATTAATTATGCCTTGAGAAAAATAAGATAAATAATGATTTATCTAATTATTTCTCTTAATTGGGTTAAATATGACTAGGAATAATAGTTAAACAACAGTTTAAATAATTATTCCTAGAGGAAAATCAAATAAATAGTGATTTATTTAATGATTCCTCACGGGGTTTCTTGTTTTAAGAAGAAATAACTTAATAAAATATGGTATATTAAATTATTCCTTATTGTGAAAGAAGTTTTACTATGGTAAAATTGGTCTTACATGGTGCACTTCGATCCATCTATTTAGGAATGGCTATATGATCACTTTTTGGGGATAACAATAACCATCTAACAAACATAAACATCATCTAATATATACATTCAAATTCGCTAACATCATCTAATTATATACACCTCTAGTACATATAAACACCATTAGCTAGCACACAAATATAATAATCTAACAAGGCATCATCATTGTGATCACATCTAACAAAACAAAAACATTTTCTAACATCATCACCACACACATCCTCAAATATACATCTCATATTTTCAAATAATTGCTATAACATGCACATCTATCTCCAAGCACATTAAATGAACATATCTAACATGACCTAACAATATACACATAAACACCAACATATAAATTAATTACATCAACATGAACAAAAAAATGCACCATATATATATATGTGTGTGTGTGTGTGTGTGTGCAAAAAATTCAAATAAATGCTATAAAATATCTGATACAACATTTGTAGTGGCATCCTAGTCTGTAGAAGAAGATGATGGATGGTCAACTACTTGATCAAAAGTTGAACTAGGAGATGGATGAGGAGGTGGTTGGTATGCTCTTTGGGGAGAAACATGAAGCAGTGGGTGATCATGAGGTGATTGAGGAGGACTAGGTGGCCAATTATTACCAGAAGGATCACGACCATGATCATCATGATCTGATGGGGTAGTACTTGGTGAAGACTATGTATCTGTTGCATTGTAGTGATCCCTCAATATTTGTATAAACTTACTAGCTTCAACAACATGACACATAAGGCTCATCATATCATGACAAGTATGTCCAAATCTCCAGGAGCGTAACATCTACCCTGATATCTCGAGCCGTTGCAGGGTGGAATCTCGCCTCAACCAAAACTCTAGAGATTCTACCACCAAAATCCATCTTGTATCCAATATCAGGCCTACAACATGGCCACATGCTTGCATGTAACTGATCAGGACTTCCGGCCTCAGCATATGTGACCTCAACCATATTCGCATCTCCATTTGGTGGGGAGGAGGAATGTCCCAAATGAATGTGCCGATGTCTACAAAATATATAATACACAACAATAATTCGATATTTTCATTAAACAATTTAATAAAATGATTTAAATAATGTGCTAAAACAAATTTTATTCTAATTAATTAAGACAATAAAATGAAACTAGATTAATTGAAAAAAAACCCTAATATTACCTCTAACATACATTGGCTCATCTTGTGTGAAGAGGATATTGAGACATTTTTGCAAATCCATCCCTGCATAAGGACACGACACCAAGACGAACATGTGTTTGACCTCACTACCCAATAGCTCCAATGCTTCGACGGAAATCCTAGCCAGATACTCTGACTAGCCCCTCTTGGGAATCATGTTGCCCCACACGTGCATTCGCACCTTAGTGATCGGCCTAAGAGGGAAACAGTCAAAATTAGGCCTCGTCCCCAGAAATCTCTCAAAAATTATCTAAATTAAAAGGGAAGTTCACCCTTCCATGAATCATAGCATGAAATCTATATAAAGCTATATAAAAATGCCACAAAAAAATGGAAGACCATATGATACATCGTGGCCTCTGTGCCAAATAATTGACATAAAACAAAAGAAGGAAAATAATTCACTTCCCATCACTATTGTAGTGTGCAATGATACTCACTAATAGTGAGAAGAACCTAACCTCCTATGCACCAAAATAAGTGATCCGTAGCTATCCACCAAATATCTGAAAATCTGCTAGAGAAACTACATGATCCCCAACATATCTCTGAGAGTATACAAGTTGTATCTCTACCGCAACACCATGGGGTACATCAGGGAACTGGGGAAAATACTCCCCTCCTATATAGTCCAGTGATAAAATAAATTTCATCCTCAGTGGGCTAAAACCACTAATCAAAATTGACACCTAAATATTGTTGGTCGAGATCCCACCAATGGATCAATTGTGCCAACAACCCAGAGTGCTCCTTCAGGGATGTATCCTCCCCATAGTACTTAAGGAGGCATACATTACTCAAGATGCCTTGGGTTGCCGCATTAATAGGGAGAAGGTACAAATCCCTCTCCTTCTCTTATGCCTCCCACCTCATACGATATTGTACTAGTGAGCTCTCTGCTCTTCCTGTTGTTTCTCCTCTCTCCTCTGATATCTCTACATGATTGACATATAAGATACATCAACCTCATATATAAAACATAATTTTTTTTTATTAAATCAAAAATGTGTTTATAAATATGGACATATAGCTTTCAATTAAAATAAAAATCAACCTCGGTGTGCCAAAAAAACATGAACACACCAGACACGGTGCACCAAAAAAAAAGGAATGTGCCAAAAATGGTGTGTACATTGATTGATGCACCTCTTTCAGCTTGCATGCATACAAAACATTTTTTTTTTCCAATGCGGTGCGTTAACATAAAATTTCACACTTTTGTGTTTAATTTATGTCGACGCACCACACCGAATGGCCAGGTTTAAATATTTGGCAGTGCATTGGGAAAAAATAAACGCACCAACAAGTTAATTTTATCAGACACACCATTGTAAAAATTATAATTTTTAAAGTCGTGCATCATGGAATTTAACGACCCGGTGTGTTTCAATTTACCCAACACACTGAACAAGTAATGGTGCGTTAATGTTACGCACCGATTTTTGGTACACCATGTAAATTTATAGGGTGCATTGTGAACAATGTGAGCCGAACATTTCGAACACACCAGCAAGAAAAAAAAATTAATTATTTTTAACTTAATTTTCAATTTTACTCTGTTAAAAAATTAAGTTAGTGAGAAACATAGACATTACTTGGAAAATTTTTCATCTGGGAGGCATGGTTTCCAAGTAAATGAAAAAAAAAAAAAAAATTCTCGTTCATGTTTAAATATTGGGCGGTGCGTTAGGAAAAATTAAACACACCAAGAAGTTTACCCGATGAACCACCATAAAAATTATAATTTCTAAAGTGATGTACCGTGGAATTTAATGGCCCGATACATGTGAATTTACCCAACGCACCGAACCACTAATGGCGTGTTCACGTTATGCACCAATTTGCAGTGCACCCTATAAATTTATAGGGTGCACCATGAATAGTGCGAGTCAAACATTTCGAATGCACTGCGAAGAAAATAATAATAATAAATGCATTTTTTAATTTACATTCTAAACAGTGTGAGAAAAATGTATCAAACGCACCGCGAAGGAAAAAAATTCAAAAATGATGCATTTTTTAACTTAATTTTCAATTCTACTGCACTAAAAAATTAAGATAGGGAGAAACACAGACATTACCTTGACATTTCCTCATTGGGGAGGCATGGATTACAAAACGAAAAAACAAATTTCACCACTGTTTTACAAAATTTGAAAGGCACGCAGTGAGCAATGAATGAAAGGATTACAAGCAAGGGAAGCACTGATGGTAAGGTGCTTCACAGAGGTAAAGGTTGCACTGGTGCTTGAGATCTCTACAACACTGTAAATGGTAAAAATGAATTTTACGCTTGGTAATTTCTTTTCTATTTAACCTTGTTTTGGTGCGCTCGAGTAACTGCACCAGGGACAATTATTTATGAAACACGCTGTGGGTTTTAAAATTAAGAACCCTGCCGTAGTGCACCATATTATTTAAGCACCGAGGAATTTCATGACATGAATAGCATCGGTTCTTTGTAGGAGTATAACACCAAAATGGTGAAAATGAATTTTACAACTGACATTTTTTAAGTTAAACCTTTGTCTCCTGCTATCGACCAATATATGCACAAGTGCTCCGGCATCACCTAGAGCATCACTATTTTTGAAAAAAAAACCTGCAACAATGCACCATGTTTTGCACACACCATGGAATTCCTAAAATGTCAAAGCATCGGGGATTCATGGGAATATAGCACCGGAATTGTGAAAATGAATTTTATGACTGATTTTTTTTTTAAATTTACATTAGTTTGGTGCTATTGAGTAGTATACATGCCAGTGCTTCGGAGTTACTGAGAACATCGTTAATTTTTATTTAAAAAAAAAACCTAGAACGATGCACCATTGTCTATTAAGCACCATGACATACAGTGATGTTTATCGCACCGATGCTTATTATATGAGTAGAACACCATTGTTTTTTAAATGAAAAACCTTTACCCTATACAACATGTGTTTATGCACCAGGGATTTCGTAAAATGGGAAAGCAACGCTGCTTTATGTGAGTATAGCACCGAAATGGTGAAAATGAATTTTACGACCAACATTTTTTTAAATTTCACCCTTGTATGGTGCTATTGAATAGTATATCGAATATCATCTAGATTTGTGTATCTGCCCAATTTAGCTATTTGATTTCTATTTCTTAATTTTCAAAATATAATTTATACTAAAATTATGTCTTTTCATATCATTTTAATATATATAAAATATTTAGCGCCTTCAAAAAAACACAAATTATACCCAATCACAATTTAGACAATTTCCTCACAAATTTAAAACAAAATTCATTGAAAAAAAGCCGTCAAATATTTAGGGCACGAGATTCAACATCTTTTTCAAATTTGAAGGATGTCGTCATTGACGTCACAATAAAATTCCACTGTAAGTTGGATACGAACATGGCGAAATTCAACACCTTTTTCAAATTTCGAGGACATCGTTGCCAATCTCACAATAAAATTCCAGGATTCCAAATTGATTAACCATTTGCATGTCAGACCATAAAACTAAAATGATTTGAAAATTTAGAAAAGAGTGTAATCAAACTTTTTGAGGTTTTGAGTTTTTTATATAAATAGTTTTCAATCAATATCTAGCGCAATACTGACAATAATATATCATACGAAAGTTTGGTAATAGGGAGTGATAAGTCTACATGATAAGAATTTTTTTTAACAATGCATACATATAGCGTCCATAAGGTATAAATTATGAATTTTTTAATCCATATAAATTACAAATTAAGAATAACCTTGCCATGGTGTGTTATTGTCTATTACCAGACATACAATTTTATTAACTGCATTAGTAATTATTTTATATGAAGCGAACCACCATTTGTAAATTAAAACTCTTCCACGTGCACCATGTTGTTTACACATCAGGGCTTTCATAAATAGGGATAGCACCAATGCTTCATCACAATATAGTGTACGCACTAGTGCACATTATAAACGTAGCACACCATTGTTTTTATTTGTATAAAAAGTAACACTGCAACGATGCACCATTTTATATTAAGCATTGGGGACTTCAATTTAGTTAACCACCTCAGTGCGTATAATATAATATGTACATTGCTACTTTTAAATTAAAAACCCCACAACAATGCACCATATTGATTATGCATTAGGGCATGCGTATACTAGTTTAGCACTGGGGCATCATGAGAGTATAACACCAAACTAAGCAAAATGAATTTTACGACTAACATATATTTTTTTTAATTTAACCATTTTTCAGTGTTATCGAGTAGTATACGCACCAGTGTGCATTATCTACTTAGTGCATTGTAATTTTTTATTTCTATAAAAAATAACTTTTCCATGGTGCACCATATGCTATTAAGCACTAATGTATCTATTTATAGTAATGCATCAGTGCGTTAGTATATTATATATGCACCGTTAAAAAACATTAGCTAAAACATCTGTTTTCCCAACTCCACTAGTAACCTCCGCTACAAACAAATTTAAAAAAATAAATTATAAGAATTTCCGCAAAAACCTCCAAAAAAATTCTAACCTAATACCGTATCTACCAACTCTAAATCACCTCACATAAAGCTAAGGGAAAAAAGAAGAAGAAGAAGAAAGAAAAAATAAAGAACAACTTTACCACTTATCCATTCCATGTCATTTGGTGAAACTATTAACCAAACCAATTCCATCTTGGAAAGATTAAGAATAAGATATGTAATCAGTTCCAATAAACATTAAATCGCTAACCCTAAAAAAATCAGTTTCAACGGACTTAGTTTCTATCCATCTCCTCGACCCTATTTCAAAATCATGGTTGATGCAATGTACAAATATCACCCCTAGGTCTCAATTATTTACCAGCCTAGATCCATCTAACTCCGGATCTATCATGCGCTGAGAGGGATCAAATCTCTCGAGGTGCAAACCTATTTTTTGAGTGAAAAACTTGAGGAAAGGTTTGCACCTCGAGAGATTTGATCCCTCTCGGTGCATGAAAGATCTAGTGTTAGATGGATATAGGCTGGTTCCAGTTGGAGGCATCAACGTCACATTTTTTAGATTATTAAAATTTTTGTATATTTTTGAGATGTACATCATACTTTGAAATTTTGAAGATTAGAAATACAAATTATAACAAATGTTATTAATATAAATATGTTTAGTGATCATAAAAATGAAATAATTAATATATTAAATAACAAATACACCTATCATATCATTCAAATGTGATATGAAGAATATATTGAAAAATACGTGAAAAATACATAATTTATTTAGTATTTAGCCTTAACCTGACTTCTTCTTCTTTTCTCTTAGAAACAACGACACATTTTGCCATATTTTCATATCGATCATATGGAAATGGTGGTTGAAATCGAAGACAATCCAAAGATTTAACTCGAGATATTGCAGTAAAAGTGAGACCTTGTCGCTCTATCCTTCCAATATCAATAGTTTCCTTTTCTAGTGTCAATCCCTAGGACTTATGAATTTTTAATCCCCAAGAAAGTCGCAATGGAATTTGTCTATTATTGCCTCTTTCAATAGGTATAATAGGAACAGTATGAGGGAATAATTCATCCCACACAACTCCAACATATTTATCAAATGTTACTAAAACATATGTAGGAGGATTAGGAGGTGATGTTCCAGGATTATACACAATATCTTCAGCTACTCCAAGAGCACCATTGACAAGTCTTGCATTAGTCCATAAATTTGAAGTTAGCATAAACCTAGCTCCAACAGCAAGAAGGATATCATTATCCAAATTTTCCTCATCTTCTTACATGTTGTTGTTGTTATTTGATCTTGTAGCAACACCACATGCAACAGGGTGATTTAAGGATACCAAGCAACGCTTATTGTGATTGTGCACATCATCATTTTTTGCGAACAAATGTGTAGCCTTATTAAATGACTCTTTTGTTGAAGTATCCAAATTGGAATATGTACATGTCATTAGTACTTTCCAATCTTCTATTGTTGGAATCACATCTCTGACGTTAATTAATAAATGACGAAAGAATCTTTGATCATTGCTCTGTCCGTCTTGCCTGTATACTGTATCAAGAGTTACAACAGTTGTGAATAAATTCCATAATTATTTTGCATGACCTTCACATGCATATTCAGGTCTATCCATAACAGGAGGTAGTTTTCCCAAATCACCAACCAATATAATTGATATACCTCCAAACGAGACTTCTTTATTATGAGGAAAAGCTTGATGAAGTCGTGAATCAATATGTGTCAACAAATTTCTCCCTATAAAACTCATCTCATCAATAAGAATGTACTTAACATGTTTCATATCCTCTTTTAAGGTAAGAAAACGTGACCCTTTTAAATCAATGAAGTTCCTTACTAGTATATAAAGAGAGGAGTGTATTGTTGATGCAGATATGTTGAATGCTGCAACACCAGTAGGGGCCAAAAGAAGTAATGGGCTCTTATGAGGAAGAGAGTCAGTTTCAAGTCTTTGTTTTATTGCACCAATCAAGTAAAACTTTCCAATACCTACTATCCCTCGGATAATCATAAGAAAATTTTCTTCCTTGTCATCTCCTTTGTAATGATCAAGAACTACATTAAATGCTATTTTTTGCTTTTCTCCTAAACTTTCAAATGAATATTTTTTTGATGATTTAGTAGTAACAATTGCATTCACTTTTTTCTTATCAGATATGAAGTTCACTGCACGTCTTGATGTCTCTTCATCAACAAAGCTAGAGCTCCAATTTGTCATAACATCACGATCCCTAAATCCAATCATGTCAAATTCGCTCACATGTATAAACTTATTCTTATACAAACTTGAAATAATCTCCCACTCATGTTTCTTAGAATAATTTTGTACATGTAAAACATCTTTATCCTCATCTCGACATTGAGATGGACCTTTGAAGGTATTGGATTACAATCAATATGCCAAGGATTATAGGAAACATTTTCCCAATTTTGTATGATGTCATCATCTCTAGAACCAATATCTGTATGAAAATCACGAAGCGACTTGTACAATATTAATTCAGACCAACAAAACTCAACAAAACTATTATTTTTGTGAGGGGAAACTGAATGAAACTTAGGAAATACTCGTACAATGGCTGCATTATCTCGTGGTAACCATTTATCATCATGGCGACATTTTTAATATGACCAAGATCTAGAAGCTTCTATCAACGAAAGGTGCTCCATACTCACGGGTCTCTTCATATATGCATCAATAAGAGAATTATCATTATGGTCATAATTTTCATCAACTTTTACTTGTTTGAAAACATTTATCCCGACATTCAAAACAATGAATGTACGACTACATTCATTAAGAGAAAGCTCCAAAAGCACATGGCATGTTTCTTATGCTCCTATATCCCTATCAACAATAGTCTCACACAACAATGTTCTATATGCACGTGCTGCTGGTTCATTTGGATTTTGAATAGAAAAAATACGCATAAACATATCATGGAAGCTTTCTGACCCTTTTTCTGCTTTTGATGCATATTTTGCTATGTATTTAATCACAACATGCCTAGAAAGAACAAGTTTCCAATCCATATTTGCACGCCACATCATCAATGTTTCACGATTATGTGTATGTAATCGATCATCATTTCATCTAGGTTCATATATTTTTTCTTCACCCTCATCAACATAAAGTCTTAACATTTTGCATAGCTCCCATGGTGCCTTATATCTACACACCAATTTTCCACCCTTCTTTATAAGGCATGACTTCTCATTGCAGGTGCTGTGGCGGTCAACACAATTGAGAAGTTGTTCATAGTCCATCATAGGATCAGATTGAAATATTTGTTCAGTGCTCTTTAAGCAAGGATGATCATCATCGTTCCGTTGAATAGGGATCTTTATTTGATATTCATTGCGTGGATTGAATGCATGAATAGATCTATCAAAGTATTATTTTGCAAATATAACTTGATTCGGGTCATTCCAATTCAATTTGTCCATATTGGGAGCATCTTTTAGCCAAAGAAACCCATGCACATGTGGATATCCACGATGTTTCCATTCATAACGACACCAAAAATCTGTAGCATGATGAAATTTTGAAAAAATCTCATCTCGAAACAATGTATGTCTTAAATGCACATAACTTGCTACAATGTGAGGATTATCAATGACATTCTAGCATCTCCATTTTGTTGCTTCCTTTGGATCTATAGGAGAGGTAACTGGCATCAATATATCAAAATCATGCCATTGCATATCTTCTACACTTAGTGTGAAGAATATTGTAGGAGATCCAATTTGTTGTACTAGGTCACATAATTCGCCACGACATTTTCTCCAATATGCACGTGTACCTCTTAGAACATGTCCAAATCTCATCAATCTATCTGCAATTTTAGAATTAGGAAGCTTTTGTAAATGCTTTCATAACTCATCAACTATTTTAGGTAGTTTTGTCATATTTTTTTTTAACAAATAATGCAGAAGACGCTTGAGCACGATGTCTCATGATGATATTGAGTAAAAAGTATCTAAATCGAGGATGTCTCCCAAACCTATTATCATGAAATCTGAGGAGATGTTTTGCATACTCGTGAAGATGCACGTTTCTTAGTCATGGTTGTAACCAATCGGCTTCTCCTTTAGGGAATAATGTTGGAAATTCTATATCAAATAACCCTTCACTATTGCACTCATTTATTGGAGATGAACCAATTCTAGGCCAATTAATGACATTTGTAGTTTCACCATCTAGTTGTTTTTCTTCTCTATTAGGATTATCTACCCATGCACGAATAAGTTCAATTTCCCTAGGTGCATTTGGAGGCCTTACAACAAAAGAAGTTGTATCATAATCGTCTAAATCATCTTCATGACCTGGAGCACCTTCTAACAACGTAATGTCTATGTCATTTTCCATATCTGGTAGTATAATAGAATTAATCATATGTGACACATTTGTTGTTTTTTCTGGTAACTCGTCCACAGCATGCATATCAATTTCTACACCTTTATAATATGGATCATTTTTAATCTTATAAAGTAATGCATCTAGTACCTTTTTCCTTCTAACAGTGAAATCATAGCTTGATCCTTGCTGAACTTTTTTTGCACCAACATCATTAAATCCAAGTCTTTAATATGTCAAGGAAATTTCTTGGCAACATCTTTAACATCTTGAGGAAAATTGATTGTGTGTCCTCTATATTTGTATTGGCCACCTATTGAATGCATTACCCACAAAATTGGACTCGCTCTTGCTAACAACATTTCCTCAACTTGCATAAGACTTCCAAGGATCAAAGGCTGCAACCTCGGATTCATATGATTTTGTGATGAAAATCTATGTTTATTACCCTCTCGTTTACATCTTTTACACATTGGACCTATCTTTTTAGTCACCACTTGAATGCTAGGATACGACTCCTCACACACATGGAACATTTGAGGATGACCTAATTTATCAATTCTTTCACAAAATCTGTTCTGTGCAATAACTTCATCTTCCACTGGTACATTGGAAATCATTTCACATTCATCGTCACATTGCTCCATTGGTTGATGATTTTGTAGATTCATACCTATAGGATAATGATCCTCAATTTTTGGCCCTAGATCACTAAGACCTTCGATTTGTCTTTTTCTATGTGATCTTACATATTGTTGTCTTTGTTTTCTTCTATGTCCTTATTTTTCGTCCTCATCCATTTCTTCAAATTTCATTCTTTTTCTTTGAGAATTATTTATTCGTTCTGCTTCCCTTTCATCCTCATTTTTCCTTTGTTGTTGCCACCTTTTTCTTTCACGTTCCTTCTTTCGTTGTTCTTCCCTTTGATCATCAGTCATTTTTTGTCTTCGCAATCTTTGCTACTCATTTTTTTCTACCCTCTTCTACTCTCTTTCGATTTCAATTACTTGTTTCATAATATTTGGTCCTTGTCTTTTAACTCTTTCTCTCTTTACACTTCTCATTTCTTCACTATTGTTATTATTAGTTTCCCCATTACTAGTACCCATGATATTATATTCCTATACAAAAAAACCAAACACATCAATTAACCATATATATATATATATATATATATATATATATATATATATATATATATATATATATATATATATTTAATACCTAGCTACAAAATATCAAATATCTAACTACAAAATATTTAATACTCTTTCTATGTCTATAATGCAATTGCTGTACATGTGCAATATTGTCAATAGAAAATTTGGCACAATTTCCGACAGCCACTTCGTTGCTATTCCGACACATAGTCATCGCAAGAGCGACAGTTCAAGGATGGGAAAAACGTGGTTTTCCATAACATCGCAATTCCGACGCACTGACAAAGTGTCGCACTACCGACACTTTTTCCGTCACTTCCAAACAAGCGTCGCTCTTCCGACGTTTCCCAAACCGTCGCGCTTCCGACGTTTGTAAACTGTCGCAATTCTGACGAAATGTGGTCTGACGTTTTGAACGTCGTTGTTCCGACGTTTGTAGACTGTCGCAATTTCGACGAAATGTGGTCCGACGTTTTGAACGTTGCTCTTCCGACGTTTTTAAGCTGTCGCAATTCTGATGCCATACAAAAGTGTCGCAAGACCGACACATTTCCAAAGTGTCGCAAGACCAATGCGTCCCATAGGCGTCGCAATACCGACGCATTCCAAAAGCGTCGCAATACTGACCCTAGGAAGAACTGTCGCAATATCGACGGACGTCACAAGACCGACGGAAAGCATTCAAGACGTCGGAAGATCGACGCTTACAAAGCATCGGTATACCGACGACGGGTTCAATTTAAAAAAAAAATGAAACTTTAAAACAGGACAGTAAATCTCCAATATTTGCTATGAATTGTGGGCGTTCCATTGATCGTGAAATATTAATATAATAAACCACCCCGCAACGCTTCGACTATAAAAAATCATATAAACATGGCTCTGTATTTCAAAAAACAGGTTTAAAATAGAAACATGGAAACATTTTTTTTTTCCAATTGTTATGAACATAATTCAACTGTGAAATATTAATATAATAAACCACCCCGCAACGCTTCGACTATAAACAATAATTTTTTTCACAAGAGAAAAACATTGTTTTGAATATATTTTATAAAGAAAAATAGTCCATGAAGTCATTATATTTTCACATCTGAAGATTGGAACCCAAATATCCATCCAGAAAAGTGGAAGTCCCACCCCAGACAATGATAGAAAAATACCCCATGTCACATACTGGGACATGATGTAAAACCCAGTAATGGTCCACATGGACATTATCGACAATCTGAGAAAGCATCCAAATATGCCCGAGGCATCTATAAGAAAGTGAAATAGCAGTATGTAGAATAGTAAAGCAACAGATAGAGTACCGACGTCCATTGTTCCAAATACAAATTAAAAGTACCCAAAATACTTGAACAGAGAAAAACGCTAATCATGTGAGGAGTGTGATATGTCCAAAATATAAAAATACCATCAGACCATATCAATAAACCAACAACATAGACCGGCATCACTAGTTTTGAAGGCAGAGTGATAACCTGTCAACACATAAAATAGTATCATAAAGCAGATACAGGAAATGTGCAGAGACATGTACTGTTGATATACGCCTCACACAGAAAGCATCCATGATAGAGAAAAAATATGTATAAACCCAGGGTCGATTTTATGTTCTGGCTCGCTTGTTCCCGGAAATAAAAACCATCTGCAGAAACCCAGGCTTGCTTGTAAAATCAGGGTCGCTTGATTCCAAAATTGGTAACCATTTGTTGCATCCGAGATGTAAGGTTAAGACTCACTTGTTTCCATTAGTAGCCCGCTACAGCATCCACCCTGTTCATAGCAAAAAGGTTCTTGTAGATATACAGAGAAAGAGTATAATACATAGACTATATAAACATGGCTCTGTATTTCAAAAAACAGGTTTAAAATAGAAACAGGGCAACATTTTTTTTTTCCAATTTTTATGAACATAATTCGACCATGAAATATTAATATAATAAACCATCCCACAGTGCTTCGACTATAAAAAATCATATAAACACGGCTCTGTATTTCAAAAAACAGGTTTAAAATAGAAACAGGGAAACATTTTTTTTTTCTAAGTAAAGTTAATCTATTAATAGTGGGAATAAAATTACAGCATGACCGAAGTCAAAAAAATTGCCTAGACTTATGGAAAATTTGTCATCAAAAAATAAAAAAAGAAGACTGCCCTCATACGGGGAAACCAGTCTTGAACGTTTACAGAATTCAAAAATATTACAGAGGTCCAACACAGTAATATAATCTAAAACATGCCCAATTAAGTGGGCCGTGAAGCAAGAAAACCAAATTAACCAAACTACTCCTCCGGTGGTTCCTCGATGATTCGGCACCATCCTTCAGAAGGTCTAGGATCGCCAGGTGCTATCTCCACATTCACGCCATCGCTCCCCTCCTGAAGGCCCAAATGATGGCCGGCTTTTTCTGAGCTCAGACCCGCTGAACGGGTGCATTGTTCCTCCACTTGGGCCTCCTCACGGAAAACCACGGTGATTGACGCTGTGATTCATGGGCGGTTCAGAGAGAAATTAAATGAAAAAAGCACAGTGTGCGTCATGGGAGAAGGTGAAGTGGTGGGGAAATGAGGAGCAGGGGAGCCCATACGGTGGCCAGATCCTAGAACTCGAACTTGCCCACTTCTAGTGTTTGGATAGCGACCTACGTAATAATCATTGGATTGGCCGGAAGACGACTTGGTTGAGGGGCTGGAGGGAGCGCGCAAGGGTTGACCTCTAGTGCTACCCCTGTGGCAACGCATCCTTTGACGCAGGTGAGGCATGGGTGCAGTCTTAGCAGTGGGGACAAGACGAGATGGAGAAGCAGGATTCCAAGAAATCAAGGAAGACAGACACAGACCAGACTGAGAGAAATGCAGATTTGCACCAAGGTCTAAGCAGCAGTTCAGCTGGCCACTTCTCCTTCTCATCACAGTGAGAAGGTAGTGTAACCCAGCAACCGGAGAGCATATGCAATTCAAAGGTTGCAGCTCGTCTAAAAAACCATAGCGAAACACCATTTTATCGACCCGACTGCAATGGCATCGAAGAACGCCCGTCATAATTAATCTCTCATTGATGAGAGCCGAAGGCCGAATCATATTGGAGCATGCGGAATCGCTAACAGGAGTGGAGGTTCGATCTTGAACAGTGTTAAAACTTAATGCGATTTGATGTGAAAACCTTGGAACTTAAATATCAGCTGATTGAACAGCGTTAAAACTTAATGCGATTGATATGAAATCACCACATTCATGTCCCATCGCCTTAAACGCCATCGAATGCACCCGCATCCGGGAACAGGGAAACTTTTGATTGAGGAAATGTGGAAAAAATTGATTGGAGTGGATCTTTTTTTGGGCCACTCGCGCAGTGGAAATCTAGACCCGAAAAAGATTAGGGCGAATTTGATAAGAAATTCGCGTCACAACTCTCTCTCCGTACGCCAGCCCAAATTCGGACCCAAAAAAAATTAGGGCGGAATTCATTTGGTTTTCGCGTCAAAAAATTGGCCGATGTCAGCAGGCTATTTTGGAACACGAATTTGGTTTGAATTATGGTTTATCGCCGTTTGAAGTCCGGCGAGCTCCACGGCTAAAGGGTTCGTTTGAAGTTTTGACAAAGGTTTTGTTATATATTTTATTTTATATAACGCGTGACAGAATAGTTTTATTGTTTGTTAAGGCCCCACGCTAGTTTTGGTAATATTTTTTTTTAAATGCGACGTATATATGTTTTATATATATATATTTCATATATATATTAAAACATTTATAAATTGTGGATCCCAGGAGAATTTTAATAGATTTGTTATTTGCATAGTTTTTTTTATGTTTTTAATATATGTGTTCCATATAAAAGAAAAGGGTTGTGAGCCTGTTTTGGAATGTAGTTATAAAGTTTATTACTAGCAATTACACCAGGAGGTGCAAGGGAACGCCGAAAGGAGGCAATAACATTACTTGAGCTCGCATTAGTGAGGCTCATTGACCTATTTGAGTAGAAGGATACAGAAATGGTTGTCAATCCCTCTCGAGCCTCTAGAAATGGAATTGATATTGGTTGCCACAAACTGAAGCTTGTGTTGATTAACATCACTAAAGTTTGAGGCATGATAAACCAAGATACCCAATATTAGTGCTACAAATTCAAATCGGGGATTATTGTTAATATAAAGAAAATCAATTGCCTGATTTTGATAAACCAACACTAATATCTGCACATAAGGCTGCTTTAGGACTCTTGAGGGGATATGAAACTTGGCATGTAGAGTAATGTCTTTATGTAAAAATTCAACACATGCCATGTTCACTGGACAAATAAAATATGGAACACTACCCAATTAGAAAATGACATTGCAATAGCAAGTCAACAGAAGGTCAACACATGTGAGGACAGGTGGGTGACACTGTTCAAGATTATGTAAGTGATGACGAATCATAACAGTGTCCTGAACATAAACCCAAAAATTTTCCATTTCCTTTTAAGAAACCAACACAAATTATGCAACACCTATACAATTGGGTAGGAATAGAATAATGTGAAAAGAATATTAAGGGAAACTCTGAAGTTCCATATACACTATTCAAATAAGGAGATACTTCAAAAAAATAAAGTATGAAAGCAATAACAAGAAAGCCATTCAAAAACTGTCAAATTTGGAATTTTAGAAAGAATGCCCTCAATTGAAAAGTCAGATATAATCCATCTACAACTTTAGACTTCCAATATAGCAAAAAAAATATCTTAAACATATCCAAATTTAAATATATTTAAATATGTATCAGGTGGGAAACCTAAAACAACTCTAAACTTGGTCTATAACCTAAACTTCTTCCACAACAGGTTCAAGTGACTCCCAAATTCAAATGCAGGATTCTACAAGATCATGGTAGTGCTTGGCATATTTTCTCTGTGCAAGGAAAATAAAACAATAGACCATTTTCTTTGAACCATGCTTGAGCAACATGCTGAAAAGATGCATTCCACAGGTTTGTATCATAGTCTCAAAGATGTAAATATTTTCAAAACCACTATCATGGTCTTGTAGGCAAAAAAGCAATGGGCCATTCTCTTTAAACCACGCCCGACTGAGCAACATGCTAAAAAGGTGCCTTCCTCAGGTCTGTATCTATCTCTAAAAAACATTAATATGATCAAAAGCACAACCACGGTCTTGTATATCCCCAGAAACCTACAAAGAAACTAATATCTGCCAAGGAATGAACCATCATTAGCTAACCCAGAAGAGTGCCACAACTTACACATTAATTATTAGGATAAAAACTTGTTTGAGGGCCAATCAACAAATATCATAGCACCATTGTTTCATTGTGAAATCACTGTAAAGATGTAAGAGGGTTACATGAGTATTGGTTGACACTTGAAAGGCATTAGATATGTGTAACAGGAGAACAAGAAACATAGAACGAAAAAGAAAGGCAGAACAAAACTAAGAATGCATTTTCAACTTTTTTTTGTGTTGTTTTATAACAATGACGAATGGATTTGAATTTTATGAAAATAAGAGAAAAGAAGGAAATATTAAGGAGAAAATAAAAGAATGTGACAGAAAATGAAAGATTTAGGTTGATCAAAACTGATCACCCACCTTGGATACACTACATAAGAGAGAGAGACAAGCAAAAGGACCTCCTATATGAGACAACAGAAATAGGAACAAAAGAACTCAACGAGGATGACATGAGATAAGTAGATATAAACAATAATATGTTTCCATCCTCAAATGAAATACAAGTTCTAATTATTAAAGCATATCCTGAAGATGAGTATTTATAATGAGATCTCCACGCCGAAAACTCCACGAGTGAATTCTATGAAAATTGGAAACTATTGGCTTGCCACTAACTTCCAAAACAAAAACACTTACAACCCATGACTTAACATGTTATATTACCTAGAACAAATGGAGGGTTGTGAAGTATCACAACACAGTGATTTACTCAATGACCTAAACAACAAAAGTCTAACCCAAATGCTAATGAATCTGGCATACATGTAGTTAATGACCTTTGAGGATAATATATTATAGATTCAACATGTTAAAGTTTTCATTGTATGCTAGATAAGGGCATGAAATAAAAACTACCGAACAATGTAAAAAATATCCCCTAGGCATTTATAGATATGTTTAACGAAAGAAAAGGGAGAAACACATCAGTCAGGGTTACCCTTTAGGTTGATTCCTTACGAAAAGGTTAAATGAAAAAGTCGTACAACTTTGTAAGACTGCCTCTTGAACAGTAATGTTGGTATAATGCATTAGGTGAGCTTTACAGAGTCTGTATCAGGGAAAGTCCAAAGCCTTCCAAGCCATATTTTTGAAGAAAATTCTAAATATGCTCACGGGCATGAAATATTAATCGGATTTTAGTTAAGCTGTTATAAAAAAATAGACAGTAGAACTCGGCTTGAAGAGATCTCTGCACCTCAGAAATGGTATATTAACTCTATTACCAGAAAAAAATTTGCTATTTTCTGAAAGTGCAATCCCAGATCGAGAATGTGGTTTAAATAATGAAGAAAAAGAGATTAACTCATGTATAGGATATCCAAAAGGAAAATTTAGTTTTAATGCTAAGAAGAACAATACCAGATGTTAATATACACATCCAAATGATTATAACCACTGTTGTAACTCACCATCTGTTTATAATCAAAGGACTGCTTCACACTGCTTGATATGTCCTCAATAACTTCAATTAAGACTTTTTTGTCAAAGTCACTTAAAATAAATCATAGTAATCTGCTTATTGTAGGCTGTGTGCTAGTTCACAGTTAGCAAGACCTTGGTCGATATATAAGCTTATTTTAAGCAACGATTTGACAGATATCAGTCCAAAAACCAGAATCTATGGATTTGTTCCTAATTTATTTCAGCCTAATGCATAAATTAATATAGAAGTGCAAAATGGCCTTTAATCTATAAATTTGCATTCTAAGTCTTATTAAAAACTCAACATAAAGACAACATTGTAGAAATGCAGTATAAAAGAGAAATCCAAAAAATGATGAGAATGATACATAGAATTACCGTGCAATATACAAGGTTTCCTTAAACCTTAAACCTTCCATATCCTTACGCTGAATGTTCGGTCATTTCACATATAGCTAAAGAAAATCAACCATGCACTCAGGGTGTCAGAACTGTACAAAATACATAATCACCAATAGTTTCTATACTAAAGAAAAATAATTTCTGATTATTTGTTGCATCAGTTTGGAGATATTCTAGTTAGATCGAGGTGATAAACTCTGCAAGGACAACATTAAAAGTGGATTACTATGGAAATTATCTATTGTGGGAACAAATAAAGACCTTGATCTGTTTAACATCTGTTTCACTTTACTTATCATGATTCATGGTGTAGACATTTAGGAAATGAATGACTGTATTGTGAGATATTCAATCCACAGGCAGATAACTCGGGTTGGGAAATAGAAACATCACGTTGTAACAGAGGTCTTGGGCATATAACAGGGGACTTGGGTTTTTTGGAATCAAAATTCAGGTTAAGATGCTCATCTGAAGAATGGCACAGTGAGCCTTAGCATGGAGTTGGGAGTACCAATTTGAAGTGCAGGTAGGGCATTGTACAATAGACCAGTTAGATTTCTGGACCCTAATACAAAAGTTTCTTCTTCTTTCAAAACGTGTTTCTCGTTTTTTGTAACCAATGTGGGACCTGTTATTGTTTCAATTGGGGATGGATTAGCATTTTTTATTGCTCCAGATGATCACACTCTGGGTAGCCTCGGAGGCTATTTGGGGGTGATGAGTCAAATAGGTCTCAATGAACTGTTTCCCTCGCCGGGGAATACTATTGCAGTGGAATTTGATACTATTTTGGATGTTGAATTCCACGATCCTAATGGAAGCCAGTACCTTCAGCACCAGTACCTGTTCACAAAAGAGGGTGCCATAGTCATTCATGCATGCAGAGAGGGTGAATTGCAGGCATTGCAACAGGAGGTGTTGTTTTTGTTGCATTGGCCACTAGATTTTTTGTCTGGTTCTGTTACATGTGCAGAGTATTGAAAAGGACAGACAAATTTAGTTTAGATATTTTGAAATTACCTCGGAAATTCACCTACCAAGAGCTCATCAATGCTACGAAAGACTTCTTTTGAATGTGATTGATAATCGATAATTGCAAGCAAGGGTAATCCCCTTGTGAAACCCAAATTTCTGAGTATTTTCTAAAACCTGATGAAAGATTCATTGTAATGAACAAGCGCCTAGGTCCATATTACGTCCAAATATACCAAGCACCAAGATCTATAAAACAAATCCACAGTATCTGCGAACTAAGAAGAATAGGTGGAAAATGTATTCTGCTTACCTGTTCAAATAGTGGTTGGAGTTTACCACGGAAAAAATTTGACAGAGCCCATGTAGCATTTCTTATCATTGAAATTCTGGCAGTATCATTCATCTGGGCAAGCACCTTCCTTAGAGCTCCATGACTGAGGGCAAGATCCCTAAATGTTGCAGAGTCTCCAGCAATATTTCCCAAAGCCCAAACAGCCTTACACGAACACTAGTTGAACTCAAAGTTGGGTACTAGTTTTTTAAATCAAATTCCAAAATTACAGACATATAAAGATAGTTGGGAAGAATAATTTTATGCCTCTAAAATAAACGTGCTACATGTTCTCGAACATTATCATTCCTAGAGGTAAGAAGTTCCACAAATATAGGCAGTGCCTCATAATCAATCACAACCTTTGTATTCTCAGAGGTTCCTGAGACTATATTAGTCAAAGCCAAAGTTGCTTCAAACTAAATTATCAATCACAAGGTATCACCATCAAAGCTATAATTTTAAGATAGCAATTTATCTACCATTGAAACTATAATTTTAAAATAGATACACCTAGTGATATAGACACCTAGTGAGAGTAGAGGTTAGGAAATTATAATAAGAATTATTACAAGATATCACTCACAGTGCAGTTGATTGTTAATTGTCTGCTGTAACTATAATTTGAAAGAAGACACACTTAGTGATATAGACACCACCAAGTGAGAGCAGAGGTTATGAAATTATAATGAGAAGTATTTCAAGATATCATATTACTCATAGTATAGTTAATTGTTTATTTTTTGGTGTAATAATTGTTTATTATTTATAAACACAATCAAACATATTATGAGGGACGGTGATGAAATTGACAACAGTCTCATAACAAACCATAACGAGCACATCCCCTGGCAAGATAGACTCTGAATAAGAAAGAAAGAAAAACAAAGTGATTACTTACAATATCATAGGCTTCCTGAAGAACAAGATCCAGAGCAGCATCTGTAACCCTAAAGCAACACCTCTCTCTGCAAGACGAATCGCTACATCTTTCATATGTAGTCTAGAAAATTTTCTGAGCTCATCACGAGAAAGAGGATCAAATACAACTATCTCATCAAGTCTATTCAATAGCTCTGGCCTGAAATGTCTTCTAACCTGCAAAAATATTCAAAGGCATGTCAAAGAATTGTAGCCAAATTCGTGATAAAATTATATGAAAAATATGCATACACAGAGTCCAGGAGAATGAAACGGTAGGTGTATTGGCAGCTACCAAAATGCAGCAACTAAAATGGTAGGTGTATTGGCAAGTGCGGAAATACAGCTACTAAAATGGCAGGTCTATCGATGGTTGCAGGTCTGTGGATTGTTGATGGTATTTTCAGACTGATTCCATGGAAATATACCAGAAACCAGTGGTATGTCAATCCTAGAAGGTAACCCGAGAGACTGTGACCGTCAGATTAAACAAGTAACATGTGTCGTGCCTAGATAAGAAGTGTTGACGAAAAAAAATTGATCTCTTTCATAAAAGAAGGCCTATCGGCCTAAATATCTAAGACATGTGGCACTCCATGATAAAGACACATGGTGTCTGGATTTGAGTTTTTTAGGTGGTCAAGTGGGCCGAAAATAGGTAAAATGTGGCACCACTCAGAGATTGACATGTGCCAATTGGTACAAGTGGTAGACAATTGGCATGCTCAAACAATGAGGTGATGCAGGAATGACATGAGGGAGAAAATATCAGAAAAGCCCCAAATCTGGAGAACTAAAGCTCATCACCAACCTAAGATTGACAACTTTACATGATGTAACCTATGAAATCGTAAATGGAGAAATCATAGTAAAAATAAAGTAACCTATGTAACAATAAATTCGGATTCATCCTGGGAGTGGTAAATGGAGAAATCATAGTGAACAACAGGAAACATGCAGAGTTGCTTACAATCAAATAAATGAAAAAACACATACAAAAAACCTAGATAATAATCATGAACAAGCTTAATATTGAATTATGAATTGTAAAGGAACTTACAAAATGTGACATTACGAACTTGGTCAAGCGCACAAGCAAAAATATCCTGGACATGACCCTGGTTGACAAGTCGTATTGCTCATGATGCAAGAGGATTTGTACGTGCACTACCAAGTCAATCAAAATCCATCATTATCTATATAATAAATACAAGTAATTGATGTAGTATTTTTTACTCTAAGATGCATTCTTATGATAATGTTAGAACATATGTTGAAAATGTCAAAACATACCTGAATAAGCTCCTCTTCGTTTCAAGAACAATTTATTGGAGTCGCATTAACTTGGAACAAGCCTCCCACAATCTGAAAGAGTAGCAACTAAGTCAACAAAGACTTTTTTGTTGCTACGCTGGATCGAGGGAGGTTTGCTCCAAGATTAAATCGCTCCAATAAATTATTCTCTACTAAACAGGGCCAACCACGTGAAGGTGGAAGCTCTTATGCCCCCCCCCCCCCTCACATCACTCTCAATTCCCCAATACCCAATCTATATTTCATTTTTTACTTTCATGAGCATAAAAAAAAATATTCAATAACTAATAATAAAAAAAATTCAACAAAAAGTACACAAGGAAACATTGAAATTAATGCTTGACATAAAAATAGTATGATAAATGAGTTTTTTATATAACGCAAAAAACGTTCCAAGTATGGTAACGTTTGTCTTATAATAATACATTATTTTACATTATCAAATTTTCTTTTTCTTCTTCCTATTTCTAAAGCTCCTAATTACATCATCAATATCATCGTGCTCTGCTCCTGTTTCGTGCCTTTCGACCCGCACCGCTGACCTAGTTGCGTATTCACGATGTCTGGGCTCATCCAGTGACGGGGCATCGCCTACAAAAACAGATAATATTAAATTTTAATTGTCAGTTTTTAAATATCATTGAACTAGTTCGGTAATATTAATAAAAAAAAATGCAATGAGATTATTTACCTGGTGCACCAGTTGTCGCCGTTGGGACTGTTGCCCTGTCTTCCTCTCTGGTGGTAAGATCCTCAAGGGAAACATTCTCTGTCATTTAAACAAAAAACGTTATAAGGACAACCATCAAGGTATAATTAGAAAAAATTATAAGTGGAAATTAATTACCATCACGACCCTCACTGATAGTAACATTGTCGGCCTGGTCCCCACTACAATGATCAGGTTGCACGTGAGGAGCATCTACATCTGGCTCTAAAACTAGGTTATTTGCCTCGCTTTCTGATGTGTCGCTTCTCCCTTGATTTAAGAAAATTTGTTAGACATTAAATTTATGATCTAAAAAAAACATATCAGCGTTAATGTTTTACCTTATTAGTAAGATTCTTTGGATGTTGGGACTTCTTCTCTGCAGCCATGATGTTTCTTGTCCACGTTTTCTGAGAATGAAATGGTTTTACATTTTTATTTTCTCCGTGCTTCTTCAAGTCCTAAATATTGTGTACCTTATATTATATATATTTGCATTTTTAACTATATTTGACAGGATCATTTTCACCCGTTAAATGGATTTTTTTTCAGACTGAGGCACAGGTTATTCACGACTACAATTATTAAGTGCTTAATTTCAAGTAGCCACCTGCCCTAGTCATAGATGGCTCCTTAATCCTAGCTTTGGTTGCCTTCGAGGTGTCAGGCAACCTAGCATCAAAAAATTGAAGTCAGATATGACGTAGCACACTTTTATTTTAGACATAGAGAAAATTAAAGCTATTGAATTAAAGTTTTAATTTACCTTGCGGGTCCAGTTGGCATTTTTCCTTCTTTCTTTTCCCTTTTCTCTTTTGTGTCATGGATGAGTGCTCTCGACTCACTCTCTGGAACTGTGAGAGGACGCTCGTATCTAGGGTTAAATTGAAATTGCGTCCTATAGGTGTCCCTAGTATATTTCAAATATTTACCGGCTACCCGAGCCATCGCTGTTATATCAAATGTGCCGATCCCAAAAAGGGCTTCTAGATAATCTAGAAGTTATTTTTTCAGGTTGGAATTCTAGGAATTCCACCTTGTGCATATGGTTGGGCCAAAAATTACCAATGCATGGCTCTCCGAAAACCTATAGAACTCATTGTTTCCTACACAGAAAAAAAAAATATATATATTATCATTAATTTAAAAATAAAAATCATGATAAATATGTTTTAGATAGAGTACATGAAATAGTTAAAATATTAAAATTTACCTGGGAGTTGTATGTGCTTTATAGGGACACCTTCATCGTTCACCAACAACGTGCCATTAATGGTCCTTGTGGAGCTGACACGTGTAGCTCCAGGAAACGCAATAATGTAGTTGGCCATATCAGCCTCATCACTACCAACACGTTCAGCGGTTGGCTAGGTGTCTGCTTGGGCAGGGTGTGTTTCTTGGCTGGCACCTAAAGGAGTAGAAGGTGTACGAGAGTGTTGCTAGGCAATCTCTTGCCCTTGTGTCCCACTACCACCAACACCAGGTTCAGCAAGTGCCAGAAAATGCTACATACAAAAGAACTTTTTGTTAGTTTAGTTAATGTAAAAATTAAAAATCAAACTATCACAATTCATCTCATGCAGAACAAAAAAAATATCCTTTTGAATTTTTATTATTACCTGATATGTTTCTAGCTGGGTAATAAGTTGTTTTATCCTCTCTTCTGTTTCAGGTGTTTGAGGCGCATCTATCAAAGTATTAAATTCCGACCCTGCATCTCGTGCCTTTTTTTGCAACAAGAGCACTGGAGATAGAGATGAAGAAAGCTCTTCCTCAAAGAGAGAATCATTAGGCGTACCATGGCTAGGTGTCTGCATATTTGAACAAAATTAATATTATTTCAATTGTGTAAATAACTAAAATACCTGAAGATATAGCAATGCTGGCACTTTACATTTTCTTCCGCTGGCCTCTTTCCGCGATCATCCCGTCTCGAGGTTGTTTCTGTACTACCCTGATCAGTTTGCCACATTGCAATAAAATTATAAATGTAAAAACATGAAAACAATATCTAACTTGAAAACACAAAATGAAAACTGAAATAATTTCTAATAAGACACCGAAAGACAGAGTTAGAGTTTCAAATATGCCTTGCATTGAATTCAGTCCTGGAAACATGTCATTGCACATTAAAGCACCCAAACAAGAGACGAGTTGACAATGAAGACCTTATTGAATATATTGTTGGAGCAACTTCTAGTAAACTTGTTGTGAAGACCTTGAGGACATTTTTGGAGCAACATTGTTGAATTTGATGGTATAGCATTGTTGGAGACGATCTTGAAGGGCCTTGAAGTGAAGCTTTTGGAGCAACTATTGAAAAATCCTTAGAGAATTTAAGTAAGGCACTTTCTATCTTCCATCACATTTTTCCTTTCAATATCCTTTAAACGATTATGTTGATATTTAATGTTTGAAATCATGTTATAATTCCTTGATTATATGTGTTTGGGGACTTTCCCTTTGAAATTACCCAAAAATACCCTGGCAATTTTATCTTCAGGATGCATGTCTGACCCTATTGTTCAATATTTTGATTGATAGTAGTAAACATAGAGAGTTAGGGGGCTCTTGACTTGGTTTGGTTGGGCCATTAGATCTCTAACATCTACTAGGGAGAACCCCCCTTGAGTTGGAGGAGAGCTAGCTTGAAGTGAAAAGAGGTTGGAGAGGTGACAACGGAGCTATTGAATTACACATGGTATCACACTTTAGCTTTAGGACTTTATCTTGAGAAGTGCGAGATTTTGCTATATCAATTCTCAAATTGTTTACAACACTATTGTTAAGAACTAATAAGAAGTGATGTTGAGGGGTTTTTGGGTACAAGAAACAATACCATTTAAAAACTAGGGTTCTCAGTCCTTGGCATTCCTTCACCTGGGCCTAGGGGCACACTAGAATAATTTCACACTAAACCATGCAAACTTAAAAGTAACTTAACAGATCCATAAAGTAATAATAATCATAATTCCTAATTTCCTGTTGTATGATATGATGCAAATTATTCAAACATGAAGCAATGAAGACATGCAATGTCTTAATTTCAAGATTGATGAACCAATACAAGAAGTTAGAAACTACAACTTTGATTCAATACTCTGTGTCCTAACTCCAGGAAGGAATCTAGTTTGTAGTACAGAACATGCATCATGTATTATCAATTCTTAATTGAAAACAAATAAAGGTCATCTACCTCATCAATTCCTTCCCATTTTGTGTTTTTATGTTATATTCCTTATAAAAGTGTCAAATTTCTCTCAAAGTAAGCAACCACTGAATAAAATAAAAAATAGTTGAGATATGATTGAGAAATGGTCATTTATTTCTTGAAAGGATCTTCACGATTTCTTTGGTTGTTTTTCATCTCAAGAAACAAGAAATGACCTAAGAAGCTATCGTGATGTAATATAAGAAACAACACGGTGCAATGGCCATTTTCAAAGCCAAATGATGTCCATTGAGGACATGGCCTTTATTTGGTTCCTGTTTCATAGGGGTTTCGGGTAGAAATGGAACTTTGTTGTACCATTTCCAGTAGTAAAAAGGGAAAACCTTCTTTTTCCATGGGAAATAATTTACCTTTCCTTTTTCAAGATAATCTAAATCACAAAAAATATGAACTATACTGCACACATTCTTGGATAATGTGAAAGTGGAAAAGGAATATCCTACACAAGTGATGCACACATGTACATTTGAACACTAATAGATTTTTGTACTTGAAATGCAATGCTTATTTTCATTTAAATGTAGGGTTTTTAAAGCAGGGAGAAATAATGGCTGCCAAATTAATAAGCATTTCTTTGGTAAAAATTTAAATCTTGTATTGGGTGATGAAGATAATAGAGGGTATTGAATCTTGATTCTTGACATTGTGTTTAACTTGAATAACTGAAATGATTATAAATATCAGTCGATGAGTTCTTTTTTCAAGTATGTCACTCAAAACTCTTATGTTAAAGCATTGTATGATGGCTAGCATTTGCTTGTTTCCCTTTCTTCAGTTCAATGTAAAAAGTATATTAATATATTGGAGCACGAATGATAACTACAATTGTTTGCTCTGCAGTATATCTAGCCCCAAGATTATGAAAATTTTTCTCAAGTGGAGCTATTGGTTATTGATGAAGCAGCTGCAATTCCATTTCTTGTTGTAAAGGCTCTGCTCGGGCCATATTTAGTGTTTCTGTGCTCTACTGTAAATGGGTAATAATTATAAATGAGCCAACCACAATCATAGATTTGGTAACCATTTGGTTTCCATGGATAGTGATGATGATATTAACCCTATATATTAGTGACCTATATCTATATGAGAATGATCTCAACATTGACCTTGATATGGTTGTATGGATGTGACCTTTGGTATGTCATCAAAAAATCCCCAAATATCAGAAAATCCCCAAATCTGGAGAACTAAAGCTCATCACTTTCGATCTGGAGTACTACCCTTGTGATAAAGTTGATGACTTTCGATCTTCCATTCTCTACCACTTTGCACTTCACCTTCAATATAGATCAGACCAAGGGCAATTCGTTACTGGGTGTTGAGATGGATGAGTTTGTCAAACTAAAATCCATAGCTTAAACTTCATGAAACTGGTGGAGTCAAATTCATGCAAGCACAAACACATCTTACACATCCTCTTTGAAACTCATCCAAAAGAACATTGGAAGACATCTAGAGAGAACCCTACAGCCTAACACAATCCAATGGAATTGACCAAAAAAACCCAAATAGAGTCAACCCTACTATAGGAGGAAGGGCCTACAGTAAGAACTTACCATTTTGCAAGAGCTGAGGGCGAATGCTGTTCTGCAAGAGCTGAGGGCGAATGTTGTTCTGCAAGAGCTGAGGGCGAATGTTGAGGGCGAATGCTGAGGGAAAATGCTGTTCTGCAAGAGCTGAGGGTGAATGCTGAGGGTGAATGCAGGGCGAATGCTGTTCTGCAAGAGCTGAGGGCAAATGCTGAGGGCGAATGCTGTTCTGCAAGAGCTGAGGGCAAATGCTGAGGGCGAATGCTGTTCTGCAAGAGCTGAGGGTGAATGCTGAGGGCGAATTTTGTTCTGCAAGAGCTAAGGGAGAATTTTGTTCTACAAGAGCTGAGGGCAAATGCGCACGTGATATCAGACGTTAATGTAGTTTTTAATAAAATCATTTTTATGTAGTGCGCATGTAAGTGTCATAGTTTTTAATAAAATCATTTTTATGTAGCGCGCATATAAGTGTCGTTATACCAACTGCGGAAAAAGCGTTGCTATTGTGATGGCTACCTCCAAACGTCACAATTGCAACACTTATACATTGTGTCGCACTTGCGACGTTTGGAGGCAGCCATCGCAATAGCGACGCTTTGGGGCATAGTGTTGCAATTGCGACGTCTTCCTCCAAACATCGCAATTGTGACACTTTGTCTAAGTGTCGGTATTGCGACACTTTTCTCTAAATGTCGGTATAGAGATGGTTTCGGGTGGGATTGAAAACATTTGGGGAAATTTCCGACATTTGGTCAAAAGCGTCGGAACCAAGTGTCGGAATTTCCCCCAAATGTACTAGTGTGTAAATTGTGTTTGATGAGATTTGGACATTAAATATTAATATATTTCTTATTTAATATATTAATTATTTCATTTTTATGATCACCAAACATATTTATATTAATATGAGTAATAAATATTTATATTAATATTTATAAAATTTAAACCATTCAAACACTACGATATGTAAATATCGAGGTGATTAAAAGCTTCCCTTACATATATTTCATAATTATTCAACTCCAAGCTTAATTTCGAAGCTAGTCTTCCATCTCCAAAATATTACAAAACATGTAATCTACTTAATTTCACTGTTGGACATCACAGGATTCACGTGAAAAGGAGAGAAGGTTTTTTTTGTTGTCATAAAGAATTCGGTGATTTTGCTGCGGTATGATACCAAATATTGAAACACCACCATCTTTCTGAGTGGGTAACATTGCAAGGTAGAAGACTATGTTATCGCTGATATCGTTAATAGGGATTATGTAGTTATCTATGAGAAAATCGTAATCTTCTCCTTTGAAATTGAATGTCACAGTAGGAAAAGTTGAATTCTAAAGGCCATATGGGATAAAGCAGAAGTCTAGCCCAGTGAGAGGGGAAGTGTTGCGTGGGTAAGTAATTAGCGATGACAATGATTCCGTGAGGGAATCATAAGCAACCTGTGGCAGATGAGTGAAAAGGGTTCCAGAATCTATGATTAACCCTCTAGTGCCATCATAAGGGTTGAAGATCAAAAGTACTAGCAGGGATATTCAATGATTAACCATTAACGCCGATTTGTTGTAATGAAAGATAATAAAATGGTATATTTTGTGTGGCTGGAAACATGGGAAACGAACCTACAGTTGAGCCATTCTTGGAACTGTTTTCACCTATAAATAGAGGGCTGGTTTCGGTAGGAGAGTCGAGAACAGAGACGAGAGAGTAAGAAAACTTACTTCCCAACAATGTGCCGATCTGTGAGACCAAAGAACGATGCCCTTTCTTAATTGAGAACGATAATTCATGAAGCTTGGATATTAAACTAAGGAGAAAATTCGATACTGGTGATTCTGCTGCACATTCCCATACAGATGCTAAGTAAGCCATTGAATGGCAGCTTTGTGGAATTATTATTATAAATGCACCACTATTGTATCAAGCGTTATTTCTTTCAGAAGGAAAATGCAGATAAGGAAATATAAATTATTTACCTCGAATTAGAGCCATGAACCAAATGTGAATCACCTCTCTGTCAATCAAATATTTGCAGAGCTGAGTTGTTTTAAATTTTTTTCACCTCACCTTGTCGATCAAATAATTGCAGAGCTGAGTTGTTTTAAAAAAAAAATTGGTTTATTTATATGATTGTTAAAATTTATTTGTTAAGCCGACACTTAATTTTTTGTTTATTTTTTTTTTAATTTAAAACTTAAGCCGACATTTTGTATGAGGACGTGACATACCTAACATCGAGGTCAAACTGGGCTGTAGATGCGCCTCTCGGCGCAATCAAAATACCTAGATCTCAATTATTTATCAAAATACTATGTCTTGCCTTGCCTTGCCTGTGCCTCTAGCTAAAAGTCATTTTCATCTATTAGCCATTTCCAAAAATAAATTAAACAAAAGTAAACTTTAGAAATGACAAATAACATGAACACCTGCCTTTCATTTATTAGCTATAACCCCTCACCACTCAAAACTATGGCTGTCAATTTATTCCACCATTTTTTAATGTTATATAAATATATCACATTTATTTATTATAATCGACCACGCACACATTAATGTTATTGGATATACTTCAATATAATAATGAATATATATATATATATATATATATATATATATATATATATATATATATTTGACAAGAACGGTTATGTTTTATTATATTATCTCTTTGGCGTAAATGCCTCCAAATTGATTACAATTAGAAGATCTATTTTGGTCTTATACATTTGACGGGCTATCAGAAAATGAAACTAATGATGGTCTACATATCTTCCTCAATACCTAGCCAAGGTTTACCAATTTTATCATAATATATATATATATATATATATATATATATATATATATATATATATATATATATATGTAAGACGATTATGTTTTACTATATTATCTCTTTGGCGTAAATGCCTCCAAACTGATTACAATTAGAAGATCTATTTCTTTTTCTGTCTCATTTGACGAGACATCAGAGATATTGCGAAAACTAAGCTAGTGGCTCTTACATATTTTCCTCAATGCAACTTCCGAGATTTTCCCAATTTTATCATATTATCATAATAATGAAAAAATATATTATCATATTACAATTTTATTATTAATTATAAAATACTATATTATTCAATATATGTGTAAGGTACATTTTTACTTTTAATTTATTTTTATATTTATTATCATCCTTATTTTCATGAGATAAATAAAAAGTCATGTGAAATAAGTAGTTCTTATGTTTTTTTCATAAAAGTGAGAAAATAAAAATATGCATTTGCTACAAATATTTATTTTCATTTATCACTGTAAATGTGTAAATGGAAATGAAAGTCTGTAAATAAAACATTTTCACTTTCATATAGTTATTGTATTTGTTATAAATATTTGTTGTCAATTATCATTGTAAATATGTAAATGGAGATGAAAGTTTGTAAATAAATAGTTTCATTTTGATATTGCTAATTTTTCTAGTACATTATGTGAAAATTTATAGTTATAGTTATATTAGTAATTATACGATGTTTTCTTGTTAATGAGGTTTGATTTAGGTGGTTAAGAGAAGAGGTTATTGTCCCTTTTATCCAAAAAAAAAAAAAGACAATAAAACTAAAAGGTAAAAATTTGTATATGATAGAAATAAAACTAAAAAATAAGATCTCATAAATTGATATATGAAAGAAAAAAATAAATGGGTATATGAAAGAAAAAAAAAGAAAAGAAATAAAATTAAAAACTAAAAATTGGTATATGATAGAAATGAAAGTTACTCAACAATGCATAATAAGATCTCAACTAATCACTTTACAAATAAATAAATTTAAATAATAACAAAAAATAAATTCACAATGTTAAACTATAGGTAAACCAAAAAATATAATCAAATATAAATTACTAATGCCTAATACATACCCAAATATAATAAAATATATATAATTTATCAATTATATATAATTTATTAATAAATGGTTAACTTAAATTTATATAAGGAAAAATCTAAAATTTAATAGTAAAAAATCACCACATAATTTCCTTTCAAAATGTAGTTATGTTGAAATAAACAAAATATTATATCATGATCTCATATCTTATTCTATGAAACATTATTGTTGGACTATATTGTAATAAAAATATAATTATACAAGCGATAAATAGGAATATACTAAACTTTGTCTCATTCTCTAAATTATTGTTTCGTCGTCTCTCAGGTTGATGTGTCTTTGTTGCTACAAGTGTATTAATGTGTACAAATCAATAATTGGTTGGAGTTAATTGTAATGATGAGCATTTAAAAAAGGAAGGTTTCTGCATTGATGAATATTTATTGTGCATATATAAATAAAATTTTAAGTTTTTTATCATTATAATAATTTCAAAATAATAATAATATTTTCTCTTATATTTTCAAAACTATAATGAATTTATATTTATATATTATTTAAACTACTCTATTATAATTTTTTTTTTTTTTATGTTTTAAATATTTTTTTAATAATTAATTTTAAATTTTTAAATTTAAAGTATATTTATAATTTATAAATTAAATTATAAATATATATACTAAATATTTTGCATATCTTATATATAAATATTATTTATTAAATATAATCTCTATAATAATTTGAAAATCTATATATATATTTTTAAATATATATCACAATAAAATTCTAATATAAAAAAAAACGGAAAATGACAAGTTAAACTTTAGTACGTTTCTCTAAGACCAAACTCATGCTTTATCTACTCATGAACACATTTAAGTTGTGAGAGATGGATATCATAAATCATACATTATTTTCTAATTTACATATTCTATTAAAATTGATTAATAAACAAAATGATAAAACATATTAAACTTTAGTATGTTTCTCTAAGACCAAACTCATGCTTTATCTATTTATCTAACGCATTTAAGTTGTGAGATATGGATGTCATAAACCATAGATTGTTTTCTAATTTACATATTCTATTAAAATTGATTAATAGATAAAATGACAAAAGTAATTAAGGTTTATTGTTGGATATTAAAATTATTATTTAATAGAACCTCGATTGGGGTGTGATACGGTTGAGGATCCCCATGAGGATCATGATAAAGGAAATTAAGATGAAGTCTGTTGGACAATAGGCCGGTCAGAACAATGAGAGGTGGAGAGGGAGGTGTGATGACAATGCTCGCGTGCAAGCAAAGGAGATGTATGTGGGAGTGTGTCATCATCAAGGCAATTGGAATATTGTCTGGAGTATGAGATGGCTTGAGGTGGTAAATATGTTTTGGCTCAGTCAGTGCAGCGTCTCGCGGGTGGTGTGTTGTTGGAAGATAAAAAACAAGAGCACTTGGCAACAGGATTCTGAAGGAAGATGCAACTCGGCAACTCTGGGGATGTGATATTCTCCTTCTCCTTTTTATGTCAAAAGAACATGGAGATAGTAGGTATAATTTTTGTTTCCACAATTTACTAAAATAATCTTTCAAGGGTATTGGTTGTCCTGCTTTCATGGTGTCTTGGGGGGTGTTATTTCTTTGTTGTATTTGGGTTGACAACGTGAATATCAATTCTCTTCGGAATGATGCTTCAGAAAATGGGAATATTAGCCTTAGGTTGGGAGGGCTATGCCTGTAGTTATCCTGATTTATCAGGGTTTGACACCCATATTGAGGAGCTGTTAAATTTTTTTGGCATGCATGTTAGTTTTGTGGGTAATTGATCAGGTGCTTAGTTTTATGCTAAAAAATAAAAGTTCTCATAATGTCTCGGAACCTGAACGACCATGTAATGCTCGTCATTATGAATCCAGCGCACTTCGTTTCATGAAAACTGGTCATTGTATGCTCCTAGAAACGCGATCTGTTCGCTTGGCTAAACAGGAAAATTTTGGAGAAGGGATGCTGACTAGGCATCCATACCGTCTTGTTAGCAAAAGGTATATTCCAAGAATATTCCTTGGAATATTCTTGAAATATTCCCCAGGTGGACCAATGACCAGTTGACAAGTGTCGGCATCGAATTCGATTGGTGATGGTTGGACCAATAAGGACACAACACATGGCTAGCCTGGAGGCCACCACGTGCCCCATCCAAGGTCAAAAGGTTGAATAAAATTTTATTTAAGGATTGGGTAGAGGTTAGAGTTTGACCCCGCGACCTCCCCCACAAAACGTGCAATGCATACTACCTCTGCTACCACAAAGTTCTTAACTATCATATGTTCTGATATATATTTAAATGGTATATTGTAATGTGGCGGGGAAAAGAGGGGCCAGCCCCGGTCCATAGGACCATACACCATGACCACCAGTAGAGCTCTACTTTAATGCGGAGATTAAGACCATAAACCACATTTATTTAACCTAATCCATGTTTTATTAGTGCTAATCTGAAATTTAATGCAGATTAACTTAAGCGCACAATTATCACGTTAAGTGTGCTTAATTAGCGCTAACCTCCACATAACAGTTAATTGGAAGACCTTTGAAATTGGCGGAAATTTCCATTTTTAGGGCATTTAACTAGTTTACGGCCGAATTTAGTGGGAGAAATTGAAGAAGCCATAACTTTTGCAATTTTCGACCAAATCAGGCTGAGAAAGAGGCTAGATAGCCATTTGAGCCATTATATTCTCATTGAAGCATGCTGCAGTAGCAAAGAAGCATTGTAAATAGGTAAATTTGAAATTTTGAGCATAATATAGAGGCCCAAGCCATGGAAGTGACCAAGGAGATGTAGCCCAAGGGGGGTGAACTCCTTCATCAAATACCTGTGTTAATGTTATGTTGGTGATGTTCTTTACTTAATTTTCTATTTTTCAACTCTTGTTTTTATGTTAAATTGTTCACTAAATTGTCATGAAAAACACACATGAGACTTGATAATTTGAAAGAAACCTTAACCCCTTCAAAACACATAAGACATTTGTTTCAAATTCTGAATGAGGAATTAGTTGAGCATTACATCCTCCATTCAGATCATTTTTGGTATCAGAGCCTGAGTTCATTAGATTTTTTTGTGCAAGAAGGGATCTAATTGTTGCAATTTTATGTCATGCTTAAATGGTTAAAACTCAAAAGAGGAGAAGGGAAGCTGGTTGACAGCCCTGTAGTTGGTTCAAAAGGAGGAATGGAAAGGTTTCAAAAGTATTCAACACCAACACATCCTCAAGTTGAAGTTGAGTATTTAGTGAGCATGTCTCATGAAGGAGAACCTACCATGATAGAAGATGAGAGAGAATTCAGGAAGGCATACTTTGATATGACTGAGATGGTTAAGGTCCTCTATGAGGAAAGGAATGTAAGGATGCAAGGAGAGAGTTCAAGGCCTCCAAGAGGAGAGGCTTATCTAAGAGGAGGAGGCCATGGAGATAGATAATGGAAAAGTGAATGTAGAGAAGCTGGATAATTGGATTCTTCAATTGGAGGTTTATTGCAGAATTCAGAACCTTCAAGAAGATGACATAAAGATTCAGTTAGCTTCCTTGAGAATTGAGGGATCAACACTTGTATGGTGGGAATCAAGGACTCAAGAAGAGATTAAAAACCATGGTAAGATCTCAATTTCTTGGTCAAATTTTAGTGCTTCCATCAAAAGGAAATTCTATACTCTAACTTACAAGCAAAAATCCATTATGGACTGGCAAAATTTTAGAAAATTGAAAGGGAAAAGTGTGAAAGATTATACTCATGAATTTAGGAGAAGAGCTCTTATTTTGGGTGCCAATTTGTATTCTCAATAAACTTTGTTAAAATATATTGGGGGTTTTCATAGTTATCTTATACATGCTACTCTCATGTTCCATCCCACAAACTTAGATGAGGTTTGCATTCAAGCCATAAATCTAGAAGCAAGAGAGAAACATAGTGCAGATGAGAAAAGTGATAGTTTCCTTGAGTATGAGGGTAAAGAAAAGGGCAAGTTTAATGGAAGAGGAAAGAAAAACAGTTCTATCAAAATAGAAAAAGAGAAACTCACATGTAAACATTGTTCGAAGAATGGCCATGATGAAGACCATTGTTGGCAACTCCATCCGGAGTTGAAGCCAAAAAAATTTAAAGCCAAAGAGAAGGGGAAAATTGTTGCAATCATTGAACATGACTTAGGTTCAGATTCAGGAGATGAAACCAAGATTACAAAAATGGGTTTAAAAGGTAAGAACATAGCAAGCACTAGTTCTTCAAGTTGTTACAATGTAACTCAAGATGAAGATACAAGAATAGAACTCTTTCATATTAAAGTCATTTCAAATCATACGAAGATAGACACACTATTTGATAGTGGTTCTCAAGCTAATTTGATTTCCGAATACTTAGTTAAGAAGTTAAATCTTGAAACTATTACACATCCAAGACCCTATCCTTTAGGCTGGATAAGCAAGAATGAAAAATTACAGGTAACAAGGAAATGCATCCTAAGGTTTGCAATCAATTCAAACTTTCTTGACAAAGTTGAACTTGATGTAGTGTTGTTTGATATTTCAGGTATTTTTTTGGGGAGTCCTTATCTTTATGATAGGAAATCAGTATTTCATCGACATGAGAATAAGTATCACTTTTTTAAGGATGGAATTGAGTACATAATTAGAGCGCATAAAAAGAAGAGAATTTTGTCTCTTATACATGCAGGAGAAATGAAGAGAATAGTGAATGCAAATCAAAATTTGACTTTGTTAATGTTCAAGCATAGAGATGTTTTGAATGAGGCCTTTAAAAAATGTGTATCGGATGAACAAGTTGATTTCATTGAAGTTGTTAATGCTTATAATAAGATGTTTTAGAAATCTAATAGGTTTCCTTTGAAAAGAGGTAAACAAGATGTGAAAGATTTGCAGCAATCAACATCAGTGTTGAGCAGTGTTGGAAACAAGATTCTGGTGCAAGAGAGTGCAAAAGTCAAAGAGAAAGCACAAAAGCAATTTGATAAAGAAGGAATAAGTTCCACAAGCACTCGTTTTTGTTTCCAATGGGTACATGGAAATTGTGAAAACAATTGGTCAAAAGTCGACGCAAGTACAAGGCAAGACAAGCTAAAAATCGCCATGTTGACAGTGTTCGAGGTGAGATAGTTTCCATGTTTCATTTGATTGATTAACAAGGTGGGAACAAGTTTTTTTTTCCAAGGATAACTTGTTGTTCTGCAAATTCAGTGAAATTGCAGCATGACGGTGTCTACAACAGCAAGACAGTGTCTTCAAAGTCAAGGAAAAAGACTAGTTTTTGTGAAAATATTAAATTGATGAAAATGAGAAAATTTGAGAGGATTGAGACTGGAAGGGTGAGGGAACTGTACCCTCATCCACATGTTCAGTAATGAAAGAGATTTGGGGTCCAAAAGGCTTCCAGTGAGGAGGAATGATTAGGTGCTTAGTTTCATTCTCAAAGTAAAAGTTCTCATATTGTCTCAAAACCTGAACGACCGTGTAATGCTCGTCATTATGAATCCATTGCACTTCGTTTCACGAAAAATGGTCGTCTTATGCTCCCAGAAACGTGATATGTTCGCTTGGCTAAACAGGTAAATTTTGGAGCACGGATGTTGACTAGGCATTTGTACCATCTAGTCAGCAAAAGGTATATTCCAAGAATATTCCTTGGAATATTCTCAGAATATTCCTTAGAATATTCTTAGAATATTCTGTAGGTGGACCAATGACTGGTCGACAAGTGTTAGCATAAAATTCGGTTGGTGATGGTTGGACCAATAAGGACATGAAATGTGGCTAGGCTGAAGGCTGACACGTGCCCTCTCGAAGATCAAAAGGTTGAATAAAATTTTGTTTAAGGACTGGGCGGAGGTCGGGGTTCAACCCCGTAACCTCCCCCACAACACGTGCAACGCATACCGCCTCTGCTACCACATAGTTCTTAAATATCATATATTTTGATATATATATTTAAATGGTATATTGTAATGTGGTGGGGAAAAGAGGGGCCAACCCCGATCCATAGGAACATACACCATGACCGCCGGCAGAGCACTACGTTTATGCGGAGATTAAGACCATAAACCACGTTTATTTAACCTAATCCATGTTTTATTAGTGCTAATCCGAAAGTTAATGTGGATTAACTTAAGCGCACAAATAGCGTGTTAAGTGTGCTTAATTAGCACTAACCTCCACTTAGCAATTAATTCGCAAACCTCCGAAATTGGCGGAAATTTCCAGTTTTAGTGGCAGTTAACTAGTTTAGGGGCGAATTTAGTGGGAGAAATTGAAGAAACCATAAATTTTTAAATTTTCGACCAAATTAGGCTTAGGAAGAGGCTAGATAACCATTTTGAGCCATTTTGGACTTATTGGAGTAGGTTATAGGAGCAAAAGAGCATTTAAACAGGGTAATTTGATATTTTGAGGATAGTATAGCGACCCAAGCCATGGAAGCTGGAACAAGGAGATGTAGCCTAGGAGGGGTGAACTCCTTCATCAACTTGTGTTAATGTTATGTATGGTGATGTTATGTACTTTATTTGTTGTTGTTTAGATATTTTTTTTTATGTTAAATTTCTCACTAAATTGTCATGAAAAAAACACATGAGACATGATAATTTGCAAGAAACCTTGACCCCTTAAGCACACATAAGACATTTGTTTCAAATTATGAATGAGGAATTAGTTGAGCATTACCAACATCCTCCATTCAAATCAGTAATAATGTGGTTCTGACCCACTATCGTCATCTCTCTTTGGTGAGCAGTGAGATTATGGAAAATGATTATGGAGATATATCTGAGGTGTCTGGTAGAATTAGGCTTCAAACCTATCCTTTGCTGGTAATGTTTCAAAGAAAACACCGTAGGGTTAGAAGGAAGTACCTATCTCATAATTTATGGAAAACTAATGTTGCTTCACTCTTGTCTCTGGTCTTGACCCTTGTCAAAGAGACAGGTCTCAGGAGCAGAGCCCGGTCTTATTTCGGGTGGAAGTTAGTGTGTTTGATTCTGGAACGCCTGCACATTATAGTCCGCCAGGTGAAGATGGTGCATGCAATGGTAGTCAAGGAGGAAGCAGTGGTAGAATGTCACCGAAAAACTTGGAAGTGCCGGTGCTCAGAAAGAGAAGGGCGAGCCCTCCTCCCAGCAACCGAGAAGATCTGGACATAAAACCCAACCCTAAGATAACATAGATTCAAAGCATGCTTATGTGAAGGAGATCCCGAAACAAGCTTGAAATGTCATTTCGAGGTGGGAAGAGGCTCTCACTCACCAAGCAAAGGAAGAAGAACTAGATTTGGACTATGAACTTTTAGTTCCTGATCCAGGCCATACTAGAGGTAGAGTATCCCAATACAAGCATATCATACACCTTTACTAGATGATGAAAAATATGGTGGCCAAATCCATAAGGCATACTTTTGATTTCATGCAGATCGACCCTTATCTTCAGGAAATTCAAAAAGACTTTCAGTTATTGCAGTTTTAGGTTTAGCAACAGAATGCCCGCTTGGGCAGAATTGAGCAGCTTCTTCGAAGACCTCAGCATTTTGAAATGCCATGGTCTAGTGCTAAATACCCTGCGCTTATAGAGTCCTCCAAGGACTATTTATTTTTTGGTTATGTATGTTAACAATTTAGTTTTTGTTTAATTTTGATGATGGTCATAGTGGTAGGAAGTTTTAGACTTAGAAATGAACACTTATTATGGGATTCAGACAATAATTTTATCTAGCCAAATTTGATAGACTCAAAACATTCAGTTTTTGGTTGACTTATAATACCTTCCGATAGCCAACATACATGGTTTCCCAGTGGGCAAGTTGAAGCCTCAGAAGCTCTATCTTGATGTAACTTACTCTTTTGTTGAATGATTGAAAAATCCTATTCAACTTTAAAAATATATATATTCTTTAATAATTATAATATTTTATTTTTAAAAATTAAGATTGACATTACTGTTTAAATATATTAATATAAATTATAATTCCATATTTATAAACCATTTACCATTTATAATTGATATTTATTTCTTTTAACATCTATAAATCATTTGTCATATATATTATTTGTAAATTTCATGTAAAATATATTTAATGTGGGATTTTGTAAATGTGTTTGGTTTCCTTTTTGTTACTTATTATATCAAAGTTTTGTTACTTATTATATCAAAGTTTTAAATATATTTGATTCCATTTACCATTTTATATTATAAACTGTGTTTCAATTTATTTGTTTTTTAATGTAATTATTTTCTGTTACATATGTTTAAAATTTATTATATTTTACATGTGTTACTATCCGATTATTATTTTGGAAAATGTGTTATTGGCATTATGACAGATTACTTAAAGTTGATTTATAATCTTGACCCTAACTATAAATTAATGTACTGTAAATTACCTTCCAACAACATACTGCCAACAATACAATTTAATATTAACAGCATATTTATCATAACATTTTGACAACTATAACTATCACAATCTAATGAGCTTTATGGAAAAAAAATTGTTATAGTGAATTGACCTTGACCTTTTGAGATAATATCACTCTCACAAACACAAATTACCTAATGTTGATTTTCTGTGATTTGCCACCATTTTTTTAACACAAATTACCTAATGTTCATTTGCTTTCTTAACATTGACTACTATAAATTAATGTGCTATGAACTACCTCGTTAAAAATTGACTTTAATACCATTTATTTTTTTAAAAATAAACAACATAATTAACAAAAATTACGTAATGTTGATTTGCTTTCTTAACATTGACTACTATAAATTAATGTGCTCTGGAACTACCTCCTTGTTTAAAATTGACTTTAATACATAAACAACATAATTATCATGTTTTTTAACTAAGGGTAACTATTACAACCCACACATGATGATGAACTGAACCTTTCATCTCCATGGTAGTGTCACATGATAAGAGTGCAATTCTTGCAAGAGGAATCACAAGGCTCCTAATTATGGCCCGTAAACACCTTTTAAGATTTTTTTTATTAAATTATTTTTTGTTCTACGTTATCATGTGGTCATTATAGGGGATTGCATTTTTTTGGCTTAATTCCACCATGTTCAATAATTCAATGAGAAAGAATTTTGGTTTAGTTGTTGAATTATATGATTTATTTGAAGATATGTTTAAACTTTTGTGTTATTTTTTATTAGTCCCTCCTACTTACGGCATGGCAGGGATTATAGTTATCGAAAATATGTGTGTAGCATTAGTCCCTGTCCTCGCTACTCTAATTTTTTAGGCGTTCAATTTTTGTTAACCAATAAAATTTATTGAATAATTTTGGAGACCAATAATCTTATTTTTCATCTTATTTGGCCTCTTCTCGAGGCGGGAATGCCAAAAGCATATGATATAGTTTTGTTATGTTTGCTGCTGGAAACAACTTGGAACTAATGTTAGCATTAGTTCCCCAACATTAAATGTTGTATACAAGTGATTCATGCACGTTCGTCTAGCTGCTTATGGCGTTAGTGATATCTGCATGTTGGACCACCCGTGGCATCTCAGTGTAGTGATCTCTGCATACACTGATCTCTGCATGTTGACCACATGTCGACCACCAATCATTGGTAAATCTTACATCATATCATATGCCGAAGGCTAACAAAGAACCTATGGTTGTGGTGCCTATGGAGGCAGCAGCCACAGATGCTTGTTCGGTTGATCAAAATAGTAAGCTCTTCCAGTTCAATATGTAATCCAGATTCTGGTTAGATTTTTGTCAGTGCATACCGCATAGCATTACAATATCCAATCCATGAGCTAGCTTTCCACAAATAATAAAATGAACCAGACCATTTCGCGGCTACGAATAGAACGAATACCATTTCCTGTGATTTCTTAAGCTATTCCTCTTGTTCTTTTTTAATATTTTCCATATAAATCTCGACTTGTTCGTTCGAATATCGACCAAAGTCAACATCCTTGTGCTTACTTGACCATTCCTGCAGAAATAAACTAGAATTAGCAAAGACATTTCTACGTATTCATTGCTAGTACTATATTTGAATTCTGAAAAGTGCACACATAGCTGAGCTTCGCAGAAAGAGGGTTATGATCAGGGGAGAATGTATTTTCCAGAGTATGCAGGTGCAACATAAGTGGCTATGAGAAGGGAGAACGACAAAAATTTTCATTGGCAGAGAATCATGAAATTGGTCAGGGTAAACTGTATGCTTTGGACGATGGGCTCTTTCCTTGAGCTTTTGTTTCTTATCTTGAGTACGGTTTAAGAAATATGGCTGGAATTTCTATGGCAATAGAAAGGAAAATTAATAATTCAATATGCAAATCTATGAATGATATGCAGATCTATGAATGGAGAGATTATAATTATCACTGGTAAGAACAAGAGGTTCAATCTCCTTTGATCTATTCGATTCCAAACTTCGTTAACAAATGACAGAACTAATCATTGCCACGTTTAACAATTAAGAGTTGCATCTTACCATTCACTGTCTCTTTTATACCATTCACTGCCTCTTTTACCGGAGAAGCTTGTGCCAGTTGACCGCTCGGGAAGGATGGACTTATCAGATTTCCCATTCCTTGTCTTGTTTACTTAAAAGTTAATAACTTGGTCATAGGGAAATGGTTCATAAAAACATTGGCATAGAGGTGATCATGATTTACATGTAAGGGTTTGATACAAATATTACAATATTTATTTATTTTTTCATATTTTTTATTTTATTATTTTCTAATTATTGAAAATATTATTTAAAAGTATAAAAATGTTGATTATATTTTTTAGCTATCAAAATTGTGTTTTTTTTTTTTTTCAATTTTTTTTCTTACAAATTTTGAAGATGTCTTTGGTTTTTACAAATTATTTCTGATGAGAATAATATTTTAATTTTATTTAAAATCCTTGGTAAGTAACCTAAATGGATTGTAATGGATGGTCACATGAGTGGTCATCATATATGTAAAGGGGTTAAATGTGTTTTCAAATTGAATTTATTTTTGTGTTTTTATAGTGTTATTAGAATTTAGGTAGTTTAAATTACTTTTGACTCTTTTTTTTATTAATTTAATAGATATCGATGGGATTAATTTTTCATGTTTAAATTCTATGAGAAATTTTATAATTGTGTGTTAATATTAGAACTAAAGTGACCAAATGTATGTCGAAAAATGTATTGTCATTGATGTCAATTGAAGAGGAGAATAATTATTGTCATTGATGTCAATATTAGGGTTCTCATTGATGTCAATATTCGGGGGAATACGTTTATTATCATTGATGTCAATAGCATGGGGAGTGCGTTTGAACACACAAGGAAAATCATTGGATCAACAGTCAATGAAACAATTTGGATTAGTGGATCAATGCCTCAACACAACTTGAATGAGATTGAAAACTCTTATTCATTTCACGGGGTCCCAACATGCTCGATGCTTAACTACAGGGCAGTCCAAAATCACATCAAGTAGTAAAATCCTTGAATGTTCATGGAATTCAGTGAAAGGATTGGGTGCCCGCTTGTTCTTACAAAACCACCATCAACACCAAAAAAAAACTTGAGGTGATATGAAATTCATTTAGGATGATGTGGATTTGGTGGGGCCAGATGTGATAGGTTCACGTCAGTTAAAAAACAAAATTTTATGTGACAATTAATGGAACTGATAGTAAGAGCTCCATATATGGTTTTTCCTATCAGGCCCTGGAAACATTAAATGTTTTTCAATAAAAGAGAACATATTTTCTCTATATTTGATATGATTGGCCTTAGTCAAGCCCCTAGTCACAGAGCACTTAAGCATTAGTGCTTAAGGGATAAGATCCCTTGGGCTTCTAGAACACTGGGTTTGTAAATATTAATATATTTCTCGAACACACGAGATGGTTGGCTCCTTGACAAGCTCATAGTCATAGAGTGCTAAGATATAACACTTAAGGTATAAATTCCCTTTCGTAACTAAGTTACACCCTGGGATGTAATATTTAGATTCACTAAATATAAAGGGAAAATATCTTTCTATTTTATGTTTGAATAATACAATTTTTTGGTTGTGTTCAAATGAAAGAGAAAATAAAATGTAATAAATTTGGAAGAATGAAAAACTAGAAGAAGATGACTTGCTCATTATTTTTGATGTAGTCTCTTCATTCACCAAGATCCCCTTGGAAGATGAAATCAAGGTTGTTTATGAGGTTGATGATGATGAAACAACTAAGCTTGTTAAAGTTTATCTTCGTTCGACATTATTTAGCTTCTAAGGATAATACTATGAAAAGGTCATCGTTGTTGCAATGGGATCCCCCCTATGATCTAGATATTTTACTTCAAGGATGCATACAAAATTGCATTTAAAAAATCATGTAACCATGTGAATCATACACATAAAAGAAATGAAAATCAAAATCAACCATGAGATCAAAGGCACACAAACAAGTTGATAACAGAGTTCACCTAGTGTGGGCTACGTCTTCGGGCCCTACTTAATGTGGAGAGGCCTCTTTCATTAATTAACAGTTAAATCAAATTACATGAAAATAAAAATTAACACCTTATACCTCCACTTTCAGGGATGGCCTGAAAATGTAGACCTCTACTGAAGAAATAGAATGCACAATTGGATTCTTGTTGAAATACCATGAAAATGGATTGTAAAGTTGGCCCTGTTCTATGTTGGTGACCTTTGGGGCTCTAAGGAATCTTTTAGATTCCCTGCAAGATTCCCTATGGGAATATTCCCTATGGGAATATTCCCTAAGATTCTAAAGGAATCTATCTCCAAAATCGCGACTAGGTTGGGCGCCAATTCAACTATGGGTTCCCGCAACTACTGAACTCGATCTCCGTCACTCCACGCGTCCCTCCTCCTCTGACATTTGGTACAATGAGGGTTAATAAATGTGTCTGACATTACATCCAATATATCACCACTTGGCACATTGGCGATGGAAAATTTGTGGGGCCTTTTGTCTGGCAGAGGTCACGGGGTCAACCCTTGATTGACCCACTCGCTCTGTTATATTCAATGGTGGATTTGTTTTGGGATTTACATTTTGTACGTTGGAGCCAACGCCAGAGGACCTTCCAGGTGGGTTGAACTCCCATCATCATCTTTGTTTAAAATATAATATATATTTATATTGATGACCATTGGCCAATTGGCTGATCGACGAGGTTTGACCACTCATTCGTTGTTGACTGATTTTTTTTAATTTTTATTTCAATTTGGTTATAATGGCCATTTTTCCTGCCATCCATTTCAAGGGTCATTAGAAAATTTAAACATGGGATAATTTGGTCACCGTAGGTGGTCAGAACAGTATAATTTTTCGCCTCCTTAGCAAAAATTGGAAATTCTAACTAAGCACCAAGTGGCGTGCTTTGATTGGTCCTTACGACTGACTAGGTGGATGACTGGGATGCCGCCGTCACTTGCCACGTGTCGTTACCTGATTGGCTCTCCTTCGTTCATGTGATTGAGTCACCTTGTTGACATCATCATCCGTACAGCTGACATTAGCATATATATTGCTGATGTCAACATGTCAAGTGTCATATGTGAGTCATGCCTACAAAAAATTTAGTTGTTTCCAAAAAACTTCAACAGGCCATAAATTATTCATACGGTGTCGGATTTAGGTGTCATTCACGTCATTGGATTCATAAAGACGAGCTCTTAGATTTGAGACTGGTTTCATTGGGTTTCGAGGACTTTTAAGATTTTTTCCTGTTAGGATCATTTTAGATCATCCTCCCCACTAATGAGCTTTCAGGACACCAAAAGCTTTATCATTCAATTGGAAAGTGATGGAATTTCTCCCTAACTTTCTCCTTTTCAATGCAATGGGCCTTACTTGAATGCATTCCATTGAAACCAATACGAAGGCACTTCACGTCTCATTGTCATGAAGTCCCAGTTACCTTGTCAAGAATGATATCTTAAGGTATTTTGTCCAATTATTTAGGTGCAAAATCATCCACTGTAGGAGCCTGTCCAACCTCTTCGGTGTTCATGATCAAAGGAGGCTCACAAATCTTCAAGTTTTCAACGTTCACAACTGAGTACATTTTCATGTATGTTGGAAAATCGAGATGAAAATCATTGCCTCAAATCTTCTCTAATATGGTTAAAGGACCATATCGGATTGGTCTCAACTTGTTTCCTTCCCATTTCATTCAGTATTTGTTGATGTTGAGCCACACCCTATCTCCAACCTGAAATTGGTGATCGACTTGGTGTTTAACATGTCAAGCCTTATATTGGGCTTGAATTTTTGACGATTTCTCCTGCACTGCATGGTGAATCATCTAAATCCACTGAATGAACTTTCGTGCCTTGTCCTTGTCATTTGGCTCACTTGAATCTTCATCTCTCCCAAAGACCATGTCTAAGGGATCCTTTTGTAAATATCCAAAGCAGGTCTCAAATAATGAGCTCTCAGTGGATGAATGCATGACCTTGTTGTATGCATGTTGTACATAAGGAAGTTTCCCGTCCCACAACTTGGGATGCTTGCCACAATATCGCCCGATTAAATGTATCATTTTTTTGTTGATAACCTCTATTTCATCGTCGGTCTGTGGATGAAATGTCATACTCCTCTTCAGCTTGGTGTCCATCATTCTCCACAAACTCATCCATAACTCCAAGGAAATGAGAGTCCTGATCAGACACAATGGATGTGGAAAACGAAAAGTGGGCCCATACAAATTGTAAGAAGAGATGAGAAATTTTCTCTGCATTGATATGATTTTTACAAGGCATTACGAAACACATTTACTAAATCAGTCCACAACGACATTCAAATAGTCATGACCTCTCCTAGACAAAGGAAAACCACCAACAAAATCCATTGACACACTTTCCCATGGATGACTTGGAACAAGGATTGGTGTGTAGAGCCTAAACTTTCTGTTAGTGGGATTACAAATTGAACACAACACACATCCCTTTACATATCTTGTTACAATGTTTTTCATGTGAGGCCAATAAAAAAACCTATGAAAATGAAACAAAGTTTTCCCTACACCAAAATGACCCGACACAAGAAAGATATGTGCCTCTCTGATTACATGTATTCTTTCACTAGTCTGGATACAAGTTTTCTAAGGTGGTACAAGAATTCTCCCTACAAATGGTAATTGTCTACCTATGATCAATGAGTAAACTTTGCATATATCTCCTTTAAAATATTCATCATCAACATATTGTTCAACATCACTTTCAAAAGATAAAGAATCATTTTGCAAGACAATATATGCAGAAATTGGAGGGAAAGAGAGTATATCTGCCACTTTGTTTCTAGTGCCCTTCTAGTATTTTATTACTAGATGAAATTGCTGAAGAAACCCCATCCATTTGAAATGACGTACCTGTTGAATATTGGTTTTTGATTGAAGTTTTTGAAAGGGCTGGTGATCAGTTTGAATGATGGTATCATTTCCAGTCAAATAGTGCTTCCACTTTTTCACGCTTTGAAACAAGTCAAATCCTTGTCATATGTGGGATAGCTCACAACAGCTTGGGAGAATGTCTTTGAATGGTAACATACAGGTTTCCTCTGCTGCATCAACACAGATCCCATGGCATACCCACTGGCATCTATCTCAATCTCAAAAGGTTGTTGGAGGTTAGGTAAGGAAAAAAATAATGTCATACTGATCTTTTATTTTAGTGTATCACATGATTTATGTTGCTTTAATCCCCACTAAAAGGTTTGATTCACACTCTTCAAAGCATGAAAGGGGGATGCAATGATAGAGAATGGAAATTAACCTTCTCTAGTATTGTATTGCATACAAAATTATATGAACCTCTGTAACATTGGTGGGCTTAGGCCACTTTACAATCACATCAAATTCAGAAGGATCTATTTTTAACTTCCCACTTCCAACAATGTGACCCAATTAAACCAAAGAGGTCTTAAAAAAATTACATTTAGTCATTTTTAAATATAATTTTTATTTATGTAAAACATCAAGTACCTTTTCAACATGACCCACATGATATTCCCAAGTTTTACTGAAAAAAAGAATGTCATCAAGATACAGAAGTACAAAATCATTAAGAAAAGGTCTTAAAATGTCATTAATCACTATCATGAATGTGGACGGAGCATTGCACAATTCGAATGGAAGCATCATCCATTAAAACAACCCCTTTTTTGTCTTTAATGCGGTCTTCCATACATCCTATTCTACAATCCTAACCTGATGATAGCCACTGCACAAGTCTAGTATTTTGAAATAGACAAAAAATTTCAAATGGTCTAATAGATCATCAATTTGAGGGAGAGGGTATCGATTCTTCATCATTATTTTGTTAATTTCCCTGTGGTCCAGGCACATCCTCCATGTGCCATCCTTCTTTGGAACCAACACAATGGGTGAGTCACATGGAGAGGAACTTGGCCTTATGACTCCTTGGTTCAACAATTCCTGCACTTGTTTCTTTATCTCCTCCATCTCAATGGCTAAAAACATGTACATACCAATATTTGGTACAAGATCATCCCGCTGCAAGTGAATTCCATGTTGGATCTCACGCTTTGGAGGAAACCCACTTGGTTCCTAAAAAACCCCAATATAGTTAGAAACAATTTCATACATTTCTTTTTAATGAGTGGGATCACAACCTTGGAAAGCTTTATATGCCTTTGCATATTTTTATCTCACAACCATGAGCATGCATCCTTTGTTGGAATTTATCAATCTCTTCATCTGACCTACACTTACAAGACTTGCACTGATCCTTGCACAATGAGCCATAAAAATGTATTCCACCTCATATTTTGTGAGATGATACTTGTTTTCATGGCGAAATAAAACCAGTTTCCTTTCATACAAATATGGACTCCCCAATGCAATGCCACATATATCCAAAGGTACAACATCAATATCAACATCATCTACTAGTTTGGATGCAATCACAAATCTAGCTCTACAATGCTTGGTTACATGCAATTTTTGTTTATCGCACACCCAAACAAGGGGGTAGTGTTTTGGATGAGGCTTGGTATCCAACCCTAATTTCTTAAACAAGGATTCTGAAATAAAATTTACTTAAGAGCCTAGATCAAATGAAGTTTCCACTTTAGTATGTTTCATCACAACTCTAATATGGAACAATTCAATCCTCTTTCATTCATTAACAAGAGACTCATTTAAATAACTTGTGATTGCATGCATTTAAGATTTTTAGTTAGCATGAAGAGAAAGGCTACCTTGTATGCCCACTGCTATGATTTGTGTCTCATCACCAGAGTCAGATCCAAAGTCCTGCTGCATGGTTTCCAATGTCTTTTTCTTTCCATTTCCACCAAATCTCTTTGGCATAAACTCTGGATGCAATTTCCAACAGTGTTAATCATCATGGCATTCCTTCTTGCAATATGTGAAAGATGGCTTTTCTCCTTCTTCCTTTTTGGTTGTAGTTTCCTTCTTGCCCTCTCCCTTGTATTTTCCCTTAAACTTTTCATTATGAGGTTTGAAAGATGATTTATTGGGATGGTCCTATTTTCCATTTTTTCCCTTGATTTCAACGTGAATGGAATTCACACTGGATGCATCAATAGTAGTAGGCTCAAATAACAAATAGAATGCATGATGTAACTATGTTTTGTTACAATTTATGATGAATCAAGTGGAATGCCAAAATTTAAAGCTTGTTTTCTAAACTGTTCTATGAAGCTTTGTAAAATTTTACCCTTTCCTTGTCTCAAATATTTCCATTAAATTAAATCCTTTTGTCGATAACCCAAAGGATAGAATTTACATTTTAATGAAGAAACAAAATTGGACCAAGAATAAAGGATATTACCCAAGTTTTGGCTACCTTGCTGCAGCTTTCTCTCGCACCATAGAAGAGTGGTCCCACTCAGCCTAAACGATGTTAATTGCATATTGGCCTCATCTTCCTTGATCTGTTGAATCTGAAAATAGACCTCGATATATCTAATCAAATTTTTTAACTTTTCTACATTACATTCTCCATTATATGTGGGTAAATCAAAATTTAAGTCTAGCTTAAAAAATGGCTTTTTAGATGCATTCCTATGATGCCTATTATAATGATGAGAAGAGAAAGAAGAAGAAATTTCACTGGAGGATAGAGAGGGAGGGGGTTCTTCTCCTCCACCTCCATGTTTCACCAAGGTATGATCATTTGGTTCTTTCTTCCCTTTCTTTATTTTCTTCTCATATTCTGCAAACAATTTTTCTACTTTTTCTACCATGGTGTAGAAGAGCTTGCCATAATTTTTCTCTTCCTCTATTCGAGATTCTTCATTTTCTATATTTTGTCTTTGTGCTGCATGCCCTACTTCAGGATCAAAGGATTTGATTTTTCCTTCACCTATTTGGAGGTTGTTCTTGGTCAACATTCACTCATGCAACTCACATCAAGAAGACATTTTTTGATACCAAATCTGATCCACATATTTTACTTCAAGTATGCATACATAATTGCATTTAAAAGAGCATGTAACCAAGTGAAAAATACACATAAAAGAAGTGGAAATAAAACACAAATATGAGATAAAAGGCACACAAACAAGTTTATAACAGATTTCACCCAATGTGGGCTACCTCTCTAGGCCCTACTCAATGTGCAGAGGCCTCTTTCATTAGTTGGGAGTGAAATAAAATTACATGCAAATTAAAATTGACACCTTATACCTCCACTGATGGGGATGGCATAAAATTTATATATTTGTTGAAGAAATAGGCTGAACAGTTGGATTCGTGGTGAAAAATCGTGAAATATGACTATAAAGTAGGCCTTGTTTTGTGTTGGTGACCTCTGGGGATATAGGGATGATATGAATGGGAATATTGGTGTTTGTTGTGCTAAGATCCAATTCAGAATATAAACAAAGTGTTTGAGGATTATGAGTTAAATTTCAAGTTAAACATGAGTTTTTATGTGAATTTATTGAGAAAATAAACATAAAAAAAAACACTGAAAAACAACATCTGACATACATGAACATCACCACAAACAGTAACACAATAGCACATGATGAAGGTGTTGACCCCGCCTGGGCTATGTCTCCTTGGTCCAGCTTCCAATGGCTTGGCCCTCTTCTATTATGCTCAAAAGTGTGATTACATGTGTTTACAATGCTCAAACATCTCTGAAACTTGTTCCAGCAACTCCATAATGCCCAAAAATGGCTATGTAGTCTTTTCCTGCATTGATTTTTTTTAAAATTGAGTAAGTTATGACTTCCCCAATTTTTGGCACTAATTGCTCCACATTTTCCATGAAATCCGACACCATCGTACAAATCCACCGAGAATTCTACTAACTGAGTACCAATTTGCCCAAAAATTGGGTGAAATTGTCGCCGCGCTAATTTTCCCAATAAGGCCTTAATGTCGCATTCCAAACCATAACCATATGGTTTAATACAAAAAATTTTAATAATAAAAATAGTGGTTAATCTGCTAATCATCGCCATTATCCACAAATTGTGGACACATGGTGGTGTTAGAATTTATTGTCATGGTTAAAGATTGTTGGGGGGGGGGGGGGGGTGTTTGGAGGGCGTAGGGCTAGCCTCCCACCCATGTTCGTGCCCTCAGTGGTGACCAGGGTTGGGGGTAGATCCCGCCTTCCTCCCCCATGCTGGAATCAAAAATAAAACAGAACCATGTGAATTTCATAGTTATGTAAGGAACAAAGTGTGGGCACAGTGGTAGTGTGTTAGGCTTTTGGTGGTGAGGTCTTGTGTTTGACCCCCATGGGATGTGTTTTGACCATTACCATGGTTTTGGTGGCCCCTGGTTGGGCCACGTGGCAGCCTATGATTTTCCTCCACCACAACCACCATAAAGCACCATTCAAACCAATAACAAATTGCGACTTAGCACGAGCTCATTCGCAGAAGGAATTTCGTTGACCAAGTCAACCTGCCACTGTGTAGTAAGTAGTATGGACTGCTGACTAGGTTGTCCTTGTAATTTTTTTTCCAATTTTTTTTCTTTTTGACAAAGTGGACAGAACGTATTTCTGGGAGCATACAGTGTTGGTTTTCTACGAAATGAGTTGTGCCAGATTCATAACGACGAGATCTATGTGGTCATTCGGGTTCCACATCATTATGAAAACTTTCATTTTTGAGCATAATTTTGAGCACCTGATCACTACTCCCTATAGGAAGCTTTTGGACACCAAAATATCACTTTTAGTTGTTCAGCAGATGAGGGTACAGTTCCCTCACCTTTCCAATCTTGATCCATTTGGCCTTGCTTGGATTTTTTCCTTTGATCCCCACACGAAAGTAGTCTACACTCCCTCATTTTGATGTCCTTGTTCTTTTGTCAAGAAACGTGTCTTGTTGAATCTCATCAAGGTATTCAAGAGAAAATTATTCAATAGAAGGAATCTAAACTTTCTCTCCTTGGTCTTCAATCAAACGAGGCTCATACAACCTTAATTCCTCAACATTAACAATAGAGTAAATTTTCATGTAAGAAGGCAAATCTAACTTGAAGGAATTTTCACCAATATTTTCCAAAATTCTGAAAATACCATAACGGACTGGTTTCAATTTTTTACCTTCCCCTTGAAGCATCTCTTTGCTAATGTGAAGCCAAAATTTGTCACCAACTTGGAACTTGTGATCTACATGATGCTTGTCATTCCTTGCTTTGTACTTGCCTTGGCTCTTTTCAAGCTGATCTTGAATGGTTTGATGTATCAATTGGATTTGTTCAATGAATTTCTTGGCTTTTTCTATGTCACTATGGCCATCAATAGCAACATCCTTCCAAAAAAGGAAATACAATGGTGATCTAGGAAAGTATTCAAGACATGCCTCAAATGGCGATGTTTGTGTAGAGGAATGTTTTGCATGGTTGTAATCATGTTGAATGTAGTGCAAGTTTTCATCCCAAAACTTAGGATGCTTGCTACAGTATCCTAGAAGAAGATGTATGACCGTTCTATTGACAACCTCGGTTTGACCATCTATTTGTGGATGAAAGGTTGTACTCTTTTTCAACTTGGTACCCATTAAGTCCCACAAACTTGACCAAAAATTCCATACAAATCAAGAATCTCGATCACTAACAATGGATGTGGACAATCCAAAATGAACCCAAATATGCTGAAATAATAAGTTAGTTTTTTTTTTAGTTGTGCTTTCCTTTTACATGGCATTAATATACACATCTTACTAAACCTATCCAAAACTACATACAAATAATCAAGACCTCTTTTTGACAATGGAAGACCTCCTACAAAATCCATAAAAACACTCTCCCATGGACGTGAAGGTACATGAAGTGGTGTGTACAATCCTAACTTCTTATTGCTAGGCTTACTGACTGCACATAATGAACAACCTTTAATGAAATGTGATACACTTTCAAGCATACGAGGCCAATAATAATACCTCTGAAGATTTGCCACTGTTTTGCTTACACCGAAATGTCTAGCAATAAGAGAAGTGTGTGCTTCCTTTATGACATTCACTCTCTCCCCTTATGGAATACAAAGATTTCCTAAATGATACAACAAGTTATTATGTACATGTTAATCCAATTCCTCTACTTGGTTTCATTTACACAAGTTTGCATGAACATCTTCAGAGTCATTATCAAATGCATATTGTTCAACATAACTTTCATGCAAAACAAAATTACTCTTGAGTAAAGTAGTTGCACTAGCAATAGGTCTCGAAAGCATATCAACATTTTTTTTGTATATACCTTTCTTATACCTAATGAACAAGTGGAATTGATGTAGGAAACCCATCCATCGAAAGTGCCTCAACTGTTGCAACTTAATTTGTGATTGCAAGTAGTACAATGGTTGGTGGTCGATGTGTATGCTGGTTTCCTTTCCCATAAAGTAGTGTTTCCACTTTTTCACACTTTGAACCAATGTATAAAGCTCCTTGTCATAAGTAGGATACTTAATCACTGCACCATTGAAATTTTCTGAATGAAATGAAATGGGCTTACCATGTTGCATAAGGAGTGTGCCCATGGCATAGTCGCTTGCATCAATTTAAATCTCAAAGGGTTGTCTCAAGTATGGTGGTGCAAGTAATGGGGCTGAACTGATCTTCTCTTTCAAATCATCAAATTATTTTTTCTTATTTCCTCCCCACTGGAAGACTTTTTTCACACTATTAAATGCATGCAATGGAGCATGAATAGAAGAGAAGTTATCAATAAACTTACTCCAATATCAGGTTTCTCCCAAAAAAATTCTTACCTCAGTGATTGTCTTGGGCATTTTCCAATTCACAATGACCTCAAATTTAGAGGGATCTATCCTCAACTCACCTCCTCCAACAATATGCCCCAAGCATACCAAATAACTTTTACCAAACTCACATTTTAACATCTTAAAAAATAATTGTTCTTTCCTTAATATATCAAGTACTTTCTTACATGCATGACATGTTCAACAAGTGGTTTACTGAAAATTAAGTTATCATATAAGTAGACTACGAAAAGCTCATCAAGAAATTTCCTCAACACATCATTCATCACATGCATCAAGGTAGCAGGAGCATTACATAAACCAAAAGGAATAATAAGCCATCCAAACAAACCTTGCTTTGTTTTGAATGATGTATTCCAAATGTCACCTTCAACAATTCTTATTTGATGGTAGCCAATCCTTAGTCCAACTTAGTAAAATACTTTACATATTTCAATTGATCAAGTAAGTCATCTAATATAGTAAGTGGATAACGGTTCTTTATCATATTTTTTTCAATGTACGGAAATCCACACACATGCGCCATGTTCCATCCTTATTTGGCACCAACACAATAGGTGACCCGAATGGCGAAGTACTTGGTCGGATGATCCCTTTGTCCAACAACTCTTAAATTTTATTTTTTATTTCAACACTCTTCATCACTAACATCCTATACATGCCAATGTTATGAAGAGGAAAATATTGTTGCAATTGTATTTCATGTAGGATTCCCCTCTTGGGAGGTAATCACTTTGGTTCCTGAAACATCTCATTATTTTGATTAACCACTTCAATCAAATCATATTTCAACATTGGATCACAACCTTGGAATGCATCATAATCAACATCATTCTTTGGTTTAATCATAAGAAGCACAAAATTCTTGCTTGAATTCACTAGTATTTTCATTTTCCTAGCAGTAACTAATGAAAGATTTAGTTTCTTGTGATGAGCTCTCACAATATACTGCACACCATATTTGAACAAGTGATACTTGTTTTCATGGCGATAGAAGATGCATTTTCTATCATAGAGGTAAGGACTGCACAAAAAAATTCCTGAAATGTCAAGCCGTACAACATCTAATTCAACTTCGTCAATGAAGTTTGTTGTGATTGCGAACCGAAGAATACACTTTCTTGTGACCTGTAAATTTGTGTTCTTGCATATCCAACCCAATGGATATGGTTTGTGATGTGTAATGGTTTCAAGATTAAGTCTCTTGAATAAGTCTTCAGATATCAAATTGGCTTGAGATCCACTATCAAATAGTGTGTTGGTTTTTGTATGTTCTGAAATAACCCTCACATGAAATAATTCAATCCTTGTTTCTTCATTTGGAGTACTAGTGTGACAATTTGAAAAACTATTGCTAGAAATGGATTCTTTTCCCTTCATACCCATGGCTATAATTTTAGTTTCATAACCCGAATTGGATCCCAAATCCTATTGAGTGGTTGCAGCTGTTTTTTGTTTACCCTTGTTGTTGAATTTCTTGGGCCTCATCTCTTGATGAAGCTTCCAATAGTGGTCTTCATCATGACCCTCTTTGGAACAATTTTTGCATGTTATTTTATCTCCTTCCTTTTTAACAGATGCGTTTTTCTTTCCCTTTCCTTTGAAACTCTTTCCTTTCTCTCCACCCTTAAATGGATTATTTTTACTCTCTTCTAGAATGTTTTTCCCTCACCTCAAGGTGAGTGGATTTCACACAAACATCATCTAAACTAGTGGTATTGAACATAAGGATAGTATGCCTTAGGTAGTTATGTAAACCCCCTATATACTTCAACAACGTGTCTTGTGAATGCAAATAAACACCTAACATAAGACCTATTTTTCTGAATTGTTGGGTGTAATCTTGCACACTTTGACCTTTAAGTTGTCTAAAGTTCTGGAAATTCATGATGCCTTTTTTCATATATGCTAGAGGGTAAATTTGTATTTTAATTGCAACAATGAAATTATACCAAGAGAATGAGATCTTACCATGTTTTTTAATCTCATATTGTGTCTTGGATTCCCACCATTCTAGTGTTGCACCCTCCAGTCTCAATGAAGCTAGCTGAATATTTGTATCATCATCTTGAAGGTTTTAAATTCTACAGTAGAAATCTAACTAACGAACCTAATTGTCAGGATTCTTTGCATTCACTTCACCATTATACATATGCAGCTCAAATTTAATATCAAGTTTTAACGAGGGTTATTTACCAATTCCTTTCGAGGTATGTTGATGATTATGAGAAAGGGTTCTAGTAGTGGAAGAGTGTTATGAAACTAGCTCCAAAAATAGAAGAAAATAGAGATCAACGCCTTAGAAATAAGCCACTTCGAGGGGGCAAACTCATTTACATTACATAAATGATCAATTATTGGATGATACAAATGAAAAAACCTCCTTCGATATATAGGAGTCCATGGGATCAAAATATAATCCTATCTGACCTAACAATAATAATGTAAAGGCACAATAATAACAATATGGGGGTTACAGGGGTACAATAATAACAATAAGGGGGCTACACTAACAACAATAAAGGACTACACTAATAATATAGGGACCTAACATGCCCCTCTCCTTCAAAATAGTGTTTTGCTCAACGCTTGAGTATATTTGGATGCTTCTGTATAAAATTCTCATCCTCCCATGTAGAATATTCAATGGGTAAGTTCTTCCACCTGATTAGATACTCTGAAATTGATCAATTTTGTAGTTTTCGAGTTTCTTTTTCCATGACTTCTTTAGTTTCCAATAGGATTTTTACTTCCTCATCAAGTTCTGGCAAGATTGTTTGAACTGGAAGTTTGTCACCTATGACCTTTTTTAAGCATGAAACATGGAAAACTGGATGCACTCGCGAAGAAGCAAGAAGCTCCAATTTGTATGCAATAGTACCAATATTTTGCAACACCTTGTAAGGACCACGGTAATTTGGTGACAATTTATTATCCTTATTGGCTTGCTTGAGGGACAATTGTTTGTATGGTTGTAGCAGTAAAAATACCCAATCTCCTACATCAAAACTTCTCTCCCTATGATGTTGATATGCCTATTGTTTCATTCATTTTTGTGCCAAATTTAGGTTATCCTTTAAGAGTTGGAGAAATTATTGTTGATGCTTTATGTGACCTGCCACTGCTTGAACCTTAGAATTTTCTCTTAAAGATGATGTGATGGACGGTGGATGATATCCATAAAGTGCCATAAATGGGGTCATTTTTGCTGCAGTATGAAAGGAAGTGTTATACCACCATTCAACCAGAGGTAACCACTTGAACCATTGTGTTTTTTTATCTGATACAAAAAAACGAAGATATCCTTCCAAAAATTTGTTCACTATCACAGTTTGACCATCATATTGTGGATGACAAGATGAGATATGAGCTAGTTGAGTACCCAAACAAGAAAATGATTTTGTCCAAAAATTTCCAGTAAAAATGGGATCTTTGTCGCTTACCATAATCTTTGGGTTTCCATGTAGCTTTTGAATTGTTTCCATAAATTCAGTAGCAATTGTACTTACTTTAAATGGATGAGATAATGCACAAAAGTGTGCATACTTGGTAAGTCTATCAACTACCACCATGATGACACTCTTTCCTTCGGACTTAGGTAAGCCTATGATAAAATCCATTGAAATCTCCTCCCAAAGTTGACTTGGAATCGATAGAGGTTGTAGAAGACCCAAGGTCTTAATTATATCAACTTTATTTTGTTGGAAAACCAAACATTCCGCCACAAAATTTTGAATATTAGATTTAAGGGCATCCCCAAAACATTATTTCTTCACCTTGTGGTAAGTTTTTAAAAATCTCGAGTGTCCTCCTAAAGGAGAAGTGTGCAATTCCAAAAGAATATTTTGTTTTAGTTGGGAATTATTACAAAGATATAAGAGATATTTGTACCATAAGGAATCATTTTTCCAACTAAATGTATCATATGTACTAGGATCTTGCTGCAACTTTTGAATGAGTGTCCACATGTCTTCATCCTTCTTCCATTCATCCATTGCTTCGGTTATCCAATCTGGTTAGATAATAGAAATGACACAAAGCAATGCTTCCACCTCTTCATCCTTTCTTGAGAGTGCATCTACAACAACATTTAACTTCCCTTTTTTGTAGATGATTTCAAAGTCATAACCCAACACATTTGTGGCCCATTTTTGTTGCTCTTCTGAAGATAGTCTTTTTTCCAAAAAGTGTTTAAGACTATCATGATCAGTTTTTACCTTGAAGTGTCTTCCCATTAGGTAAGGTCACCATTTTTTTAGTGCATGTAGTATTGCAAACATTTCCTTATCATAAATAGCTTTCTGTAAATATTTTCCTTTGATTGAATGGATTTCAAAAGAAATGGGTCTTCCTTCTTGCATTAAAACAACACCAATTCCATTTCCTGAGGCATCACATTCCACAATAAAGGTTTTTGTGAACTCTGGCATAGCTAAGACTGGTGTTAGGAACATTTCCTCTTTAAGATGTTCAAAGGCCTTAGTTGCTTTAGGCGTCCATGAAAATGCATCTTTCTTCAATAATGTTGTTAGAGGTTTTCCCATAATTCTTCACAAACTTGCGATAATACCATGTTAACCTGAGAAATCCTCGCAACTTCTTTATGGTTGAGGGGGCTTTCCATTCCTTAATGGATTTAATTTTGTTAGGGTCTACCTTAATACCCTCGTGAGATACAATATGACCCAGATATTTCACCTCTTGTACTCCAAAGAAACATTTGGAGGTTTTGCATATAATTTTTTCTCCTCCAATAGTTTGAGCACCATGTCAACATGTTGAACGTGATCCTTCCAAGACTTGTTGTAGATTAGTATATCATCAAAAAATAGTAGCACAAATTTTCTAAGGAAGGGTTTGAAAATGGAACTCATCAACCCTTGAAATGTAGAAGGTGCATTGGTAAGGCCAAAAGGCATGACCAAAAATTCATAATTACCCTCGTGAGTTTGAAATGTTGTTTTCAGAATATCTTCAGTTTTCATTCTAATTTGATGATATCCTGAATGAATATCCAACTTGGTAAGAGAAATTGCTCCATGTAATTCATCCAATAATTCATCAATCACATGAATGGGAAATTTATCTTTAATAGTGAGCTTATTGAGCTCCCTATAATCTGAACACGTGCCATGACCCATCCTTCTTATGCACCAATACTACTAGAGCAAAGAAAGGACTTTGACTAGGTTGAATTATACCAGCCTCTAACATTTCTACAATCATACGTTCAATTTCACTCTTTTGGACATAAGGATATTTGTAAGGCTTGATTTTTGGAGGAAAAATTCTTGGAATCAAATTAATAGCATGATCATGATCACAAATAGGTGGGAGTCCTTTGCGAGTTTCAAACACCTTGGAATGATTTTCCAAGACGTTTTGGAGATTTGGAGAAATATATGATTTTGATGTTGGAACTTCTAGTGAGTATAATTGTGCAATTATGCCTCGTTTTTCTTTCTTCGGAATCTTTGTCATGACATTAGAGCTTATTATCTTTCCTGGCTTCCCTGCAATACCCCGTAATTCGACTTCCTTTCCTTCCAAAAAAATTTTCAAGAAAATTTCTTGAAAATTAAAAGTTATTGTCCCCAAAGATTGTAACCATTGTACTCCTAGTACAACATTAGCACCTCCCATTGGAATGGAAATGATTGGAATATTCAATACATATTACCCCATGGTTAGCTTGATATTATGGCATTTTCCAGAGAAATTTATAGTTCCTCCATTTGCAACCATCACTTGACATTCCGGTGCTGGGTATAGGAAGAAATTCAATTCCTTGGCTACCTTACAATGAATAAAATAATGGGTACTACCCAAATCAATCAACACTATTACCTTTTTCTTCTTGATATGTCCTTCTATCTTGAGAGTTTGAGGAATGGTAGTTCCTGCCAATGCATTACACGTCATGGTCAAACTCATTTCTTCTTTCTCTAGGGTTGGTTCCTGGTGTATATCCTATTCTTTTGAAGTTTCTTGTTCATTTTATTCCTCCTCTTCACAATCTATGTACAATAATTTCTTCTCAGCACAGTTATGACCTTTAGTGTATTTTCTATCACAACTATAGCAAATACCTTTTTCTCTTTTTTTCTTCAAATTGTTTTGGTGTCAACCTTGTAGGTTGTGGAAGTCTATGAGTAACAACACTTCCATCTTTATAGATGTGAGTAGTAGGATTCCTTGTCACGATAATTTTACATTCAATTTTTCTTGCCAACCTGAATGCCTTCTCCAATGAATCAGGTTCCCAAAGACGAACCTCATGTTGGATGTTATCCTTTAAAGTCCCTATGAAGACATCAATCCTCTATTTCTATGGAATATCATTTACCCTTATATTCAATTTTTGGAAGTCCTCAATGTGCTCCACCACTGAACTCTTTTGTTTGAGATTTATCAATTGGCTAATTAAGGTGTTGCTCTTTTCATGTTCATAATGTGTTATCATTTCCTTCGTAAAAATTGACCAAGTGACAATTTTTTTATGGGAGAAAAGCCATCGATACCATACAAATTTATTTTGTTCTAAATAGAAAGTTGCAATGCATACCTTTTGTGTGTTTTTCACATTAATTATATCAAAATATTTCTCCATCTGCAGTATCCGTGTTACGGGATCCTTGCCATCAAACTTCCTCATATCGATCTTTGGAATATGGTGAGTCTTCCATCCAACATTCAAGTTTATGAAATCACAATTAACATTTATTTTGTTCTCATATTGAGTTTCCTCTATTATATTTTGTCCATTAGGAAGAATTTCTTGTGTCAACTTTGTCAAGCCTTCCATGTCTTCTTTTATATCATTCTTCATGTCTCCATTTTTTCTTCCATGTCTTCCATGCCATTCTTCAAACCATGAATCTTAGCTTCCACTCCTTTCTTCAAAACTTCCATATTAGCTTCCACGTCTTTCTTCAAACCATCCATATTATTATTTAAACCATCCATATTCGCTTTCATGCCTTTCTTCAAAACTTCCATTTCATTTTTTGTTTCTCTTTGCAAGAGTGAAATTGGGTGCACTTGCTCTTGTAATTTTGATATATCATGTTGCACTTCTTCACCTTCATGAGTCATAGTAGAGTATTCTGAGGGCTTAATGGGTGTTGAATTCTTCTTAGGGGGGAATTTTAGAACCCAATACTGATATCTATGCTTCAATATGCCCTTGGATTCACTTCAAACTGATTTTTCAAACAAGAATTATGCAATTTGAAAAAAATACACATATTTTTCTTGCTTTTGAGGAGCTCAATATTGAAACTGGATTATCTCTATGATTGTAGATCTTCAATATCTGAAATTTGGTCCTGTAGTAGCCCTCTGAATCTTCCTTTGAATTCCACAAGTCTGACCTGATTTGGATGCTTCAAGACAAATTTATGCCCAATCTCCCACAATGACCTAATTATGGACTCGTTTAGTAGAGTGAACTTGTACAGTGTGCCACATGTTACTGTTTCCTCCTTCAAATTTGAAATTGAAACATAGAAAACTATAGTCTATGTACTTTCGGCCATAATTTACATAATTCCAATTTAATGCTCAAAGAGAGAGATTTATGCTGATTTTCCCAAGGTCACCTCTTCTAGATGAAATTTGGGAGCCTGTAAAAACCCTATATTCCACAAATCATATCTCCGAAAATATTGCGAATCAAGATCTAAAATTTTTACATGAATTTCCTCAGGATTTCGGCTTCTTGTGGTAAAAATTTCATCTTTTGAACCTTAGTAGAAATAAATTTATAGAGAAAATTCCATGATGACTTGTTTGGAGCAGCGAAACCATAGAATCCAAAGCTCTAGTACCAAATGTTATGAAACCAACTCCAAAAATAGAAGAAAAGAGAGATCAATGCCTTATAAATAAGCCACTTCGAGGGGGAAACCTCCTTTACATTACATAAATGAACAATTCTTGCATGATACAAATGAAAAAACCTCCTTCTATATATAGGAGTCCATGGGGTCACAATATAATCTTAGACAACCTAACAATAATAATGTAAGGGAACAATAATAAAAATATGGGGGTTATAGGGGTACAACAGTAACAATAATAGGGCTAAACTAACAAAAATAAGGGACTACACTAGTAATATAGTGTAATATTCCCAATTAGTCATGAACTAATTGGAATATTCATTTTCGTTTTATTACTTTATTTAAAGAATAAAAGAGCAAAGGAGGTCCATAAAACTCCTTAATAATGAATAAATCAATGCCAAATATGAAAAGGTTAAATCATGGTTGTAAAATCAAGCACCCTTAGGTGTGAAAGGGGCTGGACATTTTGACTAGGTTAACCTTGACCAAATATATAGCGTTGTCATGGAGGAGTGACCATCAATGAGGGACAACGTAGTTTTAGATGGAGGTGCCTTGTGTGAAAGAAACAATCTCATTGGAAGTGGTTTAGGGTTTGCAAGCTCTTGTATTATAAAAGGAAGAGGATGGAAGCATAAGTTTGTTGATGTATATGATATTTTTCTAAATATATGGTCTATTTAGACATATATCTTTCTCTTTCTATTTAGCTGAGATTGAATGTTGTTTAGCATTGGGTGTTCCTGTTCGGTAATCCCACCTCTTCCCATTGAGTAGCTCTTGGGAGAGTTTGTATTGTATTTTCCACTATCTAGCTTAGGCCAAGCTTCTTCTTTCAACTACAACACAGATCCTATTGAGGGTTTGGTTGTTTTTGCAAGTTGCAGCAAGTGGAGACTAGATCTTTCAGATCTAGGCCATTTCAGTGCTCCTTTTCAATGGGGGAGGTTTATAATTCATTGGGAGGACAATATTGAAGGCATTGAGCCTCATTTTCAGATCTTGGCATCAAGCCAACCATTTTTTGATCCCTACAATGTAGTATAGACCCAAATCTGCGTTATTTTTGTAGGTATAGCTGCAGGGTGGTTCAATACACCATTTGGAGAGTGATTTTCTAAGTGTTGGGGATCTGCCCTTCACTTTGGAGATCTATTGGAGGAGGTTATTCTATTTCCTATATCAGTTCAGCCACACTTTCTAGATCTGAATATTTCAGCAGATTTGCAATCTTATATTTTAGATCTACATCTTGTACTTGGTGTTTTTCTAAAAACCCTAAGGGGGTTCTTTAGAGGAGCTTGTATAGTGCATGGATCTGATATAGATCTAACTTTTTATGCACTTATTTGCTCTATATATGAATTTTAATCTACAGCTGTTGCAGAGCTAATAAAACAACGCTATAAATCTTTTTCAGTCTTTATTTATGGTTGCAGCACCTCATTTTGAGGTATTTCTTTCATTGGAGGCTTTCCTTTCTTGTTAAGCATCTTATGGGCCACTTATTAAATATATTTTGCTGTTGTAATAATAAATGAAAGGTCTCCATATTGGCCTCCTGATATATAAAAGATGATTTGCATTATTTTCCTATCATTCTACATTGTATTGCTGCATTTCCCATTTGGGAATATTACAGTGGAATCAGAGCATCATCTTGGCATAGCTTGTGCATTCTAAAAGCCAATATGTCTTCCGAAGAAGGAGAGCTACTTAATGAAAGAGAGAAAAGGTATCAAAAGAGAAGACACAGAAAGTTTGACAACACAAATGATAATGAATACAAGGGTAAAGCCCCTTTATCTAGAGGAGAAGATGAAGAGGAGGAGTTCCCTAAGATCCTTCTTAGAGCTATGCAAGACATTGCTAGAGAGATCAAGGAGATGAGAATGGACAAAATCAAGGAATATCCTAAGGGATTTCATCATGGAGAAGGCTTTGGCATGTATCACCACTGGAATGATCAACCAGTGCATCATCCACAAGTTTCCCAACGCTCTACCATGCCTACATTTTTGGCTGTGGGAAATGAAGGGTTTCAAGATCAAGAATCCCTTGAAGACTATTTTGAAGAATATGAGTCTCAAAATCAGAGATTCAAAGATCACTTGAGTTTTCAAGAGTTTTTTCAAATAAAGGACAATAGAAGACAAAGGCATCATCATAGAGGTGGTGGATTCATTCAAAATCATGATTGACACCACACTATGGGAAAATTATTTTTACCCAATTTTGATGGGTCATCCAAGTGTTCTGCCAAATATTGGGTAGAAAAATTTGACATCTACTTTCAGTTGAACATAGTTTCAGAGATGGAGGCCATTAAGATTGCACCGGTGCACCTTGAAGGTGAAGCACATGTCTGGTGGTTCCATGGCTTGTCTACATTGGGTCACGCCAATGTAACTGCTTATTCAGAGTTCACTAGAAGGCTGGTGGAAAGGTTTGATAGAAAATATCCTGAAGCACCGTTCATGAAGCTTGCAAAGTTGAAACAATCAGGTAATCCAGAAACTTAAATTTCTGAGTTTTTATAACATTCTGTCATGGTTCCTGATTTATCTGTAGCAAGAAGGGTGTACATGTTCATTAAGGGGTTAGATGAAACTCTTCATGGGTTGGTCAAGTCTACCAAGCCCACTACCCTACAAGATGCCATTGAAAGGGCTAGAGACCTTCAATATGCCTTGCCAAAAGCAAAGGCAACTTTTCAGCATAAGCCTTCTTTCCCACCCAAGGGAAAAAAATAAAAGACTGCTCCTTCAAAGGAGAGCACATATAAAAAACCTCTTGATGATGATGTCCGGAGAGATATAATAAGAAGGAATATTTTCTTCACTTGCCAAGAATCATGGGCACTAGGACATAGATGTGCAGCTGGCAAAGCACATTACATAGAGGTCTTCTCAGATGATGAGAAGGAAGAAGAAGATGAACCAAGAAGACGTCACAACGCTGACACTCTAGGAGGAGAGCCAACACCATCAGGAGATGGGAGTGGAGAATTTTCTCTTATTGGAGGGGCTCTTGCATATTTGAGAGGAGTACCTAAGTACTTGACCTTAAGAGTTCAAGGTTCTATCTTGAATCAGAGGGTTTTTGTCTTGGTTGATAGTGGGGCTACCCACAATTTTATTGATGCCCAACTAGTGCAAAGGAGGGAAATACCCACTGATGCTTTTGAGGGATTCTCTGTTTTGGTCCCAGGAGATAGAACAACGTAATGCATGCACTATGTTCCATCCTTATCAGTCACAATGGGGACATATACATTGATTGATCACTTCTTTATGGTTGACATACCTGACACTAATGTGATATTGGGTGTTCAATGGTTGATCACTTTGGGGAAAGTCACCACTGATCGGGAGGCTTTGCAGATGGAATGGGTGGATAAGAAGAGTGGTAAGACTAAAATGATCAAGGGCATGCATACATATCCCTCACATACAACTTCCACATATAAATTAGAGATAGATTTGAGCAGTGGAAGTAAGGACCTTTCAGTCCCATCTATTATGTTCATGAGATTACTGCATGGGACACTATTATTTAGTGGCAAACCACCTGGGAGGCCACCTGATTTAGATTTGGTGAGAAATATCTCACAACATGATGATCCAAGCATAGATCCAGGAGGGATGGGAGCATTAGAAGGCAATGAAACAATGTTGGGTGTCTTGGGTAGGCTCAAGGAGGAGGGAGATATTCTCCCAACATCATCATTAGCCACTCTCATTTCAGATTCTGCGTTGTGGGAGGAGAAGCATGGAAGGGATGACCTTCCAATATGTACCTTTGGCATGGGAAATGTCAAGGAGGAGAGCAACCATATGACAAACATTTCTATTGATAGATCATTAGTGCTGTCACTATGGGAGATTGATCCATATTGGAAATCCCAATTGTTGGTGGATTATTCCAAGGATCTTCACACATGCATGATACTTGATGACCAACTACATGAGGAGGGCTATTCAGTACAAGGAGGAGCCATCTATTATCATGGTAGGACCTTCTTGTCTAGAGCTTCCAAGATCAAGGAGAAGTTGCTACAAAGGGCCTATGAAGAGTTCTGTTTCAGCCACACATATTCCATGAGATTCTACAACATCATCATGAGGAACTATACTTGGAAAGGCTTTGAAGGAGAACTACATCAGCATTTTCAAAGATACATGAGCCATGTGGAGTTGGGAAAGCAACATGACTCTATGAAAGAGTTAATTCAACCATATCTTTCTTCTTGTGAGAAAGGATATAGATCTATGCACCACTTCATTTGTTTAAGGAGGAATTTTGGTGGAGAATATGCTCATGTAAGTAATGTTTCATTTGATTATTTTTTGCATTCTTTCACCATGTATATGTAGGCCATAACTCCAAGGAGGATTAATATACCATACAAACTTCATGGCAAACTTTGGGCCACAAATATTTCTGAACATGGCCACTCCCTTGGAGATCGAAGGGAGATTTTGTTTCATGATGGGTGCACTCCTAAGGCACCAAATATATCTCACACTTTTAGCCATAGTGAGATGACTTGGAAAAAAAGTAAGTGGTGGGGAAACCACTTACCACATCATGATCTGATGCAAACAGGAGATGCATTGTGTTGGTTTCACATGTGGGATTATGAACCACCTCCATATGTACAAATTTATGTTTTTATGTATGTAGTTTTGATCCCATACATTGATGATGTACTTGTACTTTTTATGGGAATGTATGGAGGGAGGATGGAAGGTATGCATGTGCCCTATGGGATGGAGATTCTCCATGTACCTTATGCTACATGTTTCAGGGAGAACATTGGGCAAACCATGTTTTTTTCATTTGAAATATTGTCTCCTTATGGGATGGACTATTTGCATCTCATGAGAAATTTGGAGGAGAAACTCATGGAGGGGTGGATTGGTGAACACTTAGCTTATGAAGGAAGCTTATCACATGTTGGTGTCACCAATGGAGGAGGAGAAGAGTTGCAACACTCCCCTTATTACTTGCTTGAGGACAAGAAACATTTGGGAAGGGAGGACTGTAATATTCCCAATTAGTCATGAACTAATTGGAATATTCATTTTTGTTTTATTACTTTGTTTAAAGAATAAAAGAGAAAAGGAGGTCCATAAAACTCCTTAATAATGAATAAATCAATGCCAAATATGAAAAGGTTAAATCATGGATGTAAAATCAAGCACCCTTAGGTGTGAAAGGGGTTGGACATTTTGAGTGGGTCAACCTTGACCAAATCTACAATGTTGTCCTGGAGGAGTGGCCATCAATGAGGAACAACACAGTTTTAGATGGAGGTGCCTTGTGTGAAAGAAGAAATCTCATTGGAAGTGGTTTAGGGTTTGCAAGATCTTGTCTTATAAAAGGAAGAGGATGAGAGCATTAGAAGGTTGTTGATGTATATGATATTTTTCTGAATATATGGCCTATTTAGACATATATCTTTCTCTTGCTGTTTAGCTGAGATTGAATGTTGTTTAGCATTGGGTGTTCCTGATCGGGAACCCCATCTCTTCCCATTGAGTAGCTCTTGGGAGAGTTTGTATTGCATTGTCCATTATCTGGCCTAGGTCCAAGATTCTTCTTTCAACTACAACGCATATCATGTTGAGGGTTTGGTTGTTTTTTCAAGCTAAAGCAAGTGGAGACTAGATCTTTCATATCTAGGCCATTTCAGTGCTCCTTTTCAGTGGAGGAGGTTTCTAATTCATTGGGAGGACATTATTGAAGGAATTAAGCCTCATTTTCATATCTTGGCATCAGGTCAACCATGTTTTGATCCCTACAATGTAGTATATACCCAAACCTGCATTATTTCTATAGGTGCAGTTGCAGGGTGGTTTAGCACACCATTTGGAGAGTGATTTTATAAGTGTTTGGGATCTACCCTTCACTTTGGAGATCTATTAGAGGAGGATATTCTATTTCATATATTAGTTGAGCCACACTTTCCAGATCTGAATATTTCAGCAGATCTGCAGTCTTAGATCTTAGATCTACATCTTGTACTTGGTGTTTTTCTGAAAACCCCGAGGGGGTTCTTTAGAGGAGCTTGTATAGTGCATGGATCTGATATAGATCTAAATTTTTATGCAATTATTTTCTCTAGATATGAAGTGTAATATAAAACTATTGCAGAGCTAATAAAATAACACTGTAAGGCTTTTACAGTCTTTATATATGGTTGCAACACCTCATTTTGAGGGATTTCTTTCATTGGAGGCTTTCTCTTCTTGTTATGCATCTTATGGGCCACTTCTTAAATATATTTTGCTGTTGTAATAACAAATGAAAGGTCTCCATATTGGCTTCCTGCTATATAAAATATGATCTACGTTATTTTCCTATCACTCTGCATTGTATTGCTACATTTCCCATATGGGAATATTACATATAGAGACCTAACAAAGAGGATGAAGATGAAGGTGAAGATGGTGGTGAGGATGATAGTGGAGTATAAGGTGACTTATTGCCATTTCCATTACCTCCTCCTCCTGGAGAACCATCTCCTCTTGGAGTTTTGGATCTTTCACCCTACAACCTTGTATTCCTCTCTTCATAGAGGGCCTTCACCAGCTCTGTCATGTCAAAGAAATCCTTCCTAAAATCCTTCTCATCCTTTGGCATGTTATCATTTCCTCCTTCATGAGACATGCTTACTGAAGTTTCTACTACAATTTGAGGTGAACCTTGTGGTGGAGACTGTGGCAACTGTGCCCTCCTTCTCCTTGCTCCAACTAGAGAACCTATACCCACAAGATTGTCTTCTCCTCTCTTGAGCTTCAAAATTGTAAGCATTTAAACAATTGAAAAAAAATTAAATCCTCCTTTCACAAGTAAAACTAGTGCTATAATACCAACTTGATCTAAATGGGAATATTAGTGTTTGCTGTGTTGATCAGGTGATCATGTCCTAAGTGGAAAAATGCTCAAAATTGGAATTGCTCAAAATTGGTTGGAACCTGAGCGACTGGATAGGCCTCGTCGATACGATCCCAGCACCGTGAACGACACTCAAATCCAACACTGTATGTAAAAGTTATGTAGGTTTGATGTTTTCAGTGACCTTCAAAAGTCTAGTTTGACCAGGGTTGACTTTGATTTTCAAAATATTAAAAAAAGGAATATTCCACAAAATATTTTGAGAATATTCCCCAAAATATTCCATCTGCAATGAATCACGGTTCAACAAGTGGCGAATTCTTATTCGTGGTTGGTTTACTTTGAAATTATATGACCAATCAAGAGCTGCCATGTGGTAGGCCCGGAGGCCGCCATGTGGCCCCCTGGTCGAAGAAATGGTGATATAAAATTTGTTAAGGCCCGACAGAATCGATCCTTTGACCTCTCGTGCACAAACGCCAGGCCTTACCGTTACACTACGTAGTTGTTTCTTAACCATATTGGGTTCGAGGTTATATTTAAAGTTACAAATCTTTTTGTTTGGTGGTAAAGGGGGCCAGCCTGCGTATGATATGACTGCACCACTCGAAACCGAAGGCTCCAGACCATTCAACGGTTAGAAAACAACGGTTAAAATTTTATGCGGCCATGTGTTCCCATGGTTATGCAGCGGTGGTTTAAAATGATTGATGCCACGGTTTAAAAACCGTTTGTCTTACGGTTACTCCGGCGGGTTGGGTGGTGGCCCATGTGACCCTGCCCACCAAACATTCAATATAACAACAAACGACCCTGAATATTCTAGCACCAGTCTTCCTTTTTCGGCTAGTTGGCCAAATTTATCGGTGCTAACTCCAGTTAGCCAAATTTGGTGGAGTTTTTTTAGGATAGATTGGGAAAATACAGTTTTGGTCATAAATTCTCCATTAATGAACCTTTTTGGACGAATGTTTTTTTTATTTCGGGTATTCTCAGCATTATGGAGCCATTGGAATAGGTTGTAGAGCCAACAGAGGTGTCTTTCAACCATTTTTACTTCAGAGAAGCTTGGAGAACCATCAGGGCCTTGAGGGAAATGGATTTTCATTGGGCTACACTTCACTGTTTTAGGTGAAATAAGAGTCAATATTAGCTTATTTCTACCTTCTGAATTCATTTTCACAGCTGCTTTGGTCTTTTTAGGCATTTTTCTCTCTGTTTTATCAATTTTCGCATCATAATATATCAAGGACATGCCCATTGGGAACCTTGAACCCGACAGATGTAGCCCAGGAGGGGTGAACTGCCTCATCATGTTGCTGTGTGTTTAAGGTGAAGTTATTTTGCTGTATTATTTAGATTAAAGTTGTTAAACAATAAATTTAAAAAACACTCCCTCACACCAAAATTAATAAAGAGTTATAAAAAACACTTTGTTTCACTTGCAAGACTATTCAAACACTTTGCACACTTAATTTAATGGAAATGAATACTTTGAAAAAAAAAAAAATACTTTCATTTTAAAATCAGTTGGTATCATAGCTCAGGATTAGAGCCGTAGAAGCTATAGTTTTTACTCCTCATTTGTTTTGTGCAAAGATAAAGTTATTTGTTTGCAAGTTTTGATGCTTACTAGGCTTAAACTCAAGAGAGGTGAAGGAAACTTGGTTAGTGCACAAACTAATCCATAACCAAAAAGTGTCAGAGAACCACCTCCAAGAGCCATAGAAGTAGCTTCAAGCATGTCTTCAAGAGAAGGAGAAGCTCCTGAAGAGATGGATCCCAAGGAAGAAGAACGGGTATTCCGGAAAGCTTTCTTGGATATGACTGAGATGGTGAGGATCCTCTACCAAGAAAGAAATGATAGGTTTGTTGGAGAAGGGTCTAAAAACCAGAAGGAAGGTCCTCAAGAGGAAAGAAGAGTGATGACAAGTCAAAGAAAGGACATGAAGGAAATGGTGATCCACCATCCCCATCTTCATCCTCTTCCTCTACATCATCTTGCTCGACTTCGGTAAATCAGTCTCATAAGTCTAAAACCCCTGGTAAAAGTCAAATTTTAAAGCTTGATGTCAAATTTTAATTGCCTATGTTTAACGGTGAAGTCAATGTAGAGAAACTTGACAATTGGATCAGACAATTGGAAGTTTATTTAAGGATTCAGAACTTACATGATGACGACACCAAGATTCAATTAGCCTCTTTAAGGATGGAAGGAGCAGCATTGGTATGGTGGGAAGCCAAGACCAAGGATGAAATTTGAAAACATGGTAAGCTTACTTTATCATGGGCTGAATTTATTTCTGCAATTAAGAAGAAATTTTATCCTCTTGATCATTTACAAAAGGCTATAATGAATTGGAAAATTTTTAGACAACTTAAAGGACAAAGTGTTCAAGAATACACTCAAGAGTTTAGGAGAAGAGAAATTTTATTAGGAGTAGACTTACAAAGTCAAGATACTTTGTTGAAATATATAGGTGGTTTACATAATTACCTTATACATACTATCCTTATGTTCAATCCTGCTAGTCTAGACAAAGTTTATGTACAAGCTACACTTTTAGAGGCTAGAGGGAAAAACACTTTTGATGTGAATAAGGGCAGTGATTTTAAAGGAAAAGGAAGAAAAAGGATTGCAAACTCTAGAAAGGAAAAAGGGAAATTCTTTTGCAAGAACTATTCAAAAACAAGCCACGATGAAGACCACTGTTGGAAGCTTCATCTGGAGCTGAAACCAGAGAAATATAAAAACAAAGACAAAACCAAAGAAAAGGGAAAAACTGTAGCAACTATTGAACAAGACTTAGGGTCTGAATCAGGTGATGAGACTAAAAGTATCGCCATGGTATTAAATAACATAAAGGGGAAAGAGCTTGTACAAGAAACAAATCCCAGTTCTAGCACTTTAAACTGTCACATAGAAAAACAAAATGAAAAGAGAAGGATATAGCTATTTCATGTGAGGATAATTTTAAACCACACAAAGATAGACACACTTTTTGATAGTGGGTCTCAATATAATCTCATCTCAGAAGACTTGGTCAAACAACTGAAACTTGAGACAATTCCACATCCAAAGCCTTATCCACTTAGGTGGATATGCAAGGATGCAAACTTACAAGTATCAAGAAAGTGCATCTTGCGCTTCGCCATAACAGCTCATTATGTTGATTGGGTTGAACTGGATATAGTACCTCTTGACATTACAGGTGTTGTGTTGGGTAGCCCATATTTATTTGACAGAAAGGCAATCTTCCATCGCCATGAGAACAAGTATCATCTGTTCAAGGATGGAAAAGAGTACATTGTGAGAGCACATAAGAAGAATCTAGAATCTTCTTTAGTCCATGCAGGGCAATTGAAAATGATAGTTAATGTAAGTCAAAATCTGAATTTGTTGATGGTTAAATAAAAGGATTTTGTAAATTTCCCTTTTCATGATATTTCTGATATAAATGATGATATGTTTTAGTCTGTTAACAATTCATCTTTGAAAGAAGATGTTAAGAAGTTGCACAAGGTACCTTTGGTGTCGATTGGTGCAGAGAACGAAGTGTTAGTGAAAATTAGTGCAAGAGTCCATGAGATGGAAAGGCATGCAATCAAAGAGGGCACAAATTTTAGCAAGAGTCATTGTTGGTTTCAGAATGGCAGATTAGTATGGCAAGAAAATTTGGTTGGGATTTAGCACAAGTACATGGCTCACACAACAAAAATTCTCCAAGTGGACAGTTGGCAAGGTGAATCTTATTTTTAGTCTTCTTTGAAGCTTGACCATTTTAGAAATAGTATTTTTTCTACAAAATATAGTTTCTGTTCAGAAATTTTCAAAAATTTGCATCATGACTCAGTCAATTTTAGCAATGGTCGGTCAGTAAATTCAAGGGAAAAATTATATTTTTATGAGAAGCTTAATTTGATGAATTTGGGAAGATTTTAGTTGTTAAAGGTTGGAACAGTGGAGAATCAGGCTCCTCATCTTCATTTTCTATAATCAGAGAGCTTTTGGGGTCCAAAAGCTTCCCATTTGGGAGGCCTAATCAGGTGATCATGTCCTAAGTGGAAAAAATGCTCAAATTTGGAAATGCTCAAAATTTGTTGGAACCCAAGCGACCAGATAGGCCTTGTCGATACGATCCCGGTATCGTGAACGACACTCAAATATGACACTGTATGTGAAAGTTATGCAGGTTTGAAGTTTTCAGTGACCTTCAAAAGTCCAGTTTGACCAGGGTTGACTTTGATTTTAAAAATATTAAAAAAAATAATATTCCATAGAATATTTCGAGAACATTCCTTGGAATATTCCATAAAATATTCTATGGAATATTCCATCTGCAAAGAATCACGGTTCGACAAGTGGTGAATTCTTATTCGTGGTTGGTTTATTTTGGAATTTTGTGACCAATCAAGAGCTGCCACGTGGCAGGCCTGGAGGCTGCCACATGGCCCCCTGGTCGAAGAAATTAGTTGGATTCTGAGCGACCAGATAGGCCTCGTCGATACGATCCCAACGCTGCAAACGACACTCAAATCCGACACTATATGTGAAAGTTATGCAGGTTTGAAGTTTTCAATGATCTTCAGAAGTCCAATTTGACCAGGGTTGACTTTGATTTTAAAAATATTAAAAAAAGAATATTCCACAGAATATTTCGAGAATATTACTTTGAATATTCCCTGAAATATTCCATGGAATATGCTGTCTGTAACTAATCACGGTTTGACAAGTGGTGAATTCTTATTCGTGGTTGGTTTACTTTGGAATTTTGTGACCAATCAAGAGCTACCATGTGGTAGGCCTGGAGGTCGCCACGTGGCCCCCTGGTCGAAGAAATGGTGATATAAAATTTGTTAAGGCCTGACAAAATCGAACCTCCAACCTCTCATGTACAAATGCCACGCCTTACCATTACACTATGTAGTTGTTTCTTAACCATATTGGGTTCGAGGTTATATTTAAAGTTACAAATATTTTTGTTTGGCAGGAAAGGGGACCAGCCCCTAAGGGCCAGCCCTCGTATGATATGACCGCACCACCCGAAACCGGAGGCTCCAGACCATTCAATGGTTAGAAAAAGGTGGTTAAAATGTTATGTGGCTAGGTGTTCCCATGGTTATGCAGCGGTGGTTTAAAACAATTGATGCCACGGTTTAAAAACCGTTTGTCTTGCGGTTACTCCTGCGGGTTGGGCGGTGGTCATTGTGACCCTACCCACCAAACATTTAATATAACAACAAACAGTCTCGACTATTCTAGCGCCAGTTTTCCTTTTTCGGTCATTTGGCCAAATTTATCGGTGCTAACTCTAGTTAGCCAAATTTGGTAGAGTTTTTTTAGGATAGATTGGGAAAATACAGTTTTGGTCATAACTTCTCCATTACTGAACCTTTTTGGACGAGTTTGTTTTTTATTTCGGGTATTATTAGCTTTATGGAGCCATTGGAACAGGTTGCAGAGCCAACAGAGGTGTCTTTCAACCATTTTTACTTCAGAGAAGCTTGGGGAGCCATTAGGGCCTTGAGGGAAATATAACTGCATTCGGCTACACTTCACTGTTTTAGGTGAAATAAAAGTCAATATTAGCTTATTTATTCCTTCTGAATTCTTTTTCACAGCTGGTTTGGTCTGTTTAGGCTTTTTTCTCACTGTATTACCAATTTGAGCATCATAATATATCAAGGAAATGCCCATTAGGAGCCTTGGACCCAACAGATGTAGCCCAGGAGGGGTGAAATGCCTCATCATGTTGTTGTGTGCTTATGGTGAAGTTATTCTGTTGTGTTATTCAGATTAAAGTTGTTAAACAGTAAATTTAAACAACACTCCCTCACACCAAAATTCATAAACAGTTATAAAAAACACTTTGTTTCACTTGCAAGACTATTCAAACATTTTCACACTTAATTTAATGGAAATGAATAATTTGAATAGCAAAACAAATACTTTCATTTTCAGATCATGTGCTAAGATCCAATTTAGAATATAAACAAAGTGCTTGAGGATTATGAGGTAAATTTCAATTTAAACATGAGTTTTTATGTGTTTTTATGTGAATTTATTGAACAAATTAACATAAACAAAACACTAAACAACAACATCTAACAGAAATGAACATCACCATAAACGGTAACATAATAGCACATGATGAAGGAGATAACTCCGCCTAGGCTAAGTCTCCTTGGTCCAGCCTCCAATTTCTTGGCCCTCTTCTATTATGCTCAAAAGTGTATTACATGTGTTTACAATGCTCAAAAAACTCTAAAACTTGTTTGATTAGCTCCAAAATGCCAAAAAATGCCCGTGTAGCCTTTTCTTGTGTTGAATTTGGTCAAAAATTGAGTAATTTGTGACTTCCCCAAGTTTTGGCACTAATCTCTCCACATTTTCCACCAAATCCAGCACCATCCTACAAATCCACCGGAATTCCGCTAAATGGGCGCCAATTTTCCCAAAAATCGGGCGAAATTGTCGCCACACTAATTTTTCCAATAAGGCCTTAGTGACGAATTTCAAACCATAACCATATGGTTTAATAAAAAAAATTTTAATAATAAAAATTGTGGATAATCTGCTAACCGTAGGCATTATCCACTAACTATGGACACATGGCAGTGTTGCCATTTATTTTGACGGTTAAATACCATTGGGGGGGTGGGGGGGGGGGGGGGGGGTGGGCGGGGGTGGGCGGGGCGCGGGTCTAGCCTCCCACCCATGGTCCCACCCCTAATGGTGACTAGGGCTAGGGCTAGACCCTGACCCCTGTTGAGCATTGGAAAAGGTATGAATTCACCATGTATTTCTTTATATTTTTCTTTTAAACATAACTCTTTTTATTCTAGAAAGATGATATATTGTAGGATTATGATAGAATTGCAAAGATTAATGTTTATGGTGAAATTGGCTAAAATTTTTATTTTATTCTAAACAGGAAACAAATGAAGTGGGAAACCACCATTCAAAAGGCAAAGCTAAAGCAGGAGTAACCATTTTTCCTCCAGCAAAGGGCCGTATCCAATCAAGAAGGATGAAATTAGAACACATAGTTAAAGAAAGGCAAGGAACAACACAACTATAGCACAAGAAGACGAAGCGTTAGCTAAAAGAGGAAAATAGAGCAAATCCCTCAGATCTTTCGATCCCGAGGGATCGTTGTTCAAAGTTTATCTTTGTTTCTTGTATTTTCCGCCAAGTTGTTATAAAAGGGTAGCCCCTGTAGAAATCAGGGGGAGGAGACGATTATCATTGAAACTTCTTTTGTAATTCTATACTTTTATTGACTCTCGTGATTCAAGCAGAGAGCGACTGTTTGTAAACGTTGTTATGAACGATTAATATATGATTTAGTTGTCTTTCCATCACTTGGTTCTGGAGTAGCTCAGCGGTGTTTCCCTAGTGGCTAAGGGCCTGGCCCTGGTGGATCCGTTTTCTCTTTTGTATTATTATCTTTCGATTATATTTGTGTGACGGTTTGCATTTATTTTCATTATAGTTTCAAGTTTAATAGCTTACTGTTTTATTGCTTTATAATATTGATGTGTGCATTGTTGAATTGCATTGTCGTTCCTTTCTAATTTAAAAAGAATCTTGATCCCTGTATAACCTATCTTGTTATGCTTTAACAGAGCTTCACTATTTAGCATCTGCTGTTCCATTCCATTTGTTGTTCATTTCGGATTGTTGTTCAATAGAATTTGCTGTTTAATTCCATTAGATAGAGTTTGTTGTTCATTTCTATTGCTGTTTAATTCCAGTAAAATAGATCTGTTGTTCATTTCAGTTAATTAGTTTACAGTTTATTTCATACCTGCAAAGAGTTTGGTTTCGCTTTTGAGAGCTTGCTTAGTTTACTTTCATTAGCAGCATCAGTGATTTAGTTCAATTTCTATTTAATTGCTTTAGTGTGGAGTGTAAGATCATCAACTGTAAAGGACATTGGTTATTGCTACCTACGTTCTCAAATTGATTATCTTGTTCGTATTTGATTTCATTTACATCAGTTTCCAAAGGAAAGAGTTATTATCACTGCATCCTTGACTGTTGATTGCTGAGTGAATGATTGGGTTTCAGAGCATTTAGTTTCATGTTATTGTAGTTAGATTTCATTTCCAAGCATCCTTTTACTCTTGTATTTATAACATTGTACTGCATATTGGAAAGCATTACTCTTAGATTGAATTGCAACCTCAGACTGAGTACACTCTTGAAATTAAAAATCGTACTTGGATTGATAATTAATGTAGGATAAACAGGAGTTAAAAAGACACCTTTTATACCTCAACATTTTGGCGCCGTTGTTGGGGATTTGATGAACATAGGGATTCGACCCATATGTAGGCATATTTAAAAGGCATCTGTGACCCCCCTAAAAGATGATAGGTCACCCTCGACCGTCAAATAGAAGAGCAGTGTACTGCACAGTAATTGTACAGCATGGAAAGGCACACATACTTATTATATGATCAAAAAATTATCACATTACCGAAATCGATGCATATTTGAAATCATGAGTAGATATGGAAATGTTTATGTAATGATTCGAAAATAAAGGAAAAGGACAGCTGATGTGAAAAAAGTACTTATGCGATCATTATCCACATAAAACATATGATCGATTTATAAATAAATTTCATGCATAAGAGGTTCCGAACAAAGGGTTTAGGAGCATACTCTCATTTGATATTAGATAAAGATATAATAAAAAGGGTTTATCATCACTATTGATTTGTGAAAAATATGACTCCAATACCATCAACAAATCTCTGTTGCCCACAGGTGTCTATAACCTTGAAAAAGTTGCTTTTTCACCCTTGGAACCATTATCCTTTATTTATGCCTAGGGAAGTGCTGTGTGATGTCATGATAGAGGCCACTGTGTTGGCTTGGGAACCAGATGAATCACAACGCCATTCACCAGGAAGGAGTGAAAGGTGGGCAGGCTGGCTCGTGATGAGACCTCCTGTTCCAAGGACTTTTTTATTTTTCTAAGTTGTCCATTGGATCATATCCTTGGTGTGGTAGCCATAATGGGAATGCCACTTCACTACTTGCTTATGATCATGGTAGGCTGGCTTTTGATGAGACCCCCTATCCTCCATCTGCCATATCATAGAATTGTTAGTAATCATATAGAGATTTTTTCTTTTTCTTTTTCATGTAGCACTTCCCTATTTATGTATAGAGGATGGCTCAACACTCCTTAAAGTATGCCCTTATTCTTATTCAACAAATAAAAATAAAAGAGAGTTATGAAGATTTAAGGAAGAACCAACATGTTAAAGATAACCGATCATATTAATTTTAGTGAAAATAAAGACAACAAAGTGATATAGATGGTTGTGTCCTTTCCTTTTCTTATCACTACAAAACAATTTCTTAAAAATTACAATTTCTCTTGATTTTCTAATTCCAGTAACCTCTAAATTTTGTGTCCTTGCATAAATTATATGTTTCCCTTTAGAAGAATTCACAAAAATCTTTAAAATTTTGTTCTAAAACAAGAAAAATGCACTCAAAAAGTGTTGTTCCTTAGATGGAACAGTTGTTGTTCCTTAAAAGGAACAACAAAAAAAATCTATGAAAATGTTGTTCCTTTTGAAAGGAACAACATAAAAAAATCGGAAAAAACATGTTGTTCCTTTGGAAAGGAACAACAAAAACACGCAGCAAAAACTGTTGTTCCTTTTGAAAGGAACAACAAAAAAAAGCGGCAAAAGTCCCGGCCCTTTTGAAAGGGACAACAAAACTGTTGTTCCTTTTAAAAGGAACAACAAAAAGAAACACACAAACGTTCTGTTTCTTCAGAGGAATGACTGCTATTCCTTAAAATAAACAATAGCTATTCCTTAAAAGGAACAACTTGAGAAATAAAATCTATAAAAAAACAAGGAAAGTAAAAAAAAAAAAAAGCTTATGTACAATTTTTAAAATAAAGGAATTATTTAGTGGATGGGTGCTGAACAGGAGTTATCTCCCTCAGCAAAAATATGCATGGTAGAATCTTCCTGTAATTGCTGGTAAAAGGATTCCAGGTTAAGCGGTTTATGGTAAAGTCGTACTCGATGGCCATTTACTTTGAAAGAATGTCCAGATCCATCGATGGTAGTCAATGTGATGGTGCCATTGTCATGCACTTTCTGTATCTCATAGGGTCCAAGCCATCGTGTCTGGAGTTTTCCTGGGAAATCCTAAAACCTGGAGTCATATAGGAGTGCCCAATCTCCTTCGTGGAAGATTTTATCTTTAATAAGGGCGTCATGCCATTTTTCTCTTTGCTGTTGAATTAATGCAGTGCGCTGGAGAGCAGAGAGCCTAATTTCATCTAACTCATTGATTTGCTATAATCTTCTGACCTGGGCTTCATTTAAGTCCAAACCCACCTCCTGGGCTATTCTTAATGTTTTAATTTCAAATTCTATTGGAAATATGGGTTCTTTTCAAAATACTAATTGATATGGTGAATACCCAGTCGTATTTCTCCATGTTGTTCGGTACGCCCACAAGGCTTTTGGAAATCTTAAAGCCCAGTCACGTCAGTGTGATGCAACTTTTTTTGTCAGTGTAGATTCTATCACCTTATTCGTGCTCTCTACCTGGCCATTTTCCTGTGGGTGATATGGGGTCGTGATTTTGTACTGAATGTGGTAGTTTTTTAATGTTGTAGCGATTTTATTACCTAAAAATTGCGGTCCTTCATCTGTAATTATGTCCCTAGGGAGGCCATATCGCACAAATATTTGGAAAAGGAACTGTATTATAGAGTCTTCTGTAGCTCTTGGAAGTGCTTCTGCTTCAACCCATTTAGTAACATACTCTGTTGCAACTAGAATATATGTTTTCTGATTTGATGGTGGGTTAATAGGACCAACAAAATTGAGCGCCCAACGCTCAAATGGCTCAATTACTAACTATGGGTTCAAATGCATTTCATCAGACTGTCCAAGGCATCCTGCCCTTTGGCAACTATCACAGGCTTGTACAAACATTTTAGCATCTTTAAAAATTGTAGGCCAGTAATAGCCTATTTGTAAAACCTTGTGACCAGTCCTACGATCTGCAAAATTTCCGCCACATGGCCCATCATGGCATGCTTCTAAGATGTCAAATATTTTGTCCTCTCTGATGCATCTCCTGATGTGAATATCTACTCCTGTATGAAACAGGTAGCCTCCAATCCAAGAAAATCGGGTACTACGATGTACTATCTATTTTCGTTCATTGGGCGTTAAATTCTTAGGTAATTTACCTACTGCTAAATAATTTGCAACATCAACATACCATGGGGTTCTAGCAGTAACAACAAACAAATTTTCATTTGGGAAGTGATCCTCGACTACTGCTGCGTCTGTTGGCTTTGGCATTCGTGAGAGAAAATCAGCTACAGGATTCTCTTTTCCTGGTCGATCCTTTATTGTGATGTCAAATTCCTGCAATAGAATCAACCATCTTGTTACTCTACCATTTGTAACTGGTTTATTTGCTAAAATTTTTATGGCAGAGTGATCTGTATATAAAACTACAGGATACCCAGTTATATAATGTCTAAATTTATTTACAAGATGTATTACTGCTAAAAATTATTTCTCAGTCATAGTATAGTTTAATTCAGCAGGAGATAGATTCTTGCTAATATAATAAATTTCATGTGGTTTTTTATCTTCTTCCCGCCCAAGGACTGCTCCAATAGCTATGTCTGAGGCATCAGATGAAATTTGGAATGGTAAATCCCAATTTGGGCCCCTTAGCACTGGGGTTGTTGATAGAATATTTTTCAGATCCTCAAAAGCATGGTCGCATTTATCTGTCCAATTAAAATCAACATTCCCTGTTAGTGCGTATAGAGGTGCATCCATTTGAGAATAATTCTATATAAATCTTCTATAATAACCAGAAAATCCGAGAAAGATACGTACCTTTGTTTGTGTGGTGGGAGTAGGTATTAACAAAAGTATCTGAATTTTAGCTGGATCTACTTGTATTCCATCTACTGAGATATAATGACCCAAGATGAGTCCCTCGATCATCATCATGTGGCACTTCTCATGGCTTAAGTAGAGTCTGGTGTCAATACACCTTTGCAACACCTTTTCCAATATTTCTAAAGCTGGCTCAAATTCATCTTCGTAAGGTGCAAAATCATCCATATATACTTTGAGCCCTTCATTTATTATATCTGAAAAGATGCTGAGAATGGCCCTTTGAAATGTAGCAGGGGTGTTGCATAGACCGAAAGGTAGAACTCTATAAGCAAATGTGCCCCAAGGACAGGTAAAAGTAGTTTTGTCTTGGTCTTCAGGGGCAATCTAAATTTGTTTGTATCAACTGAAGCCATCTAGGAAAGAGAAGAATTTCTTCCCTGCTAATGTATCTAATACCTGGTCAATGAAAGGAAGGGGAAAGTGGTATTTCTGGGTTGCTTTGTTTAGCTCTCTATAGTCTACACATATCCTCTACTTCCCATTCTTTTTTGGCACCACAACTAGTGGAGAGACCCACTTGCTATCAGATATTGGATAAACAAAGTTAACATCCAAAAGTTTTTGTAATTCAGCTTTCACAATATCCTTAAGGTGAGGGTTTAATCTTCGTTGGGGTTGGCGAATGGGTCTAGCATATTTTTCTATATAAATGTGGTGCGTAAATAATTGGGATCAATTCCTTTCATGTCTGGGTAATCCCATGCAAAGGCTCCCTTATATTTTTTCAGTAGTTGGACCAACTCCTCTTCTTATTTAGCACTCAAATTTTTGTTAATGTTCAAAGTTTTTCCTGGCTCAATCTCTATAGTTTTTCTGTTGTAAACAGAAGTGGTAGGTATTGATTGTTCTTGGATGTATTTTAGGGGATCTTGTTCATTATCAAATGATGCCTTGATCATGTGACATTGCAAATGGGATCTAATTTTTGGTTGGTTGATAAAACTGTTAATGATGTCATCCTCTGTTTGATCTTTAAATTCGAAGGCATATTCTATGGTTAGTGGTGATCTGATGTTTTCTACGAGATATGATACAGGTTGTCTCTTTGTTTTTATTATTGTTAGGCTTGGCTGGAATGGAGGGTATAAAGCTAAGTTCTTGACATAACTCCCTCTAGTTATCATCATGCTGCCTTGTCGGCAGCCAATATAGGCATCAGCAGTTGCCAGCCAAGGTCTACCTAAGATCAAAGGGTGTCCATCTAGCTGGTTTTTGGGGTTGATAATCAGGAAGTCAGCAGGATATTGTCGAGAGTCTACATATACCATTACATCATGTAGTGTGCCTTCTGGCTTGACTACTGATCAGTCAGCCAGTTCCAATAAGGTTGTTGTTGGATCTAATGATGTAATGCCAAGTTTTTGACAAGTGGTGGTTGTTAGGATATTAATTGTAGCTCCTAAATCCACTAAGGCATTTTGAAATGATTTTCCATTGATTTGCACCGTAACTATAGGATTTCCTAGGTCCTCATATTTTACAGGTGCTTCCATTCTTGATAGTAAGTCAGATAGAGTGCCGACTACTTGGACAGTTGGGTTAGTTGTTGTTCTCCTCTTTGGCTTCTTTATACATAGTTATTTGATGGTTTTTTCATAAATGGAAATGTCTTGGATAGCTTGGAGGAGTGGAATTTTTATACACAAATTTTTCAATTCTCCCAGAAGATCAAAATCAGGATGTTCTATTGGACAAGGTATGATTAATCGTTCTGGGAATGGTGGAGAAGAGGTGGTTTCTTGTTCATGAGTTTGTTGTATAACCACATTCTCCTTTTGGAGTGTTTGTTCTGAAGGTAATGAATTTTAAACTTGAACATTTTTGTCTCCCTTTGATTCTATTATGCTCCCAGACCTTAGTTGAAGGTCGTTACACTCCCTTAATTCAGTTTCTAGTTCTGGTGGTTCCATTATTTGAACAGACTGAACCTGCCTATTATTAGGATTTGGGTTGGGTTGGGCTGGGAGTTGTGGTCTGAAGTTGGTCTGGGGATTTTGTTGCAATGTATATGGTGCTGACAGTGTAGGTTGAGGGAGAGGGATCGTTCCAGCTGGCTGATTCATAGGTCTTTGCTAGTTCGACTGCCAGGTCTGACTCTGCGAGGTGGAGGGGGACCATTGTGTTGGATAAGCATTATTTTGCCAAAACGGTGGACAGTAAGGAAAGTTTGGCCAATTGGTTTGATTTGGCCATGGTGAAAATGGCTATTGTGACCAATTGGGGAAAGGTGGTTGATTTTTCCACATTCCATTATATTGCTGAGCATTATACTGAGGAGAATGAAAAGAAGAGGATGGATCAATTGGCATACCTGTTTGTCATGGCTGCCATTGTCGGCGCTGATTGAGTAGGAATACCATTTTTTATTCTTCTTCCGCTTCTTTGTAGACTGCTTTCAATCCTGGGAGTGAGGGGAAACCTTCTGTGGAGTGATCTTTTGAGCAAATAGCACATACTTTGACTATATCCAGTGGGCACTCTTTATGGCTGTGTTTCTTTTTGCATTTAGGGAAGAATATTGCCAGATTTTGTTCTTCCTCTACTTGCTTTTGTTTAGCTTGCATGATATCGAACTGCGTTGTTAGAGTCCCTAGAATATCAGTTTTAAAATCTTCTAGTAGATTTCCAATTTCTGCGTGGGTTATACCTTCACCAGAGGTCTTACTATCCCTTGTGATCACATCACGTTCTGCTGACTTTAGCCTTGTGCTACCTCTCGAACTCTTGATACATAAATTAATAATGTCAGCAAAATTTTCATGATATATATCACCTTTTCCCATAATGTTTAACGTTTCAACCCATTGTTCCTTCATCCCTTTAAGTAATGTAGTTTTTAACACATTATCAGGTAAGGGTAAAGATGCATAGGGTGATCTTTGGAGGTTGTATTGAAAGCGTTCTACATATTCCTCGAGTGTTTCATTAGGTTTTGATGTCATCTGAAATATTTCGTCTTTTAATTCCCTGGACCTACAATAATCCTGATATTTCTTTAGGAAAGTAGCTTTCATCTGATGCCAGTCATTTATAATACCTCCACCTAACCCCATAAACCATCGTAGAGCTGCTCCTTTTAATGTGGAAGGAAATAATTTTAATTTTTGGGGATCAGTGGTATAGTCATACTCTCTGCATAATACATCGAATTCAAACATAAATTCATCTGGATCTTTTGATGTTAAGCCATGGAATGTAGGAATATGTTGAAGAGGAATGGCCTTCATAGGTGCATTAACTGCAGTGTCCACAATGGGATATTGTAGTGTGGAAGTTTGTTGAGGTGGTTGTTGTTTGTGGTCCATTTGATCAAATATGTGCCAATATCCTTTTGGGATTTCTGGGGAATTATTCCTAGGCTGACTAGAAGGATTAGGAATGACCTTGATAGCACTTCCTTTGTCTAGAATAAGGAGTTTTCCTTACTGACCTACCATCTGAGGAGATTCAGGTCCTTTAACTTTGTTTTGAATGATAGACCAATTACAAGAACAAGTTGTTATCAACAAATATATGATCGAGGAAATGCCTGATGAAGAAAACCCTCAGGGAACAACAGAACCAACTAGGGTTATTTTCCCAGAGGAATGTAGCCAGGAGCATGGGAACACTAAATAAGTGTCACAAACAGAAAACGTAGAAGTAAGCCTAGGCGAAGGCACTGCCACTGGAGAGAAACCCTAGCCGAGCAACCAAGTACAGAAAAAGGAACAACTGTTCCTTCCAAGAAGAAGAATAAGACAAATGAACTTGAGAAGCTATGGAGGGAATGACAAAAGCTCCAAAAACTAGTAAAACAACACAGGTAGAGGATTAGGATGCTAAAACAGGGGAATGTCTCTAAAAGAACCCTGAAAACGAAGAATGCAGCTACCCAAACGGAACCCCGCGATACAAGGGCCATGGAGACTCAAATTGAGCCCACATTCATTCAGGATAACAAGGAATAGTAGGCAGTTGCTATGGATGTAGTTGCCTAAACTGAAAATGTACAGGTCCATGAAAAAGATGTTCAGACCGAGGCACTATCTTCTAGCAGTATGGCCAACAAAGAGACACAGACTGTAGGCACTCGACATTGTAATAAGAACACCCAGGTAGATTATCAACCCAAAAACGTTTTGATAAAAGACCCTGGAATAGAAAAACTCCAAGAGGATCTCGCACAAGCTCAGAGGGCTAGAGAAAAGCTCGAAGAAGAGACTGTTCCCAAAAATAAATACCAAAATTTACATCAGTAATTAAAGGACATCAATGTATCAGAGGTAGAAGCTTTTGATTGATGTTGAAAGGCAGAAGAGAAAGTTGAAAAGGTAAGGAATAGATTAAAAATGGTCAGGAATCAGATGGATACTCTCTGTTCTTTATAGAAAGATGTCCTAGCATGTAGGTGCCCTGCCAAAAATTATGCTTTGCTTTTATTAGAAAGATATCTGCAGTTAAAAAGTAAGGCTGTTAAGGCAGGAAAACCTATAGAATTAGAAACTATAGGTGATTTTGTAAGCTGCTGAAAACTCTATGGGGTAAAATTCCAACGTCTACTTTGTGAATTTTATTTGCACAATTTTATACTAGCTGGGGAAATGGAGAAAAATCCCAACCCTTTTGTGGGCGATATCCAATTTCAAGCATTCATTTCATTTGTTGTTAACCAGTTAAAATGGCTCAAGGCTTATAACACTTTTCAAAGACAAGAAAATGGGTTAGACCTTTGGGTTAGGGGTGAACTGAAACACCCATTACAATTGTGGGCTAGGAAAAAAAGCTTAATGACAAAGGAGGGTGTGATCCAAACATTGGGACCCATACACAAAGAAATTATCCTGGATGGGGTAGAATATTTTCTATCCATCAGAGACCAGGCCATAGTAGCAGCTAAAATCTAATGGAAGATTTCCAATTTGAATATTCAAGATAGAGAGCCATTCAATTACAAAAAATTTGAGTTAGCTTCCAACCGCCTGGTTATCTATAGTAACCTCATCTTGAGGGAAGGCCCGTATTGGCTAGGTTGTAGATATCACAACCCTATTATCTGGTATCTTGCAGCAGACTATAAGGCCAAATATGAATTACCTGAAGAAAAGATAGGGCATATCTTTGAAGCTTTAGCTGCAAATCATGGTTTTAGACCTCTTAATGAAAAACCCTCTCCAGCCTATTCTCTAACTGCTTTACATGTAAACTATGGTTTTCATGAGGACATGAAAAAGGATAAGCAAGGGGGTGTGTTGAGCATTGGAAAAGGTATGAATTCACCATGTATTTCTTTATCATTTTCCTTTAAACATAACTCTTTTTATTTTATAAAGATGATATATTTAAGGATTATGATAGAATTGCAAAGATTAATTTTTATGGTGAAATTTGCTAAAGATTGTCTTTTATTCTAAAAAAGAAACAAATGAAGTGGGAAGCCACCATTCGAAAGGCAAAGCTAAAGCAAGAGTAATTTTTGTTCCTCTAGCAAAGGGCTGTATCCAGTCAAGAAGGATGAAATCAGAACGCATAGTTAAAGAAAGGCAAGGAACAACATGGCTACAGCACAAGAAGACGAAGCGTTAGCTAAAAGAGGAAAATAGAGCGAATCCCTCAGCGATTTTGATCCTGAGGGATCGCTGTTCAAAGTTTATCTTTGTTTCTTGTATTGTCCATCGAGTTGTTATAAAAGGGTAGCCCCTGTAGAAATCAAGGGGAGGAGACCATTATCATTGAAACTTCTTTTGTAATTATATACTTTTATTGACTCTCGTGATTCAAGCAGAGAGCGACTGTTTTTAAATGTTGTTATGCACGATTAATATATGATTTAGTTTCCGTTCCATCACTTGATTATGGAGTAGCTCAGCGGTGTTTCCCTAGCGTCTAAGGGCCCGACCCTGGTGGATCCACTTTCTCTTTTGTATTATTATCTTTCGATTATAGTCGTGTGACAGTTTGAATTTATTTTCATTACAGTTTTAAGTTTAATAGTTTATTGTTTTATTGCTTTATAATATTGGTGTGTGCATTGTTGAATTGTGTTGCCTTTCCTTTCTAATTTAACAAGAATCTTGATCCCTGTATAACCTATCTTGTTATGCTTTAACAGAGCTTCGCTGTTTAGCATCTGTTGTTCCATTCCAGTTGTTGTTCCATTCCATTTGTTGTTCATTTCGGATTGCTATTCAATAGAATTTACTGTTCAATTCCATTAGATAGAGTTTGTTGTTCATTTCTATTGTTTTTTAATTCCAGTAAAAAATAGATCTGTTGTTCATTTCAGTTAATTAGTTTACAGTTTATTTCATAACTGCAAAGAGTTTGGTTTCGCTTTTGAGAGCTTTCTTAGTTTACTTTTATTAGCAGTATTAGTGATTTAGTTCAGTTTCCATTTAATTTCTTTAGTGTGGAGTGTAATATCATCAACTGTAAAGGACATTGGTTATTGCTACCTACGTTCTCAGATTTATTGTCTTGTTATTATTTGATTTCATTTACATCAATTGTCAAAGGAAAGAGTTATTATCACTGCATCCTTGACTGATGATTTCTGAGTGAATGATTGGATTTCAGAGCATTTAGTTTCATGTTATTATAGTTAGATTTCATTTCCAAGCATCCATTTACTCTTGTATTTATAACACTGTACTGCATATTGGAAAGCATTACTCTTAGATTGAATTGCAGCCTCAGACTGAGTACACTCTTGAAATAAAAAATTGTACCTGGATTGATAATTAATGTAGGATAAATAGGAGTTAAAAAGACAACTTTTATACCTCAACAACCCCCTCCCCCATGGCAAAATCAACATTAAAACAAAACCATGTGAAGTTCATAGTTATGTAAGGAACAAAGCGTGAGCGTAGTGGTAGTGCGTTAGTGTTAAGTCCCTATATTAATAGTGTAGTCCCTTATTATGTTAGTGTAGCCCCCCTTATTGTTATTGTTGTACCCCTGTAACCCCCATATTTTTATTATTGTGCCCTTACATTATTATTGTTAGGTCGGGTAGGATTACATTGTGGCTCCACTAGGATTATATTGTGGCCCCATGGACTCCTATATATAGAAGGAGGTTTTGGTCATTTGTATCATCCAAGAATTGTTCATTCATGTAATGTATTGGAGGTTTCCCCCTCGAAGTGGCTTATTTCTAAGGCATTGATATCTTTTTTCTTCTATTTTTGGAGCTGGTTTCACAACATTTGGTATCAGAGCTTTGAGATTTTAGGGTTTTGCTGCTCTAAATAGGTCATCGTGGAATTTTCGCTATAAATTATTTTCTACGAAGGTTCAAAATCTGAAATTTTTAGAGTGCGAAGCCAAAATTCTGAGGAACATCATCGCAAAATTTCAAAGCTTGGTTCGCAATATTGTCGGAGATATGATCTGTGCAAGTTAGGTCATTTTGCAGGCTCCTGAATTTAACCTAAACAGGTCATCGTGGTATTTTCGTAATAATGTTTTTTCTACGAAGGTTCAGAAGCTGACATTTTTATATTGTGAGCACACAATCCTAAGGAATATCGTCACAAAATTTTAGATATTGGTTCGCAATATTTTCGGAGATATGATATGTGGAAGTTAGGGATTTTTGAGGCTTTTGAATTTCATCTCAAAGAGGTGATCATGGGAAACTCTTCATATATCTATCTCTAAGCATTGGATTGGAATGCTGTAAAGAGTGGCCACAAGTACAAGGACTGTAGTTTTGGTCTATGAATTTCAGAGCCAGAGGAGGAAACAGTGACACATGGCAAGTGATACAAGTTCGCTCTACTGAACTAGTCCAAAATTGGGTCATTGTGGGAGATTGGACATAACTTTTCCTTGAAGAATCAAAATCAGATCAAACCTATGGCATTTGAAAGAAGCTTCAAAGGGCTACTACAGGGCTGAATTTCAGATATTGAGGATTCACAATTATAGAGATAATTCAATTTCAATATTGAGCTCCTCTAAAGCAAGTAAAAGGTGTGTATTTTTTTTTCCGAATTTCATAAGTCTTGTTTGAAGAATCAAGTTTGAAGTGATTCCAAGGGCATATTTTAGAATTTTTATCAATATTTGGTTATATAATGCCTTAAAAAAATAATTCCATACCCATTAATCCCTCAAAAAGCTATACTATGATGCATGAAGAGGAAGAATTGCAATATGAGATATCAAAATTCGGTACCAAGTGCAACAAATTTCGATCTTATGAAGAGCAAACAAAGATGACATAGATGGTTTAAAAGAAGAAATGGAGGCTAATTTGGATGGCTTGAAGGATCAAATAATAGCTAATATGGATGATAAATTAGTGGAAGATCACATAGAGCATCAACAACAAATTCTCCAACTCTCAAAGGATAACCTAACTTTGGTGCAGAATCAAATGAAACAACAGGAAGATCAACATCACATCGAAATAATTTAAGACGATCACAAAACAAAGACACAAAACCATTATGATCATTTGGAGATGTCTGGCGATGGAAAGAACTTTCTTGTAGAATATTCCACATGGGAGGATGAGAATTTTATACAGAAGCATCAAGAAATAATCAAGCGTTGAGGAAAACACTTGTTTGAAGGAGAGGGGCATGTTAAGTCCCTATATTAATAGTGTATCCCCTTATTATGTTAGTGTAACCCCCCTTATTGTTATTATTGTACCCCTGTAACCCCCATATTGTTATTATTGTGCCCTTACATTATTATTGTTAGGTCGGCTAGGATTACATTGTGGCCCCACTAGGATTATATTGTGGCCCCATGGACTCCTATATATAGAAGGAGGTTTTGGTCATTTGTATCATCTAAGAATTATTCATTCATGTAATGTATTGGAGGTTGCCGCCTCGAAGTGTCTTATTTCTAAGGTGTTGATATCTCTTTTCTTCTATTTTTGGAGATGGTTTCACAAAAGTTAGGCTTGTGAAGGTGAGGTATTATGTTCGACCCCCACGGGGTATGGTTTGACCCTTACCATAGTTTTGGTGGTCCTTGTGCTGCCATGTGGCTACCCCTAGCTGGGCCATGTGGCAGCGTATGATTGGCCTCCACCACACCCAACCATAACGCACCATTTCAAACCAGTAATAGAGTGCCACTTTGCATGATCTCATTCGATGAAGACATTTCGTTGAGCAAGTCAACCTGCCACAATGCATGCCTAGTTAGTAGTACAGACTGTTGACTGGGTTGTCCCTGTAATTTTTTTCCCAAAATTTTCTTGTTTGAAAAAATGGACAGAACGAGTTTTGGGGATCATACAATGTCGGTTTTTCGTGAAACAAGTTGTGTCGAATTCAGAACGACAAGATCTATGCAGTTGTTCAGGTTCCACACCATTATGAAAACTTTTATTTTTGAGCATAATTTTGAGCACCTGATCAAGGGAACCTTTTAGATTTCCCAGTGGGAATATTCCCTAAGATTCGAAAGGAATCTTCCTCGAAAATCACGTCTAGGTGGGGCGTCAATTTGGCTTTGGGTTCCAGTAACTACTAAACTCGGCCTTTGTCACTCCACGTGTCCTTCCTCCTAAGGTGTTTGGTAGAATTAGGGTTAAATAGATGTGCCTGACGTTATCAACAATATAGTGCCACTTGGTGTGTTGGTGGTAGGAAAATTGTGGGGCCATTGGCCCAATGGAGGTCACGGGGTTGACCCCCTGCATGACCCGCTCACTGTGTTTTATTGGGTGGTGGATTTGTTTTGGGATTAGTGTTTTATACATTGGCGTTAGCAGACCTGTCGGGAGGGTTCAACTCCCACCATTGACATTGTTTAAAATATAGTATTTATTTGTATTGATAATAGTTGGCTGATTGGCTAGCCAGTTAGTGGGGTTTAACCTCCTAACCGTCAATAACCATTTTTTTTTTTTAATTTTAATTTTAATTTGGTCATAATGACCATTTTTCCCGCCATCCATCTTGAGGGTCATTAGAAATTTTAAACATGCGAAATTTGATCGCCGCCAGTGGTTGGGATGGTGAAATTTTTTGCCTCCTTATAAAAAACTGGCAATGTTGACTAGGTGCCACATGGCATGAACTAATTGGTCTGTACAACTGACTAGGTTGTTGATGTCATGTTGATGTCACTAACCACGTGTCATCACTTGATTGGATCTCCTCCATATGTACGACCACGTCAGCCTGTTGATGTCATCATATGTACGACTGATGTCAACATCTGTACTTCTAACGTCAACATGCTAAGTGTCACGTGTGGGTCCTACCTGCAAAAAATTTAGTTGTTTCCAAAAAAATTCAGTGGGCCATAACTTATTCATACGATGTTTGATTGAGGTTTCGTTCATATTCTTGGATTCAGAAAGATGAGATATTTGATTTGAGACTGGTTTTACTGAGTTTTGAGGACTTTTAAAGCTAGGCCTTTTAGGATCCTCCTAAATCACCCTATCACCTACTGTAGCCAACCTTTACATGGAAATGTTTGAAAAAAAGTAAATTGAATCATGCCCCCTTGGAATTGAATTAGTGAAAATTTTACATTTATGATACTAACGTTAAATGGGAGCATGGGAGAGAGAAAATAAATAAATTCCTAGAGCACCTTGATGGAATATCAAATGACATCAAGTTCACAATGGAACTTTAAGTCAATAATAGTATTCCATTCCTTGATGTATTAATCACAAGACAAGATGATGGGGATTTTGGACATTAGGTATTAAAAAAAAGACACATATTGAAAGCTACCTCCATCCTGACTATCACAACTGCTCATAAAATTTCTATCTTAAACACCTTGAACTTAAGCATTGTAACAATATATGATAATGAATAATTAGAACAAGAATTGAACCACCTTACAAATTCATTTAGGGAAACTTTCTACAAAACCAAATACACCTTTAAAGCCATCAAGAGGGAAAAAAGAGGGGATACCCCCCCTCATAAATCATTAAAATAACAACCCTATATTAGGAAAGCACACCTTCCATACATCTGTAACAACCCTGGTTAAAAATCCATGTAATAAAGTTAATAAAGGAAAAATAAGACCAAGGTCATGGGACACATATTTCAAGCTGAATGTTGGGAAAAAAAATCCTAATGGGTGTTCATTTGGTTTATTATGGCTAAAGGAAATCGATAAAAGAAATTTAAAAGTCTTTGGAAAGGAAAGAGACATTAATTGGCATTTTATTTATGAAAATAAAGGAAATTAGGACCAAATTAAGGAAAAGAATCACATTTTTCATGTGAGGGGGGGGATGAAAGAAAATAATGAAAAATGAAGAAAATAGAGGCCTTAGGATTCTGAGGACCAGTTGGTGTATTTTTCCAATTCAGTTTTGGAGCTCTCTCAATCTACTCTCTCTCCCACTCTTGGAAACTTGGAACATTCTTAGAGCATTCTAGCATTGGATCAAGGAAAGAAATGGAAGAGCAAGAAGGAAAAGGGAAGAAAATATCAAGCAAGGAGGATCATAATCAAGAAAATACAACGTGATTACTTGCAGGTATCAAGTTTCATGTATGGTTTAATTACTAGATTTGGCATGCTTGGTATATGCATGTGTATATTTGGTTCTCTTGTTGTCATTGGCATGGGTTTTTCCAGGTGCGATAGTGATTTTCAGCCTTTCCTTGCCATTTTTGGATAGCCATGTTGTGGTGGGTTCTCTTGTATTTGGTTAAGTTGGATTGTCAGATGGTATCGAAACTGAGTGGGGTAGTCTCAGGAAAGATCACAAGGCCTAGAAATCCCTTGAACAATAATGGTTGGATACATGGTAAAGCCTGATTTTGAACCTCCTTGTTATGCCTAAAAATCTGTTGAACGGTAATGGCGATATACACGGTAAATCCTAGAGGATGGAGCCTTGTTATGCCTAGGAATCCATTGACCCGTTATGATGGGATGAAAGATAAAGCCTAGAGGTGTATTCTCTAATGAGGCTTATGAATCCCTTGATTGGTTATGGCAGGATACAGAGTAAAGTCCAAAGAGTGGAGACAGAAAAATTCCTCACGGTTTAGGTGGAGAGATTCAGAGGCATACATGCTTGTTTAGGGCCTAGTGATCTCTTGACTAGTATATGGTGAGATTGTGGTAAAGCCTATATGGTATATCTATGATTTAGGCGTAGGAATCCCTTGGTCGATTGCGGTCAAGCCTAAGGAATCCTTGATTGGTTTGAGTCCCATAATAAAGCTTGGAATATGTCATGAGGGTGATTGGATGAAAGAATGATTTGGTTTAGCCCAATCTATGGTTGGGTGGTATGTGGAAGTCCTTGACCTAGTTTCATTATGTATATGTTAATAAGAGCTCCTTCCCTCTTGTGTATTATGTGTAAATTTGACTGTTATTATGTGATTCTTATGGTTGTTATATCATTTTTATTTGTGTTGGTTATTAGTATGGTTTATGACAAGCTTGATGTATGGCTCTCATCATTTTTAATTATCAAATGTATGAAAAATGAATATATTACCTAATATATGATAATGCAGCTACTGTGATAAGTCGTCAATGCTTCCTAACAAATCTCAGATAAGTATGATACACCTATGCTCATATATGTTGTTATGACCCGTAGATTACATATTTGTGATATGTTTGACAAAATTCCAGTCATGTATAACAGGGGTCTAGTCAAGTCATTGAGAAAATGTTGGTATTAGTAGCTTGATTTCATGGTTATGTATCATTTATGAAAGTTTCATGAATTTTTGGGTAGTGGATTGAGACCTAGCCCCGAAAAAGTGGCTCAAAATCTGGGGTTGTTGGCTGAGAACTGCATGAAAAAGGCCACAATTGCTGGCATTTGTTGCTGTGGGAGTGACTAGAAGGCCTCAGTCACATGATTGGCTTGTCATGGGAGAGGATAAGGGTCCAGATTAGAAAAATGACAATTTTTCTCAGGGGTTAAGCACTTGGGAGGGATCATTTCCTCATGATGGGTATGTATCTCATAAGGAAGGTTAGATTGGTTGTGTTTTGTTAGTTCCACTTCCTTAATTGTACATGGGGGGTTGAATTACATCATAGTAGCCTCTCATCACATGTTTACCCCCAATGGAATGGTTAGCTTTTGTAAATGTGGGAGGAGGGTGTTATAGGGTAGTATCAGAGCATGGTTCCATTATCCTTGGGTGATGTCTAGTTTCCATTCTCTTTGTGTGATGTATGATACCAAAGGATGGTATCAGAGCATGGTTCAACTCTTGGATTGGATGGGCAGAATGTGGTTTTCATGCATCCATGAAGGTTATATATGTGCTTTTTATGTATGCATGGTGATGGTCATTGTTACAGTTGCGTTGACATGTAGAATTTGATGATGTTATTGTTGGGATGTGTTTGTAATGAATGCATATCGGTGTCTATATGTTGTTATGCATGTATTTTTATGATTATGGTTATGCATGAATTCTTATGATTATGTTTATGCATGCATGGTAGGTCAGCAATTCATCGTGGTGGTCATTATGTAGTTGGTTTCATCATGATGTTGTTGGTATTTTATGATGCTAATGTGTTGGATGAGATAGAGAAGGAGATGCAAATCATCAAAGCGAGGTTGTAGCACTAGACCTCAGGGTAAGAGAATATCACCATACAGGTTTGTATGGTGGGTGTGTAGGTATGTTGGTTAATGGTTGTTAGGGTTACATACATGTCTATTAATCTATGATTTTTTCAGTTACAGGTATGTTAAATGTTAGTTAATCAATGTGATCACATGTACATGTATCGGTTAGTTATGAAAGATAGTAACTTGTTTTTATATGCATGATGGTTATGTTCATTTCAACTAATATCTTGGTGTTATATGCATTGTGCTAATTTAGATTGACCTATGTAGATGGTTATGGTTATGATATTCAGGTATGAGTAGATATATTTGCAATAGTGTGTCATATTAATTTGGGATGGCTGTGAATATGTGATTGTTATTCATGAATGAAGATTTCTTATGAGTTTATGATGTGAACATGTTAGATAGTTACTATTATGGACATCATTACCTTATTTATGTTTGAGTTGATATGTTTTGAAGCTATATCGTGCTAATCTAGATTGATTATGCAGACAAGATAGCCTCCCCATAAATACATTAAGGTACGATTTTGCTTATGTCTTCTACTTGATGCTTGAATGTTTGATTATGTTATCTATTTGGTGTTTTAGTGTTTGGTGTCTATTATTTCATCTATGTGTTGTTTGAATGTTTGATTAGTTTCATGATATGAGTTTGTGTCTATAATATTGCATGAAGGAATGGTATTGTTTTAAGATGATTGTACTAACATATTGTGTGCTGAGAAAAATTATATGTACTTGAGTGTAAGTGGGTTCTAGTTGTATTATTATTACTTATGACTATTAGTTGATTATGGCATGGTTGTTGGTCTTGGTAAAGGTTGATTTCAAATTAACATACATGATGTCTTGATATTTGGAATATGTGAGTGACATGTGTGAACAGTTGCAATACAACATATGTGACATTATGTGGATATATGCTATATTCATGAACATGTATTTGATAGGTATAAAAAATTTTTTCTAGTTATATTTGGATCCATCAAGGGAATCAGAGTCCCTTAAGAGATGGCATGGATGTGTTCAGTTATAAAGCAACACGCTTGGAACAACAAGGTAAGGTAATCAGTATATTGTTATGTTTATTTATACACTGAAATTTATGTGTTTATGGCAGTATGATGAAGGGGATTGTGGAGCGATAAAAAGGGTCTCTTTCACCTCTAATTACCTTCACATTAATTATCAACCCAGGGACGACTTTTTATCTCAAGAGTGTACTCAGTCTGAGGCGGCTATTTACTCAAGAGTAATGTTTTGCAGTATAGTGCTTAAAATCCAAAAGTAAATGAAAGCTGGAAATAAAACCTACTTACAACAAAGCATTTTAAGACTTAAATCATGCATTCGGAAAAATAAGCAATGTATCAGTCAAGGGTCCAGTAACAATAACTCATCCCTTTGGAAACTGATGTAACCAAAAGTAACCAAGGAACAGATCATTAATCTGGGGACTAGACAGCAAATGCCAATGTCCACTACAGTTTCAGATCGTTCTTCACACCAAAGCAAAGATAATGCAAATAACAGGAAATGGAAAGCTGCCATTGAAAGTAAACTAGGAAAGCTCTTTAAAAACAAACTCTTGCAATTAATCAACCAAACTAAACAGCGAAGTAAAGAACATGAAACTGTAAAGCATTACGATTCAAAGAAATAGGAACTAAATCAAACCATCACACGGCAGAAATTGGAAAGATATGATACAACAGCAGCATACTCCACCAGAGGCTGGGCCCTTAGCCGCCAGCGGATGCTGCTGGGCTACTTCAGATCAGGTGAATGAACAACAACCCTTTTATTTATTCATCCTCAAATTGTGAAATCATTACAATAGCAAAAGCTTTGAAGATTACAATGGCAATGCAACAATCCCTATCCTATCATGAATAATCCATCATCATTCTTGAATCTCTAAGTCTGAATCCTCAATTCCATCATTCGAATCCATCCCGAATCATCCTCAAAGTCCTTCCCTCTCTCTGATCTCTGTTCTGATTTAAATACAAAGAGAGCAGAGAGTGGTTACAATAGAGATAATTAAAACATGATTCTATTACAAAATTGGTTTGCTTCTAACCATTTGATCAACAAGAACAAGGCGAATTTGGCTTTGCAGCTGAGATTTGGAGGACGGCCGCAACAACAAATCTGAGAAACTCGTGCTCAAAGAACCCTGCGTTTCTCTTAGTACAAGCCGAATTTGGGCAAACTGTTCTTTAATAAAGTTAATTGGGTCCGTTCTGGACAAAACCCATGTTCCGGATTTTCCAGATTCTTCTTCATTTGCTCAGAATCTCAACCGCAAAATCGTCACTTCTTATTCCAGCGAATTTCTGAGTTGGCACTTTTAATGATCAAATCTTCAATCTGAAAATTATCTTGGAGGCTAAAAATGGTGAATAATGTTATAACCAACTTATTAAAACTATCATTGATAAAATAATTCATAATCATCAATTTATTAGAAATAAAGGAAGATAAGTAATTTTCATCCATAAGAGCATAAATCATTTATAAAATGGATTTAAATGATAAATTATAACAAATGATATAATAGAGAAGAGTAAAAATGGATGAAATAAGTGTTACAAAGTGGTTGTATTCACGGCCATGAGGGGATTTCATGGCAAAAGAGATTGCCCTGAAATCTTGGAGAAGTCTCAGGTTGAGCTTTACTTTGGAAGCACTGGGAACCATGGGAATTGAGTCATGGTGTTTTTTTTCTAGTCTTGTTCTTTTGGTCTTTTGTGATTTGCTGTGCTTGATTTGTAGTATTGATTGCATCTAGTGCATGGCCATGTCACTTTTTTGTGGTATTGTATTGTTATTGGTTTTTATGTTTTTCTTCTGGTTGTTTCTTATTCTTTCCTTTTATGTTTTGAGGGTCTTGGGAATTGGTTGGAAAAGAGTAAATTTAATGGCGTTCATGAAGATTTGGATGAAACCCAATAGGTAATGTAAGACTTGGATGAAGCTCAATTAATGTATAAGGGAAGTTGAAGGAAATATTATGATAATTAGTTGAGTTGGTTGGGTCCATTGGGATAAATGGAAAATGGCAGGATAGTCTTGAGAGAAGTAGTGGGAAAGGTAAAGGAAATGGGCTTAATGTGTCAAGTGCCTTGACTATGTTGGGAACTTTTCTTCTCAATGTCATGCATATTGTGTATGGATAAAGGAAGTTCTCTTAACCTTAATATTATGATATTTGGTAATTATGTTGTGACATGATTATTTTTTTGTTTATATGTGAATATATGTATGTATGTATGTATTTCGTTGACTGACATGGTTGTTAGGATTGCTTTGTGCCAGTGTTCACATGTATATATATGTATGTATGTAATTGGATGCCAAGATAGTCAAGGATCATAATTGTGTTATGTTGATATTTATTGTATATATGTATGTATGTATATCGTTGTATGATAGAGCCGTCAAGAATCATTCTTTTGGAGGAATGATTACTTGTACAGGTGAATGACATGAAGAGATTTCTGGTCTTGTGAATAATCTAGTGGGAAGAGTAGCCCTGGAAGTTCTATGAGGTAAGTATCATGTGGATATGAATTGATATTATGTGATTATACTATTTCTATGTTTATGTTATGGAAATGTAATGTTGAGGGATACATCAGTAGTATGAAAGCAGTGGGATCTACAACATGATGGAACAAGTATGAATAATGGAAAGACACTGGAAGTAAGGTTGCTCGGTATAGTCATTGTGTGGTCTCTAGATGTGAAGTACTATTGTTGTGTATTTTTTGTACATGTTATACCTATAGTGTTGTGTGCATGTTGCATATGTGGCACCATGTATATATGGTGTTGTGTACATGTTGTATATGCGATGCTATGTGTAGAAATTTGAATAATGGATGAGTTATTCACCGAGATTCTCCTGATCACACACTATTTTAGCTTCATGCATAATACAGAATCTCTTCTACCATTGATCATCACATGCGGAAATAAAATCAATTGCATGCACACATTAAAGCCATAAAAATTCACACATATGAATACAGTATTTCATGGGAAAGCTTAAAGCTGAAAACCCCCAACTATCTGTATATTATACATGTCATGGAGATCATGTAACAATCATAGTACAAAGCTCTTTGCAAGCTCTCATGCACTACCTCCCTTGCTACACACTATCAAGCTAGATCTAGCAAAACTCATGCTCCAACCTTTAGCCACTTGATAGCCAACCTAAATTGCGTGTTTCAATGTTATGGGATGGTCTCTTTATATAGATAAACCACCTGGATTGAACTGCACAATCCTCATTCATTACTCCACCTATCTGTGTGTTGCAAATAGCAACAGTATAGTCACAACTGATAGTTAACCTGCTCTTTCACCTATTTCTGCACTGGTCTCCACTGAAACTATCCATGCATTGAAGTTAACTGATGTATTCTTTAGTTGATTTATGAGTTTATAATTAGTGAATTAATTAATAATTAATTCACACCACTCTCACTAATTGTATCTATTAGTTAACTTGGATACAAAAAGCTCAACTATGTTTAGATTGGTTAAACTGAATACAACTCCACTAATTTCCTCAATCAACTCCACCAAACTCTGTCACATGAGTTCTAACTGAAGTCTTCATGCAATAGCTTCACTTAAACCCTAGGAAAAGCGTATTTCCTTCTGTCAGCTGCATGTGCCACATCCAGGCATCAAACTGAAGTGCTCCAAGAGAATAAGATAATGTTTAGAGTCCAAATATTATTAAGAGCTAATAATATTCGACTTCCATATTTTTAGGAGAGGCAGTCTAAAAATAGCCTTTGACCTCTTTGACCTAAAAAATAGAGTCCCATATATTTTTACCAACATGACACATACTCCAAGAATCTCATACATGCAATCCCTGAACCATGCTCCATATGTCTAAAAATAGACATAGTCTAAAAATAGACTTTTCGACAAAAATCACATGTGTGGTCCCCACCTAGTTTAGGTGATCACTTTCCAACTAGGATCAGGAAAGATGTTTCAGGAGGCCTCCTTCACTGTTTCTTGTTGCCATTTTCAACACTCCCTCTCAACAAGAAAGGACTGTCATTGCATGCGACATGCAACTCCATGCATTCGCCCTGTAACCTTCACAAGCGCCATGCAACTCCATGCATTTACCATGCACCCTTTGCATGCGCCATGCAAACTCATGCATGCACCATGCAACTCCATGCATATGCCATGCACCCTTTGCATGCACCATGCAAACTCATGCATCTGCTCTGCAACTCCTCTGAAACTGAGTAGGCTCCAAACAACTCAATCAGTCTTGATGCATCTAGCATCTATCATCAAAGTCCTCGACTTCTGCTGGTACCAACTGCACATGTCATCAGGAACTACTGCGTTGTTGAACTCTTGCACCCATGCACTCTTGCACTTGCTGTCAACTCTGATCCGCGCTCCAGTATCCGACACTGTCACTTTGATCTGCCTGCATCACTCCAACTGATCTTGCTACTGCCATGCTGTGGGCACCTCGTAGCCAGGTTCAGTCCATGAGATCCACACCATCTCATGAATCTGCCCAGAAATCTCCTCTTGGGATCAATCATGCATGTCGCCCCACCTCATACCTGGTGGTATAGCTGCATGCACTCCCTCTGCCCGTCTGGCATGAAATTTCTCTGCATGAGTGGTTTCTTCCACTCCATGATCCTCTTGTGGCTGCTCCACATCCCGAGGTTCACTATCACCTGCATGCAAACCCCGCTCCCTCTCAAGCTTCAATTGCATGTCTTCCTTCCGCTTCCCAACAGTAGGAAGCTCCGTAGAAATCCCATCTACATCAAATCTATAAAGATTCTTCTGCATCTCCAGTTGTGGCTGCTCCACAACCTTTTGAGACTGCTTCTCACGCTGCATGTTGAGAGGATCCCTCTCAACCACCAAGTCACTAACCTCTGCTTTGCACCTCAAAGCTTTGCATGCATCTTGTACCTTAGTGCATGTAGATTCTTGGCTCGCACACATTGCAATTGTCCCGCCGTCACAAAATTTTCTAACAAAAGAGTTGATTTTAAATCGATGATATCTCCCTCATCCGAGCTCCGATTCGACTGATTTTTTTTTTTAATTTGGGTATTTTTTCGCAAGGAATCCAAATATGCTATTTGTTTCTGAAAATATTTCACCAAAAATTTTCATATATTCCCTACAAACTCGCGCACCAAAAAAAAAAATCTCGCTCTCATTCCATGTAGAAAATTATATAACACAACAATTCTTCTGTGGACAATTTGTGGCAATTCCGGCTTTCTCCATCTTTATGTTTCTGAGTTTATCCTAAAACTCAACCGCTTCAATGCTTTGCAATTTCTCCAATGATCAATATCGCTCCGATACCATGTAGAAATTTGAATAATGGATGAGTTATCCACCGAGATTCTCCTGATCACACACTATTTTAGCTTCATGCATAATACAGAATCTCTTCTACCATTGATCATCACATGCGGAAATAAAATCAATTGCATGCACACATTAAAGCCATAAAAATTCACACATATGAACACGGTATTTCATGGGAAAGCTTAAAGCTAAAAATCCCCAACTATATGTATATTATACATGTCATGGAGATCATGTAACAATTATAGTACAAAGCTCTTTACAACTCTTCAGCACTACCTCCCCTTGCTACACACCCTTGAAGCTAGATCTAGCAAAACTCATGCTCCAAGCAACCCCCAGCCACTTGATAGCCAGCACAGATGCGTGTTTCAATGTTATGGGATGGTCTCTTTATATAGATAAACCACCTGGATTGGGCTGCCAATCCTCATTCATTACTCCACCTATCTTACTTGTGTTGCAAATAGCAATAGTATAGTCACAACTGATAGTTAACCTGCTCTTTCACCTATTTCTGCACTGGTCTCCACTGAAACTGTCCATGCACTGAAGTTAACTGATGTATTCTTTAGTTGATTTATGAGTTTATAATTAGTGAATTAATTAATAATTAATTCACACCACTCTCACTAATTGTATCTATTGGTTAACTTGGATACAAAAAGCTCAACTATGTTTAGATTAGTTAAACTGAATACAACTCCACTAACTTCCTCAATCAACTCCACCAAACTCTGTCACATGAGTTCTAATTGAAGTCTTCATGCAATAGCTTCACTTAAACCCTAGGAAAAGCGTATTTCCTTCTGTCAGCTGCATGTGCCACATCCAGGCATCAAACTGAAGTGCTTCAAGAGAATAAGATAATGTTTATAGTCCAAATATTATTAAGAGCTAATAATATTCGACTTCCATATTTTTAGGAGAGGCAGTCTAAAAATAGCCTTTGACCTCTTTGACCTAAAAAATAGAGTCCCATCTATTTTTACCAACATGAAACATACTCCAAGAATCTCATACATGCAATCCATGAACCATGCTCCATATGTCTAAAAATAGACATAGTCTAAAAATAGATTTTTCCGACAAAAATCACATGTGTGGTCCCCACCTAGTTTAGGTGATCACTTTCCAACTAGGATCAGGAAAGATGTTTCAGGAGGCCTCCTTCACTGTTTCTTGTTGCCATTTTCAACACTATGTACATATGGTGCTGTGCGCATACCAGATATGTTGTGATGTGTACATATGGTGTAGTGCACATGTTGGATATGCGGTGCCGTATACATATGGTGCTTTGTGCATGTTGCATATGTGGTGTTGTGTAGATATGGCCTAGTGTGCATGTTGTACATATGGTGATATGTACATGTGGTGTTGTGTGTATGATTGTACATGTGGTGTTGTGTGCATGTGGTGACATGTACATGTGGTGTTCTGTGTATGATTGTACATGTGGTGTTGTGTGCATGTGGTGACATGTACATGTTGTACATGGGGTGCTATGTGCAGGTGGTGATGTGTACTTGTCGTCCATGTGGTGTTGTGTACATGTGGTGATGTGTATGTGTCGTGCATGTGGTGTTGTGTACATGTGGTGCTATGTACGCATTGTGCATGCGGTGTTGTATAAACATTATGCAGGTGGTGGTGTGTACATGTTGTGCATGTGGTGCTGTGTACATGTAGTACAGTGTACATGTTGTACATGTGGTATTGTGTGCATTTCGTACATGATGTGTTGTGCACATGTGGTATTGTGTGCATGTTGTACATGTTGTTTTGTGTATGTGTGGTGTTGTGTATGTGAATAGTGTAGTCGTGGTCTCATGGCATGTGTATTCGTTGTGTTGTACTTTGTGTATGTATCGTGTTGTGTTGTATATGAGTTGTAGGTGTATGTATTGTGTTTTGTTTTACACCCGGTGTAGGTGTATGTGTTGTGGTGTAAATCGGATCTAGGTGTATGTGGTGTGTTGTATGTCAAGTGTAGGTGTATTTGTTGTATGCTAGGTGTAGGTGCATGTATTGTATGGTGTTTTATGTCATGTGTGGTTGTATGTGTGTGATGCAAACTATGTGTATGTGTACATGGTTGAAGAGAAGGAACTAGGAGTGGAAACTTATCGAGTGTGTGTACGGAAAGGATAAATATAGAAGCTAAGGAACGAATAAAGGTTAAGTATCTATATTTTATTTTAGTTTTAATTATGCATGTGATTTATGGTTCTGGTTTATGATGATTATATGTGATCTATGAATCTAATTTATGATGGTTACATGTGATTTATGAATATGATTTATGTCTTTTACATTTGAGTTAACCAGATGTGATATGTTTATACATAATGATTTGATCAAACAACTAGTTTGACTTGTCGTGATAGGAAATGAACATAATTGAAAGTGTACCTTATTGACATGCCACCAATGAAATATGATGTGAATTTATTTCAATTTGTTTTGAATCTAATGGAAATTATGTTCTTGGTACAAGAATGCATGAAAATTCCTTGTTAGGTGGTTGGAACTGACTGCAAAATATAGCAGCATCAAAAGGAATTGGAACATACAACAATATGTTGGTAAAGCACATTAGGAGCAGGGCCGTTGTGGGATGTTGGTACCCAAGAGTGTCCATTTATTTCCATGAGAATTATATGACCATTATGATGGTTTTGAGGTAGGTATATGGCTTGTTTGTTTGACCTTCCGACGTGAGGACGCCTTGCCAAGGGATGGATCACCTAGGAAAGGCGATGCTAGGGAACTTGGAAGGTGAGTGACTGCATGGAATGGATGGTTGAATTTCCTGAGCGACTATGTAGCAGAGAAGGAAAGGTCGGGGATGGATTTTTTTTGGTCATTAGCATTTCTAGATGGAATCGGATGCACATTGGGAGTGTTCCCTAGAAAAATGGGTCAACTGTTCACTAGGAGGAAAAGTGGCATAGGATCATAGTGTTAGACATTGGATACAATTTTGAGTTTGGTAGTGGATTCTGGAATTCTTGGGATGGAGGTGAATCCTAGTACTACTTTTGAGGATGAAGGCGTGAGCCTCTGGATTTCCTTGTCACTGATGCAGGTATCATATCCTTTTATTTGTTGGTTGAGGAAATTTTCATATGTGTATATTTTTATATTATTATAAATATTGTATCGAGTTGGATCTATAAATCTCCATAGAAAGTATGGTTATTTTCTAGTTGAAGCAAATGTGCATGAGTATATGTGTTTGTTATTGTAAATATTGTAATGATTTATGTTATAAAGCTACAATAAACGATATGTTTGTCATTTTTCGGCAGTGGTAATTCTAAATACTACAAGGAGTTGTGTTAGAAAGGTACATGGAAAATATGTTTTTGTTTTTATTGGTTTTGTTGGTTGTAGGTGCCATTTAACATCGAGGATAGTGTTCCCCCAAGGGGGAGGGTTCTATAACAAACCTAGTTAAAAATACATGTAATACAGTTAATAAAATAAAAATAAGACCAAGGTTATTGGACATGTATTCCAACATGAATGTTGGGCAAAAAAATCCTAGTGGGTGTTCAATTGGTTTATTATGGTGAAAGAAAATTGGCAAAGAAAATGACAAAGGATTTGGGAAGGCAAGAGGCATTAATTAGCATTTTATTTATGAAAATAAAGGAAATTAGGAGAAAAGGAAGGTGAAGAATCGCATGTTGCATGTGAGGAGTAAAATTAGGGAAAATAATGGATTATGAAGAAAATATAGGCCTCATTGATAAAAAGGCTTCTGAGGATTAGTTGGTAGCTTTCATCAGTACAATATTTTTTCAATTCAATTTTTGAGCTCTCTCTCTCTCTCTCTCTCACTCTTGAACAATTAGAGCATTCATGGAGCATTCTAACATTGGATCAAGGAAAGAAAAGGAAGAGCAAGAAGGCAAAGGGAGTCAAAGATCAAAGATCAAGCAAGGAAGAGAAGGATCAATCAACTACAACAAGATTACTTGCAGGTATCGAGTTGTGTGTATAGTTTCCTTTCTATATTTGGCATGCATCATATATGCATGTGTGGATTTGGTTCTCTTGCTATCATTGGCATGGGTTTTTCCAAGTGTGATAGTTATTTTCAGCCTTGCCTTTCCATTTTCGGATAGAAATGGTGTGGTGGGTTCTCTTGTATTTGGTTAAGTTGGATTTCCGAATGGTATCAAAACTTAGTGGGGTGGTCTCAGTAAAAATAAAAAGGCCTAGGATTCCCTTAACCAGTAATGATGGGATACACGGTAAAACCTAGAGGATGGAGCATTGTTAGGCCTAGGAATCCCTTGACCGGTTATGGCAGGATACACGATAAGGCCTAGAGGTGTATGTTTTTTGGGTAATTTAATTGACCTTAAATTACTTCATTAATTTAAACCAAGGTTCATGTACTTATGAAGTGTATGTGCACCATATATGCTAGGAATTTTATCTCTCAATGAAATTATTCAAGTATGGATAAATGTTAAATGATATTAGAGAGTTTTCATGCACATGTTCTTTCCATTAAAGCTACATCAAAATCAAATACCAAACTAAATTGAAATCTATTGCTTGAAATCTCAACTTATTCTAATTAAATAATTGAAAATATTTTTTGATAGCATAATTGAAAGTTCATCCCTAATCACATAAAGGAAATACTAATGTTAAATTGTGGAAAAGAGATCCTAATACTAAGTTTCAAAATTTAAGTTTTAGAAATACTTTGCAAAAATAAATTTAACACTAATTTCATAAAAAGAAACTTAAATCTATTGCAGAAAAGGAAATTTAATGATACTTGCAGAAAAGAATGCTAATGCTAATTACTTGCATAAAGAAGATAAATCAAACAATAACTTTTAACTTCAAGTAATTACTAATGTGCATAAATAACTCTAAAAAGACATTTCTTCATCATCCATGAAATTAAATGCGTAATAAAACTAAATTGATGGATGGAAATGCATGATAGAAATAAATATTTTTGGTATTTTATTTTATGAGAACTATGGAAAAAAAACAACAGATGATTAAAACACAATTGAAATGTAACCATTCAAGGAGGAAAATATATAAAAATTTTATGCTAATACAAATTGTTTATAAACAAATTTCAATGAAAACAAAACTAACTATCCTTACTACTCTCAAGGGGTCCCTCCTATGAGTGTAAGTTTGTCACTCCTCAAACAATAGCTCAACCACACATTGGAAAGAAATAGAGTATTATATTAATTGGCAACATGTCTTTCAAAATACTAGAAATGAAACACAACTTAAATGAACTTAACTATGTTATTGGTTTTGCCTCAAAAATTTTATACAACCCTTTGTCAAACTAATCTAAGAGTCTTGTGCCAATAGGAAATTAGATTGATCTTCCATATAAGAAGTAAAATTGAATTAAAATTCTATCTCTTCATGATTTTCTACTAGAAGAGAAAATCATGAGGGATTATTCTCAAATCATATATGCTCGATCAAACAAGTCTTCTCCACGCTCACATGATTTTGTCATGATTTCCTGTTGAAGTTTGCTGAAATTTTGCATAGTCATAACCAGAGTTTGAATTTAGGTTTGAATCTTAGATATTTCAATATTTGTAACTTTCCAAATCATGCTGATAGGTGGAAATCCATGTGGGAAACCTCTATCATCGACAGGTACCTTTCATTCCTTCATTGGTGCATTGCAACCTATTTAGTCATGGAGATAGTTGGATAATTCAATATTAGCTGTGCAATTATCAAGATTCTGTAGTTTTAGAGTGTTGAGTAACCAGCTCCAAAAATAGAAGAAAAGAGATATTAACGCCTTAGAAATAAGCCACTTCGAGGGGGAAACCTCCAATACATTACATGAATGAACAATTCTTGGATGATACAAATGAAAAAAACCTCCTTTCTATATATAGGAGTCCATGGGGCCATAATGTAATCCTAGTGGGCCACAATGTAATCCTAGCCGACCTAACAATAATAATTTAAGGGCACAATAATAACAAAAAGGGGGTTACAAGGGTACAATAATAACAATAAGGGATTTACACTAACAATAATAAGGGGCTATACTAGTGATATAGGGACCTAACATGCCCCTCTCCTTCAAAAAAAGTGTTGTCCTCAACACTTGAGTAGCTCTGGGTGCTTCTGTATAAAATTCTCATCCTCCCATGTAGAATCTTCGGTGGGTAAGTTCTTCCACTTGATGAGATACTCTGAAATTGATCGATTCCGTAGCTGCCGAGTTCTTGTTTCCATGACCACTTCAGGTTCCAATATGATTTTTCCTTCCTCATCAAGTTCTGAAAATATTGTTTGAACTAGAAGATTTTCACCTATAAACTTCTTTAAGCATGAAACATGGAAAACTGGATGTAATCGCGAAGAAGCAGGAAGCTCCAATTTGTATGCCATAGTACCAATCTTTTGCAACACCTGGTAAGGACCATAGTACTTTGGCGATAATTTATTATCCTTCTTAGCTTGCTTGAGGGACATTTTTTGTATGGTTGTAGCCGTAAAAATACCCAATCTCCTACATCAAAACTTCTCTCGCTGCGATGTTGATCTGCCTGTTGTTTCATTCGATTTTGTGCCAAATTCAGGTTATCCTTTAAGAGTTGGAGAACTTCTTGCTGGTGCTCGATGTGATCTTCCACTGCTTGAACCTTCGAATTTTCCCTTAAATATGATGTGATGGATGGTGGATGATATCCATAAAGTGCCATAAATGGGGTCATTTTTGCTGCGGTATGGAAGGAAGTGTTATACCACCATTCAGCGAGAGGTAACCACTTGACCCATTGTGTTTGTTTATCAGATACAAAACAACGAAGATATCCTTCCAAACATTTATTTACTATCTCAGTTTGACCATCAGATTAAGGATGATAAGATGAGCTATGAGCTAATTGAGTACCCAAACAAGAAAATAACTTCGTCCAAAAATTTCCAGTAAAACTGGGATCTCTGTTGCTCACAATAACCCTTGGGCTTCCATGTAGCTTTTGAATTCTGTCCATAAATGTAGTATAAATTATACTTGCTTTAAATGGATGAGATAATGCACAAAATTGTGCATACTTGGTAAGTCTATCAACTACCATCATGATGACATTCTTTCCTTCGGACTTAGGTAAACCCATGATAAAATCCATTGAAATCTCCTCCCAACGTTGACTTGGAATGGATAAAGGTTGTAGAAGTCCCGGGGTCTTAATTGTCTCCACTTTATTCTGCTGGCAAACCAAACATTCCGCCACAAAATTTTGAATATTAGATTTAAGGCCATCCCAAAAAAATTCTTTCTTCACCCTGTGGTAAGTTTTTAAAATCCTGAGTGTCCTCCTAAAGGAGAAGTGTGCAATTCCAGAAGAATCTTTTGTTTTAGTTGGGAATTCTTACAAAGATATAAGCGATCTTTGTACCATAAGGAATCATTTTTCCAACTAAATGTATCAGATGTACTAGGATCTTCTTGCAACTTTTGAATGAGTGTCCATACATCTTTGTCCTTCTTCCATTCATCTCTTGCTTCAGTTATCCAATCTGGTTGGATAATAGAAATGGCACAAAGCAATGCTTCCACCTCTTCATTCTTTCTTGAGAGTGCATCTACAACAACATTAAGCTTTCCTTTTTGTAGATTATTTCAAAGTCATAACCTAACATCTTTGTGACCCATTTTTGTTGCTCTTCTGATGATAGTCTTTGTTCCAAAAAGTGTTTAAGACTATCATGATCAGTTTTTACCTTGAAGTGTCTTCCCATTAGGTAAGTTCGCCATTTCTTTAGTGCATGCAGTATTGCTAACATTTCCTTCTTATAAATAGGGTTCTGTAAATACTTTCCCTTGATTGGATGACTTTCAAAAGCAATGGGTCTTCCTTCCTGCATTAAAACTGCACCAATTCCATTTCCTGAGGCATCACATTCCACAATAAAGGTTTTTGTGAAGTCTGGTGTAGCTAAGACCGGTGCTAGGCACATTGCCTCTTTAAGACGTTCAAAGGCCTTGGTTGCTTCAGGAGTCCATGAAAATGCATCTTTCTTCAATAATGTTGTTAGAGGTGCTGCTATTCTCCCATAATTCTTAACAAACTTGCGATAATACCCTGTTAACCCGAGAAATCCTCCAACTTCTTTATGGTTGTGGGGACTTTCCATTCCTTAATGGCTTTAATTTTGTTAGGGTCTACTTTAAAACCCTCGTGAGATACAATATGACCCAAATATTCCACCTCTTGTACTCCAAAGAAACATTTGGATTTTTTTGCATATAATTGTTTCTCCTGCAATAGTTTGAGCACCATGTCAACATGTTCAACATGATCCTTCCAAGACCTGTTGTAGATTAGTATATCATCAAAAAATACTAGCACAAATTTTCTAAGGAAGGGTTTGAAAATGGAATTCATCAACCCTTGAAATGTAGAAGGTGCATTGATAAGGCCAAAAGACATGACCAAAAATTCATAATGACCCTCATGAGTTCGAAATGTTGTTTTGGAATATCTTCAGTCTTCATTCTAATTTGATGATATCCTGAATGAAGATCCAACTTGGTAAAATAAATTGCTCCATGTAATTCATCCAATAATTCATCAATCACGGGAATGGGAAATTTGTCTTTAATGGTGAGCTTATTGAGCTCCCTATAATCCGGACACATTCGCCATGATCCATCCTTCTTGTGTACCAATACTACAGGAGCAGAGAAAGAACTTTGACAAGGTTGAATTATCCCGCCTCTAACATTTCTGCAATCATACATTCAATTTCACTCTTTTGGAAGTAAGGATATCTATAAGGCCTGATGTTTGGAGGAACAATTCCTGGAATCAAATGAATAGCATGATCATGATCACGAATAGGTGGGAGTCCTTTGGGAGTTTCAAACACCTTGGAATGATTGTCCAAGACTTGTTGGAGATCTGCCGAAATAGATGATTTTGATGTTGGAACTTCTAGTGAGCATAATTGTGCAATTACGCCTCGTTGTTCTTTCTTTAGAAGCTTTGTCATGACATTAGAGCTTATTATCCTTCACGGCTTCCCTTCAATACCCCGTAATTCGACTTCCTTTCCTTCTGAAAAAAATTTCAAGAAAAGTTCTTGAAAATTAAAAGCTACCGTCCCCAAAGATTGTAACCATTGTACTCCTAGTACAACATCAGCACCTCCCATAGGAATGGAAAGAATTGGACTAGTCAATACATATTCCCCCATGGTTAGCTTGATATTATGGCATTTTCTAGAGAAATTTATAGTTCCTCCATTTGCAACAATCACTTGACATTTGGGTGTTGGGTATAGGAAACAATTTAATTCCTTGGCTACCTTACAATGAATAAAATTATGGGTGCTACATTAATCAATCAACACTATTACCTTTTTCTTCTTGATATGTCCTTCTATCTTGAGAGTTTGAAGAGTGGTAATTCCTACTAGTGCATTACACGATATGGTCAGATTCATTTCTTCCTCTTCTAGGGCTAGTTCCTGGTGTATATCCTCTTCTTGTTCATTTTCTTCTTCCTCTTCACAATCTATGTAAAATAATTTCTTCTCAGCACACTTATGACCTTTAGTGTATTTTCTATCACAACCGTAGCAAAGCCCTTTTGCTCTTTTTTCTTCCAATTGTTGTGGTGTCAACCTTGTAGGTTGTGGAAATCTAGGCGTAGCAACACTTCCTTCTTTATAGAATTGAGTGGTAGGCTTCCTTGTCGCCATTATTTTACATTCAACTTTTCTTGCCAACCTGAATGCCTTCTCCAATGAATCCGGTTCCAAAACACGAACTTCATGTTAGATGTTATCCTTTAAAGTGCCTATGAAGAGATCGATCCTGTGTTCCTCTGGAATATCAGTTACCCTTATATTCAATTTTTGGAAGTCCTCAATGTGCTGCCCCACTAAACCCTTTTGTTTGAGATTTATCAATTGTGTAAAGAAGGTGTTGCTCTTTGTATCCTCATAATGTGCTATCATTTCCTCCGTAAAAATTGACCAAGTGACAATTTTTTTACGGGAGCAAAGCCATTGATACCATACAAATGTATTTTGTTCTAAATGTAAAGTTGCAATGCGTACCTTTTGTGTTTTTTTCACATTATGGAGATCAAAATATTGCTCCATCTGTAGTATCCATGTTACAGGATCCTTTCCATCAAACTTCCTCATATCCATTTTTGGAATATGGTGGTTCTTCCCGCCAACATTAGAGGTTATGAAATCACTATTAACATTTATTTTGTTCTCATCATGAGTTTCCTCTACTATCTTTTCACCATTAGGAAACATTTCTTCTATCAACTTTCCCAAACTTTCGATGTCTACTTTTAGATCTTTCTTCATGTTTTCCATGTTGTCTTTCATTTTTTCATCAATCTTAGCTTCCATGTCATCCATCTTAGCTTCCATGCCCACTTCCATGCCATCCATATTAGCTTCCAAACCATTAATCTTAGCTTCCATGCCTTTCTTCAAACCATCCATCTTAGTTTCCACGCCCTTCTTCAAAACTTCCATTTCATTTTTTGTCGTTCTTTGCGAGAGAGAAATTTGTTGCACTTGCTCTTGTAATTTTGATATGTCATGTTGCCATTCTTCGTCTTCATGAGTCATAGTAGAGTCTTCTAAAGGCTTAATGGGTGTTGAATTCTTTTTAGGGGCCATTTTAGACTCCAAAATTGATATCTATTCTATAATAGGCCCTTGCAATCAATTCAACTTGATTCTTCAAACAAGACTTATGCAATTCGGAAAAAAAATATACACCTTTTACTTGCTTTGAGGAGCTCGATATTGAAATTGTATTATCTCTATGATTGCAGCTCTTCAATATCTGAAATTCAGCATTGAAGTAGCCCTCTAAATTCTCTTTTGAATGCCACAGGTCTGACCTGATTTGGATTCTCCAAGACAAAGTTGTGTCCAATCTCCCACAATGACCTAATTATGGACTGGTTCAGTAGAGCGAACTTGTACGACTACCCACGTGTCACTGTTTCATCCTTTGTCTCTGAAATTGATAGCCAAGAAACCAAAGTCTGTGTAATTGTGAAAAAATTTTATGGCACTCCAATCCGATGCCCAGAGAGAGAGTTATTGAACTTTTCCCACGATCACCTCTTTGAGATGAAATTCAGGAGCTTGAAAAAGCACTACCTTCCACAGATCATATCTCCAAAAATATTGCGAACCAAGCTCTGAAATTTTTTGAAAAATTTCCTTAGGATTTCAGCTTCGCACCATATGAATTTCAGATTCTGAACCTTCGTGGAAAATTTTTTATAGCGAAAATGCCACGATGACCTGTTTAGGAGCCTGAAAAAAAACCTAACTTCCACAGATCATATCTCCGAAAATATTGCGAACCAGGCTATGAAATTTTTATACAAAATTCCTCGAGATTTCAGCTTCGCACCCTAAAAATTTCAGCTTCTGAAGCTTCGTATAAAAAAATTTATAGTGAAAATTCCACGATGACCTGTTTGGAGCAGCGAAACCCTAGAATCCAAACCTCTGATACCAAATGTTGAGTAACCAGCTCCAAAAATAGAAGAAAAGAGATATTAACGCCTTAGAAATAAGCCACTTCGAGGGGGCAACCTCCAATACATTACATGAATGAACAATTCTTGGATGATACAAATGAACAAAACCTCCTTTCTATATATAGGAGTCCATGGGGCCATAATGTAATCCTAGTGGGCCACAATGTAATCCTAGCCGACCTAACAATACTAATTTAAGGGCACAATAATAACAAAATGGGGGTTACAAGGGTTCAATAATAACAATAAGGGGGTTACACTAACAATAATAAGGGACTATACTAGTGATATAGGGACCTAACATAGAGATGTTTTAATTATAATTCAGAAAGAAATAATAGATTCTACAAGATGTATGATTAATACCTTTTATACATTAAGTCTAATATGACCTTGATTAGGCTGAAAATTCTACAAAATGGACACAAAAAGATAAAGGAGAGGGAGAAAGGTAGTAAAAAAGGGAACAATTTCAGACTTCAACATTCCCCCACACCAAAGGTCTTGCATGTCCTCATGCATCTAATTCTTCCTTCTTCTTTAGTGTATGATATCATAATATTGTACAAGCACATCCAGACTGGTGCTTTCCTTTTTCTTAATAATGTTGAAGATTGCTCTTGGTATCTTCCTCAGGATTTTAATCTGCAATCCCCTTATTATGTTTTTGAGGAATCTATTGTTTGCTTTTATATTCTTGTTTTTATTGTACCAATGGCATAAATGAAAAATTGTATTATCATTATGAGATCTTAATATTTCATTCCATATCTTTGTTTCTTCCTGTTCCTATGTAAGATGTTTATTAATAACTTCTAACTCATATGTCTTGTTTTAGAGTATCCTTAATTTTGTGCTCTTTTTCAGAAGAAATTTTTGTCATAGGGGTTTCATCAAATACATTCCCTTGATTATGAGAGGAGACATTTACCTTTTGTTTCAATATATGTTCTAGAGATTCCACATATTCATAAATTTTTTGTTGAATTGGATCAATGTCTAGTGTTTTCCTTGTTGGGCTCATTGTTTGAGGTGGTATCCTCTATCCTTTTTCTTCAAGATCGATCATTTCTGGAGACTATTTATTTTATAGTTTTGAAATTCTTCTGCTTCTTCTTAGTTTTATCCCTAATTCTTCAAAGTCTTTGCTTATTTTCCTTTTGCTAGTTTGTTCTTATTTCTTCTTCTCTTATTTTTCATTTTCTTCTGGTAGCTTCCAATTTGGATTGGATTTCTTTCTTCTAAGATTTTGTTTTTCATTTTTCTTTTTACATTTTTCCAAATAATGAGAGAGAAGAGTGCCATCTTTAAGTGAGTCTTTTGGTGCCTCTGTTTCATTCTATCTCTAATTTTCTTTTTCAATTTCCTCTTCAGGTTTAGGGTTTGGTAGTGAGCTACATTGAATTTGTTGTGTAACCAGCTCCAAAAATAGAAGAAAAGAGATATCAATGCCTTAGAAATGAGCCACTTCGAGGGGGCAACCTCAAATACATTACATAAATGAACAATTCTTGGATGATACAATTTACAAAACCTCCTTTCTATATATAGGAGTCCATGGTCCATAATGTAATCCTAGTGGGCCACAATGTAATCCTAGCCGACCTAACAATACTAATTTAAGGGCACAATAATAATAAAATGGGGGTTACAAGGGTTCAATAATAATAATAAGGGGGTTACACTAACAATAATAAGGGACTATACTAGTGATATAGGGACCTAACATGCCCCTCTCCTTCAAAAAAGTGTTGTCCTCAACGCTTGAGTAGCTCCGGGTGCTTCTGTATAAAATTCTCATCCTCCCATGTGGAATCTTCTATAGGAAAGTTCTTCCACTTGCTGAGATACTCTGAAATTGATCGTACTTGTCGAGTTATTGTTTTTGTGACTGCTTCAGAACTTCTTTCGATGTGATGTTGATATTCCTTTTGTTTCATTAGATTCTGCACCAAAGTTGGGTTATCCTTTGAGAGTTGGAGAACTTGTTGTTGATGCTCGATGTCATCTTCCACTAATTTATCATCCATATTAGCTATTATTTTATCCTTCAAACCATACAACTTAGCCTCCATTTCTTCTTTTAAACCATCTATGTCATCTTCGGTTGCTCTTTGTAAGATCGAAATTTGTTGCACTTGGTACCGTAATTTTGATATCTCATACTGCAATTCTTCCACTTCATGCATCATAGTATAGATTTCTGAGGGCTTAATGGGTGTTGAATTATTTTTAGGAGGCATTTCAGAATGAAATACTGAAATATATGCTTAATAGGCCCTTGGAATCACTTCAAACTGATTTTTCAAACAAGATTTATGCAATTCGGGAAAAACAATACACACCTTTTACTTGCTTTTGAAGAGCTCGATATTGAAATTGTATTATCTCTGTGATTGCGGCTCTTCTATATCTAAAATTCAGCACTGAAGTAGCCCTCTGAATTCTCTTTTGAATTCCATGGGTCTGACTTGATTTCAATTCTCCAAGACAAAGTTATGTCCAATCTCCCACAATGACCTAATTATGGCCTGGTTCAGTATAGCAAACTTGTACGACTTGCCACGTGTCACTGTTTTGTCCTTCGCCTCTAAAATTGATAGCTAAGAAACTACAGTCCGTGTACTTGTGACCACTTTTTACAGCACTCCAATCCGATGCCCAGAGAGAGAGTTATTGAACTTTTCCCACGATCACCTCTTTGAGATGAAATTCAGGAGCCTGAAAAAGCACTACCTTCCACAGATCATATCTCCAAAAATATTGCGAACCAAGCTCTGAAATTTTTTGATGAATTTCCTTAGGATTTCAGCTTCGAACCGTATGAATTTCAGATTCTGAACCTTCGTAGAAAAACATTTATAGCGCAAATTCCACGATGACCTGTTTGGGAGCCTGAAAAAATACCTAACTTCCACAGATGATATCTCCGAAAATATTGCGAACGAAGATCTAAAATTTTTAGACAAGATTCCTCAGGATTTTAGCTTCACACCCTAAAAATTTCAGCTTTTGAAACTTCGTAGAAAAAATTTTATAGCGAACATTCCACGATGACCTGTTTAGAGCAGCGAAACCCTAGAATCCAAAGCTCTGATACCAAATGTTGTGTAACCAGCTCCAAAAATAGAAGAAAAGAGATATCAACGCCTTAGAAATGAGCCACTTCGAGGGGGAAACCTCCAATACATTACATAAATGAAAAATTCTTGGATGATACAATTTACAAAACCTCCTTTCTATATATAGGAGTCCATGGGCCATAATGTAATCCTAGTGGGCCACAATGTAATCTTAGCCGACCTAACAATACTAATTTAAGGGCACAATAATAATAAAATGGGGGTTACAAGGGTTCAATAATAACAATAAGGGGGTTACACTAACAATAATAAGGGACTATACTAGTGATATAGGGACCTAACAGAATTATTTTAACCCTCCTACTTGTTTCTTCCTCCTAAGATTCTACAAAGTGGTTTCCAACTAGAAAGTTTGCTAATTGTCTCCCTTAGATTCTGAGTGTGCCTCTAGGAGGATTTTGATAATTCCATGATGGTAGAGGGAATTATCAATGTATTTAGACTCTCTTTCTATACTAGAAGAAATATATCTAAGACTAAAAAGAAATAAATGGGGGAAATTGATTTCATTTCCATCAATAAAATGCATCAAAATTCGAGCATGATAAAAAAACATTATTCTGAACCTTCCTTCACAAGTTAAAAATTTCTGAATAACCAACAATAAACTTCTTCATTTTCCTTTTAGTGTTGTAACTTGAATTCCCTTTTTAAATATGGATATTTCCATACCTAGTTCTCTGAGGAATTTTCCCTAATATTTCTCCTTGATTTTTTTGTTCTTAAACGAACTCTCTCCATTTTTGGGCAATTTCGTTGCTTCTGCCATGATGTACTCTATCAATATAAGCTTAATGTTTCTAATTTCTACCTCAATCCCATGAAAATCCTGAGTGAAATATTGAGTTTCCTTTGTCTCATGCCCATCAAATTTTACAAAGAACCTAAGCCATGCTACTTGCTACAATTTTTCTCTAAATCTCAGGTATGATTGAAGGAACATGACTCCATTTGGTCTTGAACTGTTTCCCTTTTGACAGAGGTGATGTAGGGTTTACATGAAGGAGGTGAGAAAACTTTAAAGGTGATGGCTACATAATGGAGTGGAATGGAATAAGATGGAGTAGAATGATAATGAAATAAGGTGCTCATGGGGTATTTGATTTGTGATAGGACTGAAACTTTTTGTATAATTAACCACAATTTTGATCCTCTTTCATAGGATCGATAAGATGTATATGATTTCAAATATATTTGATGTGACCGAATAAATAATGATGATGGAATGAGGTTGTAATGTTATGATAATGGGACATCCAATGAAATCAAGCGTTTTTAATAAAATCATCTAATGAATTAAAATATAATGCTCTTATATGAAAATAACTCAACATCCTACATACCTTTGCTATGGATACCTTTGATGTTCTTTTTTTTATGAATTATCTGAATGTGAGGTGTTGATGTTATTTTGACAGTAGAGATTGGACTCAGCTGCAGAATTGAAGATTGGTTGTAGAATGAAATTAATTTTGTTGTTGTTGCTTATTTATTGAAATTTGTTGCTCCATTAGAGGAATGTTCCTCATTACTATTGTTTCTTTGATGATTAGTGAAGAAGTATGGTGTTCAAAAGTGTTTCTTACCACCTAAAAACTTATTATAAAAAGAGGGATAAAAAGGAAATAGGGAAAAGACAAGGGAATTATGAAAGTATAAAATTCTAAGAACCCTTGGTTTTTAGTTAATATTTTATGCATAAGCATGCCAACATTGTTGGTTTTCATGATTATATTTATTATTATTATTTTAGATGATAGAAAGAATTACAATTGAGTTGGAGAATGACGAGAATGGTCTCCTTTCTTAACCAACTTAAATTTAGAATTTTCTTGCAAATATTTGAAAAACTCTTCCTTTGTCAGTGGATTATGATAAAATATTAATATATGAACATTAACAAGGAAGGTATCATGTTCATTATCGATAGTTTTTATCTTAAATTCTCCATTTTCATAAACAATATCTATCTCATCCAATCTAATGAGTTTGACACTTTCCTAAAAAATCTTTGAATTTGGAATAAAAAAGAATAGCCCAGCCACCTGGCTTGAAATTTTTAGTTTTGATAAATATATCATGCCACATTATTCTTTGTTGCTGAACTATGTTGGTTCTTTGGATAGCATTTTATCATATCTCATCTAGCTCATTCAATTTTGCTAGCCTTTATTTTTGAGCTTATGATAGATAGAGGCCCAATTTAGAAATTTTTCTAAAGGATTCCACTTGGAATTCAATTGGAAGAAAAATTTTCTTCCCATAGAAAATATCATAAGGAGTATGTCAAGTTTTATTTCTCCACGTGGATTGATATTCCCATAGTGCTTTTGGAAGCTTTTCTGCCCAATACGTCCGATGCAAATGCATAGTCTTGGTTAGAATTTATTCAAGTGCCTTTTTGGTGGATTCCACTTGTCCATTAGCTTGTGGATGATATGGAGTAGACTTCAGATGCTTGATTCTATATTGCTCCATGATATTTTTCACCAACTTGGATGTGAATTGAGTACGTTTATCTGTTAGAATTTCTTTTGGAACACCAAAAATAGTAAAGATATCCTAAAAAATAAATACAACTACAACGTTTTTAGTTGCAAATAAAAGAGGTTTAGCTTCTACCCTTTTGGTAACATAATTTGTACAAACAAGTATGTAAATTTTCTGTTTAGATGGAGGATTTATCAGTCCAAAAAAATCTAGAGCCCATTTTTCAAAAGGATCTACAAGTACATGTGGTTGTATAGGCATTTCTTCTGATGTAATAGGCTTCCCCATTCTTTGACAACTATCACATATTTTGACATATTCTTTGGCATCGTTAAAAATTTATGGTCAATAATATCCCAAAAGAAGGATCTTGTATGAAGTTATTTTGGAAAAAAAATTTCCTCCACATGGATCATTACGACAACCTTTAAAAAATTTTGGTACTACATCTTCCCGAACACACCTTCGGATAATCAAATTAGGTCTAGTTTTGTAAAATTATCTCTCTATCCAAGAATAAGGTGAATTTATTTTTCTAAATTTTTTATTTTCCCTGGGTGATAGTTGAGGTAATTTTCCTGTAGCTAAATATTTTTCAATATCTGGAAACCAAGGTGTTTTAGTAGATACTGCAAAAATATACTCATCAGAAAAATTATCTTTTACAAGAACATCATCATTATTATTCTTCATTCTAGAAAGAAGGCCAACGATTGTGTTTTATTTTCCTGGTCTATCGAGAATAGTAATGTTGAATTCTTGTAATAATAACCAACATATTGTAATTCTACCATTATTAATTGGTTTTTTCATTCAATATATAATATAAGAATGATTTGTATGAATGAAAGTTTCATAACGAGTGCTATAATGATTAAACTTATTAATGGCGTGCACAACAACTAAAAAATCATTTTTCTGTTACAATATAATTTATCTCTGATAGAGTCAATTTTTTTCTTTTGTAATAAATAACATAAGGAATTAAATATTTTTTTCCCAAAACAACTCCTAAAGCTGTATTCGAAGAATCTGTAGATATGTGGAAAGGGAGAGACCAATTTGGCCCTCTTAAAATTGGTGCTTCAGTAATTTTATGTTTCAATGTCCTAAATGCTTTTTGATAGTTAGATGTTATGAAACCAATTCACAAAATAGAAGAAAAGAGAGATCAACGACTTACAAATAAGCCTCTTCGAGGGGGAAACCTCCTTTAAATTACATAAATGAAAAATTCTTGGATGATACAAATGAAAAAACCTCCTTTCTATATATATGAGTCCAATGGGTCACAATATAATCCTAGCCGATATAACAAAAAAAATGTAAGGGCACAACAATAATGATAGTGGGCTTTTATGTGGCACAATAATAACAATATGGGGACTACATGGGCACACCAATAACAATAAGGGGGCTATACTAACAATAAAAATAAGGAGATACACTAGTATTATAGGGACCTAAAATGCCCCTCTCCTTCAAAATAGTGTTGTCCTCAATGCTCGATTAGTTGTGGATGCTTATGTATAAAATTCTCATCCTCCCATGTCGAATGTTTAGCGAGTAAGTTCTTCCACTTGATGAGATACTCTGAAATAGATCAATTCTGTAGTTGGTGAGTTCTTGTTTTTGTGATTGCTTCAAGTTCCAATAAAATTTTTCCTTCTTTGTCAAGTTCTGGCATTGTTGTTTGAATTGGGATCTTGTCACCTATAACCTTCTTTAAGCATGAAACGTGGAAAATTGGGTGCACTCGGGAAGATGCATGAAGCTCTGATTTGTATACCTTAGTACCAATATTTTGCAACACCTTTTAAGGATCTGTTGTACGATACAACAACCCCCCACTTTTTTAAACTTGTTTACATCAAATAATGGGGACCCTTTCTATAAAAGTTTTGGCTAAGCACCTTTTAAGATTTTTATTAAGCCAATTATCTTACGATTTTGTTAATTTTTCATTTTCTTTAGATTCTTGTTTTGGTTGCTTGGTTAAAATTGATTTTTTATAAGCTTCCTATTGACGCTTGTTTCGTCTCATTTGGTCAACCAGTTTGTAAATAGCACTCCTTTGAAAGTCTAATCAATTATGTCGTCTGGGTTAGAAAATTGCATAAAATGTACAATATTTCATTTTTTTTAATTAGTTCAATAATGCATTTAGTTTAAAATATTAATCCGTAGTTAGTTATGACTAATATTTTTTCATTTTTTACTTATACAGCCAAATAACGAAGCATCAGAATTTCGATAATTTACTCCAATTTTCAAATAAATCTAAACTCGAAAAATCTCGATAAATCTAAAACGACAAAGTGGTTGTAATTTATTTAGACAAATCATCATCTTAGATAAATTCATAATCTAATTTAACATCACTAAAATAAAATTAAACAAAAAACAAAAAACAAAAAACTAATTTTTAACATTAAAAAATTAATTTAATTAATTATTATATGATTAATTTAATTAAATAAAATTTGATAAAAAATAAATAAAAAATAAAACATCGCATCGGAAGTTTTCATCGGGTGCATTTCTAAAAACCTCCAATGACCCTCACCCTTCCGATGGCCGATTGCGATGACCCATGCCTTACTCTTTCAACTCATTCACACGTGAGTATAAGGGAAATGGTTTAATGTTAGTTTTAAAGGCATAAGGTAATGTTAGTTTTGCATTATTTTAATGTTAAGTGGTAGTGGAGCTTTAGTGTAGGTAGATTATTATAATGTGTATTCTAATGTTAGTTTAGCATTAGTGTTAGTGTTAGCAGTACATTAGTGTTGATTCAATATAGTGTTAGGATAGTGTCAATATTAATGAAATGTTTGTTTAGTTTAATTTAATATTAGGTTAGTTTAGTTTTATATTAATTTAATATTAGGTTAGTTTTAGTTTAACAATAAATTTAATATAAAAAATATATTTAAAAAAAAAAAAAGAATTAAAATTAATCGGAACATCGCATCGGGAGATTTCAATCTCCACATTTTTTTTAAACCCCGATGCAATGGTTTCATCCGATGCGATGACTTAAAAAACCCCCGATGTGATTAAACTCGTTTGCTCCGATTGCGATTAAACTTATTTATTCCGATGCGATTGAAGCTTATTTGAATTTGTCCGATGCGGTTGAGTCGCATTTATTTTATGCGATGAAATTGAGTCGAGTGGTAGGTAGGCCAGTTTTAGTGTTGGTCTAATGTTTGTAAGTATTAGCGTTAGTGGAAGATGACGTTAGTTTTTATTTATTAGTATTAAGTTAGTCTTATCATAGGTGTAATGTTAACGTTAGTGTTAAGTAGTGATTATTCTATCATAGGTATAATATGAGTCTAGTTTTATATTAGTAAAGTGTTAGTTAATATTAATTTAATTTAATATTGCTGTAGTGGAATGTTAATATTAGTTAGTGGTAAGTCTTAGTTAGTGTTAGGTTTAATTTAATTTAATGTTAGTTAGTTTTAATTAATAGGTTAGTTTTAGTGAGTATTAGTGATAGAGTAATTTTAAATTGATTAAATTAATTAATATTTAAAATATATTTAATTTAATCAAATTTATTATTATTTAGATTAATTTGTTTATAAATAGTTAATTATATTAATTAGTTAGATTAATATTTAATTAGTTTAATTTATAATTAGCAATTAAATTAGAATTAATTATTAGTTAATTGTAGGTAATTTAGGATTAGATTTTAATTAAAATTCTGATTTTTTAGCCCAGCAACAGAATTTCCAGATTTATATCAGATTTGACTTAGCATCTTTGGAGGCTCATAGATTGAGTTTTACTTGGCCAAATGAGGCCCAGGATGACTCATTGGAAAGAGAAAATCAAGGAGAACATTTCTGAGGAGGTTTCCCTAACAGATTTGATCATTTATTGGGTAAAAAATCAGGCAGAAGATCAAACTCCGAATTTCTAAAAATAAAATCAATTTTCTGAGTTTTGTTTTCTTCATTTTCATTTGCACATCCTCTTCTAATTGCAGATTCGTGCATCAATATTATCCTTGGTTAATTAAGATCATTATGAGTATCAATAAGAAGCTCAAATTTCCTTTTTATTTATTTAAATAGAATTTGATTGGATTTGTTTTAATGTTAGAAATAATATTTGGATTTTATTGTTGCATCTTAATTCATTTTAATTTATTTTTGCAGGAAAAAACAATAGAAGGGATATTGAGAAAAAATATTTCAATCAATGGGAAGACTCCAGCAATTAAAGATTGGAATTTTAGAGCAATTAAAGTTGGATTGGGCTGATTTTTCTTCAACAAACTCTCTTCTAAAAATACTTTTGGGAGGATTATAAATTGCAGATTGCAAAATGTAAAAAGGGTTGCTCTCCTCTGCAATTCCAGACTTCTAAAAGCATTTCTGTAATAGGGATTTAGAATTGTAGATGGGGAGGAGAGAAAATTTCAGATCTGAACATTAATGAGGGTTTATTCTTTATATCTTGAATTATGCATGATGGGCAGAGTTTGCATTTCTGCAGCTCTAGTCTTGAAAGAAGAAATTCAAGTAATATAAAGTACTGTTAGAAACCAGGATCAGAGAAGCAGATTTAATTAACTGGTATTTTTGGCATTTCTGTATCAAATACCAGTTTCATTTTTATTTTAATAAAATTGTTGTTTCATTTTATTCATGTTTTGGCATTTCTGTTGATATGGATAATTTGTCTCAAATTGTTAAGTATCTCTATTCTTATAGATTTAACTCTGATTTCTGAGTAACGATTTGCTTTAAAATCTGTCTTACAAAACTGATTTTTTAAATAATAATATGTTGTGAATTTCTTCACATATTATTGTTTAATTATTGGCTTGATTGATTTGATAATCAATATCATTTTTGTGAATTTCTTCCGGAGTGTTGTTGATTTATTATTTCAGTCAAATGGTCTCAATAGAATATGTTTTGGTACTCACAAATGTGAGCTAAATTGAATTTCTTTGTTAGCTTGACATTAATTTAAAGCCAGACATATTTTAATCCTCATTACTTAATTATCTTTCTCTTAGTTGGGATAGATTTATATCTACCTAATTGAGATAGGATTTAGATTAGTTTCTTTTGCTTGCATTATAGAATAAGTTTGCATTTAGATTAATTTCTACATTTTTTCAAGTCCTCTTCCCGAAGAGGCAAAATCTTAATTGTGGTTTAGATGAACTCAAATCAACTTAAGGGTCATTCTCTTGTCTGATCAGCAAGAAGAATTGATCTGATATCCCTTTCTATTGGTATTTAAGGAAACATCATAAATCAATAGCGATAGGGAAAAGGTAACTGGACCTAGTTAAACCAGTCGGAGCCACTATCATAAATGGAAAAGGAGCTGTATTAAGGTCCGGACCGGGTGGTTATCCCCCAATGTTGTAGCAGCGATTTTCGAGGCCTCAACATTTTTGGCGCTAGAAGGAGGGCCTGAAACTTGTTGTCTGTTGGAGTCTTTTCAATTTTAATATTTTATTTAATCACAATGGCTCCTCTTAAACTTCTAATTTGGAGTTGTATCCATGGACGTGCATCTTCCAATACTCCTCCCGAAGTGGTAAGACTCTTGTCTCAGGTAAAGTTTAATGGTGAGAAAAATTCTTCTGCTTTTAATCATGTCCTTCAATTTATTCAAAATGTTTCAAATTGTGATTTTCAAGGAATTGATGAAGGCATCTTATGCAGAGTTTTTACTCTCACATTTGCGGCAAAAGCCAGAAAATGGTGTAGAACTCTTCTGGTTGCCTCAATTCACAGTTGGGATCAATTTGTTACAATTTTTGTTTGTAAATTTGACCGCTATGATTATGATCAGGTATGTGATGAAATTGAATATCTACGAAATGAAAATGAGTCTGTTAGAGATTTTAATATTCGACTTCATTTGAATTGTTTAAAATTTAATGTCAAAGATGAACCCATGAAAGAAAAATCACTAGATTGGTTTGAACATAATTATTCTCTTCCTCCTATTACCGATCCATATGAAATTAGTTCAAGCTTTGTTCCATCCCCTTCCAATATAAATGAGAATTCCAATTTGGGTGTGCAAATAAATTGTGATGAAGAGGTTCCACAAAGCTTGGAAAATATTTCTAATCAAATGCAAGAAGACAACAACAGCAATTTTGGAGAAAGACCTGCATTGGAATCTGAAAGTTTCTCTGCATTAAATTCAGAAAATCAGATTGCAAATCAGCAAGTGCAAGCAACAATCAAAGTAAATAATAAAATGCAAACTGTTATACAAATTTCTGAATCTTTTCATGATGAACAAATGCTGAAATCAGAGCAGCAAAGCAATCTTCTTCAAAAAAGCATGACTACGCAAAGGAATGATTTAGAATCTAAAATTTACAATGAGCATAATGTACAAGAATTCTCAAACAGAAACATTTTTAAATGCATTATTTCAGATTCACATTTTTCCCTTTATCCTGATATTTTTAATGATGGTAATTTTTCCCCTCTTAGTGTTAATGATATTTCAGAAAATACAGAGGCTGATCTAAATGAATTACCATTAAGTTTTTTATCAAGATAGAGGAGCAATTAATGATCATTCTTTTTCCATTAATGAACATGAAATTCTTGTCCCTCCTTGTTTTGATATACTAGATGAAATTGAAGGGAATTCTAGAGAATCTTGTGAATTCATTTATGATAATTACTTTGGCATTGAAGATGTTGATTTTTCTCGAGAAAATCATCATCAGAAACTTCAAATAACATCTGAGAATGAGAAACATTTTAATGTAGAAATTATTCCAACCAATCCTCATTCTAAAGCAGATAATTATCTTCATGATTTCACTATTCGAGAAAGTATTCCAATTTATGATTCATATCATGATCAAGCTTTCATTCCTGCTCATAATCATAATTCCCCTTCTAATTCACAAGTTGGAATTCGAAATTACTCAAATTCCATAATTCTGGCCAATCCTTGTGAAAAAGAAATTATTTCAAAACGATCCCAATTGTGCTGTAACATTAGTTGTAAAAATAGTGATTTCATTTTATTTTTGTTTCCTCACTTATTTTGTATTAAATCAGATTTATTTTCAGATTTTATTTTTCAGATTTTTGATACATTACGCTGGCATATTGAGCACTTTACTATCAAACATTCAATTGATGCATTGCCCTGTTGGAAAATTGAAGTTTTATATTATAATCAAAAGCATCAAAAACTATTTCAATTTCAATTTCAATCAATGCTAATGTTTTATAAAAAGCTTCTATCTTCTCAAAGGAAATATCAACAAGAGAATGTGTCTTTAGAAGTTTGCCAACAATCTAATCCAATTGATAATTTTCCATCTTATTTAACATATTTCCATCCATTTTTCATTAACTCATTTGAAAATTGTTTGGAAAGTTTTCCTTCATGGAAGATTGTTAATAGTTTAACACTTACACATAACACTAACAATTTTTTTCAGGCCTTTGAATTTAAAAGCTCATATCTACAATCTAGCTTGTCATCTCCTCTTTTAAACATTTTTCAATCCTTAATGGAAACCCATCCATATTTTGATGATCCAATTGGAATTCAGTTGGAAAAGACTTTTCAAAAGAAGGAGATTGTAGATAAGCTTCTAACAATAGTTGTACATTCTGATTTAAGATTTAATTTTCTTAGTTCAATTAGATTTGTATTTTTATTACTAACATTTGAATTGTACATACATGCAGGGATTAAAATGAGAAAATGGTTACACTGGAAATATGACTATACCTAGTCATTTTTCAAGTATATGATTAGAATAGGAGTAGAGTTAATGTAGTTAATTTGTTTTCAACAGTTCTGTAGATTAAAAATAAAACAAAGCAATCAGCTATTTTCATACATGTTCAGTGAAAACATTTTCTCCCAATCAGAAAATTTTAATTCTTGCTTTCCTTTTTAAATTTCTTACAGAAATACCTCTACTCTGTCTATTTTGAATAATGTCTTGATTAAATTCAATTAAGGTTTCACTTGGCATCAATCGCCTCAAAGCCACTTTTCTTAATTTCGAGATTTCCTTCTGAGATTTTCTTTTGAAATTTATATGATAAAGGTTTTGAGGATATAAAAGCTTCATGATCTCATTATCCCATGAAATATATGACTGTCTATTATAAGCCTAATTCCAATTTGATTCTTATTAGTCAGTCTAACCTTTCGCTGTAAATCACATGAAGTTCATATTATCTTTCTCGAAATTTGTTAAAGTGACCTTAAGAGTGTCCTTTTAGCTGTGTGCACACATTTAAATCTGTGTTAATATTTTTCCATAATTAGTGGCTTTATCCCATTTTTCTCTTTAGTTTATTATCCGATGCTGCAATATGCATCATATTTATTTACTAAAGAAATTATTAAACAGTCACTCTAACAATACAAATTTTTCTCAAAATAATTCAGAATGAGCAGAGGAAATAATTATTGTTGCAATTCAAAAGGAAGCCTATTTTCACATTTATTTCTTGTGAATTTTATGAGTTTCATATTTCTTGAACATGAGTAAACAGATTTTATTTAGGCTGATTGCACACTCCGATTTAGAGATGAGTTTGAACAAAGTTAGAATTTGGATAAATCGAAGGAAGAATTGGAAGATTCATAAGGTAAATCTACAGACAATTTCCTTCCAGGTACGCATTTACAAGTTTATTTTCATCTATTATTAGTTTCTCTTTTCCATAGTTTAATTTTTATTCTTGTTCTGTTTTATTTGCAGGTTTTCATTCGTTTTGAAAACCTGAAGTAAGCAGCAAACCCATTTCAAATTTGCAACAGGTTCAGGAAAATTTTATTTATGATTCATTAGAATTTGAGAAATCTTTAACTTTGCTTTCATTCATTTAGAAAATCCAATTGAAATTCAAAACAGTATCGCAAGATTCATATCAGAAATGTTCCAACTTGATTTTCATATTTTCGATGCAAGATCTCTGATGTGTTACATCATTCAATTTTTCATAAAATATCAAATCACATATCACATTGGAATAAATTGAAAGGTTTTTTTTTCATTACAAAAGTTCTGATGCAATGAAATGGATAGAAAACACGTATATCACATTTAACATAAGGTTAATTCATTTAAAACGTTCCGATGTGATGAACCCAATCGGCAATGGCAAATCGGGAAAATTACATTCTAATATATCCATTTACAAAAACTCCGATGCAATAAAGTTCAAATCGCAATCGTGAATCGGCAGAATCCTATCACAGTTGATTTGTTCATTTCAAAAAATTCCGATGCGATGAACCCAATCGATAATCGCAAATCGGAGAAACTTAATTTTGATATATCCATTTTCAAAAAACTCCGATGCGATAAAATTAAAAGCGAAATCACAAATTATTAAATTAGTCAGGGATTAATTTTAAAAGACCTCCGATGCAACAATTCTAATCACAAATCGCAAATCGGGAGGAAAATTGAATACATCCTTGTGTGCTCATTTTAAAAATTGCGATGCAATAATTCATCACCAATTGCTTATCGCTATCGCTTTTTATTAATCGCCGAATGCTCATTGCTCATCGCTTTTCATTAATCGCCGATTACTCATCGCTGCTATCGCAAGAATCATATTGGCATTTCCAACTTGACTATTTTCCAACATTCTGATATGCCGATATCAATATCGCTCATCGCATTTTCATTGCTCATATCATAATGCCGAAAGCCACATCATCCATCGCATTGCCGATATCACAATCACTTCATCATTTTTCATGGTTATGTCATTATTCTGAGATGTGATGCGCAATGTGCAATGCTCAAAATACAAATCGCGAGATGCGATGAGCAATGTGCATTTTGCGACATGACAGTTCCCGATCTTAAATAAAACATTTCTTTGATGGTATGATCGCTCCATCTCATCGCATATATCCTTTTCGCATGATCTCATATCGGAAATTTGCTACTGTAACTCCTGATGCGATAAAATTCAATGCATGCAATAGGAATCATCCGATAAGGCATTGGGTTAATTTAAAGTGATTGATGACAAATTTGCAGCATATTCAAATCCTTTTGTTTTCTCATATATTTCAGTTTTTAAATAATTCCATAATTAAATATGAAATTCAAGACCTCTCTATTTTAAATTTCATTATCTTAAATTTGGTCTTAATTCTGGACAATTTATAAAATCAGGGAATTTGTATAGAACTTATAATATTTTGAGAATATTCATCACTGCAAATTCTTAATCTCATTTCTGATGCATTTGTTTTAAATTCAATTCCCTTGAACACAAAGCATTTCATTTTTACATTTTACTGCTTGCTTTAGTTTAAATAAAATAAATAATGATTTTGGGCTATAGGATTTTGTTTGGTTTACCTTCTTCATATTTTTCATGTCAACTAAAAGAAGAAGTCAGCTAGTATTGGAGAAATTGATACCGTCAGGTAAGATCAAATGCAATCATCCAATGGTAAGATTCATGCACCCACTTTCATTAATTTTCAGTTCATTACTTTAGTTTCAGTTTTGTTTTTCAAAATTATGTTGATATTTGAATCTGTTTTGCAGCTCTTCATAAAAGCTTTCAATCATCTGCCAAATCATATTTTGGAAAGCCCTATACTCTTTTCCTGGTTTTATTTTCAAGAAGCAATGATAGTCTTCATTGAAACAGCTACACTAGGAAGTTTCTGAACCTTTAATCTATTTCTTTAAAGCATTTCTTTTATTAGAAAATGATTAAGATAATGCTTTGAAACAAGAATATTGACTTCAGACAGAAATTTTTCATTTGTCGCTGAATTTTATCATCTCTGCTATCTAAAGCCTAAAACATTTACAATCCTGCAAGGTATAAGTTTTCTGGATCTCGACATAAGAAGGAATGATTACATGATTATTTTCTTTTACTTCAAGTGTTGAGACATTGGTATAAGAATTTTTATTAGAGTTTGTATTTCAAAGCTTGGATTTTCCTTTCCACTTTTTGCTTCATTTTAATTTTGTTTGCTGATTTCTTTTTTCACTTTAGTTTAAAAATTCTTTTCCTTTGGTTTTCAGTTTTTGGTGACTTTGTCATGATTTATACGGAAGGCCTTCTTGTTAGTTAACAACGGTTGGCATACATAGGAAAAATTGTTAATAGTCTCCTATTAGCTTTTTCTTAAAATCTCTTAGCAAAATTTGTTTTTCTTATTATAAAGATAGACATACTTAAGGAAGAGATTACAAAACAAGAAAAGTTGACGAAGTATCGTGAAATCTGAGAAATTTCTTTTTCATCAAAATTATAATTATTTTGAGATTTCAATACTTTATTAAGATCTTTCAAAATTCTATTATCAGTCAAGAAAAGTTATTTTTAACCAAGTAAAGACACTTTATAGCAAAGCACTTTTAACTCTGAAATTGTCATTCTGAACTCTTAAGGAGTCAATGATTCTCCCTGTTCAAAAGAGTTTTATTCTTCTAGAGTGTAATCCACAAATATATTTAAACTTAAAAGATAAGAGGTCTCATCACGAGCCTGCTTACCATGATCATAGGGGAAAAATAGGTTGACATTACCAACACTGCTAAACAAACCAGGGTAATGGCTTATAATTGTAAACAATTGTAAGACAAGGGGTCTCATCACGAGCCAGCTTGCTCAGTCCAATTATAACCAGTGAATGGCATTGTCAACTATCTGGCTACCAAACCAGGACAATGGCTTTTAAGAAATAAAAATAAAAAATAAACATATATAAATGGATTTATCTCTAGGTCAATAATTCTTAAATGGATAGGATTCTGAATCATTGATGATTAAAAGGTAACCCTGTCGAGACTATAGATGTTTGCTGACAGTAGTGGCTCTACCTGTGACAAATGAGTACATTTTAAAAGCTAAGCTGTAAAGTGACCCCTGCTTTATCTCTACAACTAATTAAGGACTGATATAGAGTTATGAAATATTTTGATTTATGAGGAATTTTAAGAAAATTATAGTAAGATGATTCTTGCTTTTATTCAGACTAATGAACCTAGTCAAACATTCCAAAAATAATTTTCTCTTCTTTAATTATTTTTACTTTAATTTTGAGAAAATCTTATCAAACAGAGATAACTGTTTCTTCTAGTGAATCGCCAATTGTTGTATGGTACAACAACCTCCCACTTTTTTAAACTTGTTTACATCAAATAATAGGGACCCTTTCTATAAAAGTTTTGGCTAAGCACCTTTTAGGATTTTTATTAAGTCAATTATCTTACGATTTTGTTATTTTTTCATTTTCTTTAGATTCTTGTTTTGGTTGCTTGGTTAAAATCAATTTTTTATAAGCTTCCTATTGACGCTTGTTTCGTCTCATTTGGTCAACCGGTTTTTAAATAGCACTCCTTTGAAAGTCTAATAAATTATGTCATCTGGGTTAGAAAATTGCATAAAATGTACAATATTTCATTTTTTTTAATTAGTTCAATAATGCATTTAGTTTAAAATATTAATCCGTAGTTAGTTATGACTAATATTTTTTAATTTTTTACTTATACAGCCAAATAACGAAGCATCGGAATTTCGATAATTTACTCCAATTTTCAAATAAATCTAAACTTGAAAAATCTCGATAAATCTAAAACGACAAAGTGGATGTAATTTATTTAGACAAATCATCATCTTAGATAAATTCATAATCTAATTTAACATCACTAAAATAAAATTAAACAAAAAACAAAAAACAAAAAACTAATTTTTAACATTAAAAAATTAATTAAATTAATTATTATATGGTTAATTTAATTAAATAAAATTTGATAAAAAATAAATAAAAAATAAAACATCGCATCGGAAGTTTTCATCGGGTGCATTTCTAAAAACTTCCGATGACCCTCACCCTTCTGATGGCCGATTGCGATGATCCATGCCTTACTCTTTCAACTCACTCACACGTGAGTATAAGGGAAATGGTTTAATGTTAGTTTTAAAGGCATAAGGTAATGTTAGTTTTGCATTATTTTAATGTTAAGTGGTAATGGAGCTTTAGTGTAGGGAGATTATTATAATGTGTATTCTAATGTTAGTTTAGCATTAGTGTTAGTGTTAGTAGTACATTAGTGTTGATTTAATATAGTGTTAGGATAGTGTCAATATTAATGAAATGTTTGTTTGATTTAATTTAATATTAGGTTAGTTTAGTTTCTGTAATTTAATATTAGGTTAGGTTAGTTTAACGATAAATTTAATATAAAAAAATATGTTTAAAAAAAAAAGAATTAAAATTAATGAACATACATCAAATTTCAATCTCCACATTTTTTAAGCCGGGATGCAATGGTTTCATCCCGATCATTGACAAAAAAACCCCGATGTGATTAAACTTCGTTTGCTCAGGTCGCAATTCAGCTTATTTATTAGATGCGATTGAAGCTTGACTGAATTTATCAAAGCGGATTTGGTCGCATTTATTTTATGCGATGAAATTGAGTCGAGTGGTAGGTAGGCCAGTTTTAGTGTTGGTCTAATGTTTGTAAGTATTAGCGTTAGTGGAAGATGATGTTAGTTTTTATTTATTAGTATTAAGTTAGTCTTATCATAGGTGTAATGTTAACGTTAGTGTTAAGTAGTGATTAGTCTATCATAGGTATAGTATGAGTCTAGTTTTATATTAGTAAAGTGTTAGTTAATATTAATTTAATTTAATATTGTTGTAGTGGAATGTTAATATTAGTTAGTGGTAAGTCTTAGTTAGTGTTAGGTTTAATTTAATTTAATGTTAGTTAGTTTTAATTAATAGGTTAGTTTTAGTGAGTATTAGTGATAGATTAATTTTAAATTGATTAAATTAATTAATATTTAAAATGTAATTAATTTAATCAAATTTATTATTATTTAGATTAATTTGTTTATAAATAGTTAATTATATTAATTAGTTAGATTAATATTTAATTAGTTTAATTTATAACTAGCAATTAAATTAGAATTAATTATTAGTTAATTGTAGGCTAATTTAGGATTAAATTTTTTAATTTAAATTCTGATTTTTTTTAGCCCAGCGACAGAGTTCCCAGATTTATTTCAGATTTGACTTATCAACCTTGGAGGCTAATAAATTGGGATTTACTTAGCCAAATGAGGCCCAGGACGGCTCATTGGAAAGAGAAAATCAAGGAGAGCATTTCTGAGGAGGTTTCAATAACAGATTTGATCATTTATTGGGTCAAAAATTAGGCAGAAGATCAAGCTCCGAATTTCTAAAAATAAAATCAATTTTCTGAGTTTTGTTTCTTCATTTTCATTTGCCTAGCCTCTTCTAATTGCAGATTTATGCATCAATATTATCCTTGGTTAATTAAGATTGTTATGAGTATCAATAAGAAGCTCAAATTTCCTTTTTATTTATTTAAATAGAATTTGATTGGATTTGTTTTAATGTTAGAAATAATATTTGGATTTTATTGTTGCATCTTAATTCATTTTAATTTCTTTTTGCGGGAAAAAACAATAGAAGGGATATTGAGGAAAAATATTTCAATCAATGAGAAGACTCCAACAATTAAAAATTGGAATTTTTGAGAAATTAAAGTTGGATTGGGCAGATTTTTCTTCAATAAACTCTCTTCTAAAAATACTTTTGGGAGGATTATAAATTGCAGATTACAAAATGTAAAGAGGGCGGCTCTCCTCTGCAATTCCAGACTTCTAAAAGCATTTCTGTTATAGGAATTTAGAGTTGTAGATGGGGAGGGGAGAAAGTTTCAGATCTGAACATTAATGAGGGTTTATTCTTTATATCTTGAATTATGCATGATGGGCAGAGTTTGCATTTCTGCAGCTCTAGTCTTGAAAGCAGAAATTCAAGTAATGTAAAGTACTGTTAGAGACCAGGATCAGAGAAGTAGATTCAATTAACTGGTATTTTTGGCATTTCTGTATCAAATACCAGTTTCATTTTTTATGTTAATAAAATTGTTGTTTCATTTTATTCATGTTTTTGGAATTTCTGTTGATATGGATAATTTGTCTCAAATTGTTATGTATCCCTGCTCTTATGAATTACACTCTAATTTCTGAGTAGCCATTACTCAAAAATCTGTCTTATAAAACTGATTTATTGAATAGTAATGTGTTGTGAATTTCTTCCACATATTATTGTTTAATTATTGGCTTGATTGATTTGATAATCAATATCATTTTTGTGAATTTCTTCTAGAGTGTTGTTGATTTATTATTTCAGTCAAATGGTCTCAATAGAATATGTTTTGGTACTCACAAATGTGAGCTAAATTGAATTTCTTCGTTAGCTTGACATTAATTTAAAGCCAGACATATTTTAATCGTCATTACTTAATTATCTTGCTCTTAGTTGGGATAGATTTATATCTACCTAATTGAGATAGGATTTAGATTAGTTTCTTTTTCTTGCATTATAGAATAAGTTTGCATTTAGATTAATTTCTACATTTTTTTAAGTCCTCTTCCCGAAGAGGCAAAATCTTAATTGTGGTTTAGCTGAACCCAAATCAGCTTAAGGGTCATTCTCTTGCCTGGTCAGCAAGAATAATTGATCTGATATCCCTTTCTATTGGTATTTAAGGAAACATCATAAACCAATAGCGATAGGGAAAAGGTAACTGGACCTAGTTAGACCAGTCGGAGCCACTATCATAAACGGAGAAGGAGTTGTATTAAGGTCCGGACCGGGTGGTTATCCCCCAATGTTGTAGTAGCGATTTTCGAGGCCTCAACAGAACCATAATATTTTGGTGATAATTTATTATCCTTCTTAGCTTGCTTGAGGGATAGTTGTTTGCATGGTTGTAGTCGTAAAAATACCCAGTCACCTGCATCAAAACTTCTTTCGCTGCGATATTGATTTTCCTATTTTTTCATTCGATTATCTGCCAAAGTGAGGTTATCCTTTAAGAGTTGGATAAATTTTTGTTGATGCTCGATGTGATATTCCACTGATTTAACCTTATAATTTTCTCTTAAATATGATGTGATGGACGGTGGATGATATCCATAAAGTGCTATAAATGAGGTCATTTTTGTTGCAGTATGTAAGGAAGTGTTATTACCACCATTCAGCTAGAGGTAACCACTTGACCCATTATGTTTGTTTATCATATACAAAGCAACGAAGATATTCTTCCAAACATTTTTTCACTATCTCAGATTTCCCATCATATTTAGGATGATATGATGATCTATGAGCTAATTGAGTACCCAAACAAGAAAATAATTTCATCAACTTTTTTTTGTAAAAATGGGATCTATGTCGCTTACAATGATCTTTGGGTTTCCATGTAGCGTTTGAATTGTTTCCATAAATGCAGTAGCAATTGTTTTGGCTTTAAATGGATCAGATAATGCACAAAAGTGTTCATACTTGGTAATTTGTCAACTACCACCATGATGACAATATTTCCTTAGAACTTGGGTAAACCTGTGATAAAATCCATTGAAACCTCATCCCAACATTGACTTGGAATGGACAAAGGTTTTAACAAACCTGGGGTCTTAATTGTCTCAACTTTATGTTGTTGGAAAACCAAAAATTCTACCACAAAATTTTGAATATCAAATTTAAGGCCATCCCAAAAAAATTCCGTCCTAGCCCTATGATGAGTTTTTAAAAATATTGAGTGCCCTCCTAAGGGATAGGTGTGCAATTCCAAAAGAATATTTTGTTTGAGTTGGGAATTCTTACAAAGATATAAGTGATCTTTGTACCAGAATGAATCATTTTTCTAGCTAAATGTTTCATATGTATTAGGATCTTATTGCAAATTTTGAATGAATGTCCACACCTCTTCATCATTCTTCCATTCATCCATTTCTTTGATTATCAACTCAGGTTGGATAATAAAAATGGCACAAAGCAATGCTTCCACATGCTCATCCTTTCTTGAGAGTGCATCTGCAACAACATTTTTCTTCCCTTTTTCGTAGATGATTTCAAAGTCATAACCCAAAATCTTTGTGACCCATTTTTGTTTCTCTTCTAAAGATAATATTTTTTCCAAAAAGTATTTAGGACTATCATGATCTGTTTTTACCTTGACGTTTCTTCCCATTAGGTAAGGTCACCATTGTTTTAGTGCACGTATTATTGCCAACATTTCCTTCTCATAAATAGGTTTATATAAATACTTTCCTTTGATTGGATGAATTTCAAAAGCAATGGGTATTCCTTCTTGCATTATAAACACACGAGTTCCATTTCCTGAGGCATCACATTCCATAATAAAAAATTTTGTGAAGTCTGGTGTAGCTAAGACCAGTGCTTGGCACATTGTCTCTTTAAGATGTTTAGAGGCCTTAGTTGCTTATGCAGTCCAAGAAAATGCATCTTTCTTCAGTAATGATGTTAGAGGTGTCGGTATTCTCCCATAGTTCTTAAAAAAACTGTGATAATACCCTATTAACTCAGAAATCCTCGAATATAATTTATGGCTGTGGGGATTTTCCATTTCTTAATGGATTTAATTTTGTTAGGGCCTACCTTAACACCCTCATGAGATACAATATGACCCAAATATTCCACCTCCTGTACTCCAAAGAAACATTTGGAGGTTTTTGCATATAATTGTTTCTCCTCCAATAGATTGAGCATTGTCAACATGTTGGACATGATCCTTCCAAGAAATGTTGTAGATTAGTATATCATCAAAATATACAAACAAAAATTTTCTAAGGAAGGGTTTGAAAATTGAATAAATCAAACCTTGAAATTTGGAAGGTGTATTAGTAAGGCCAAAAGGCATGACCAAAAATTCATAATGACCCTCATGAGTCCTGAATGTTATTTTCGAAATGTATTTAGTCTTCATTCTAATTTGATGATATCCAAAACAAAGATCCAACTTGGTGAAATAAATTTCTCCATGTAATTCATTCAATAATTCATCAATGAGGAGGATGGGAAATTTATCTTTAATAGTGATCTTGTTGAGCTCCCTATAATCTGGACACATAAACCATTATCCATCCTTCTTGTGCATCGATACTACGAGAGTAGATAAATAACGCTGATTAGGTTGAATTATCCAAGACTCTAACATTTCTGCAACCATACGTTCAATCTCACTCTTTTGAGCATAAGGATATATGTAAGGTCTGATGTTTGGAGGAACACTTCTTGGAATCAAATGAATATCATGATCATGATCACGAATAGGTGGGAGTCCTTTGGGAGTCTCAAGCACCTTGGAATGATTATCCAATAATTTTTGGAGATTTGGAGAAATAGATGATTTTTCTGTTTGAACCTCTAGTGAGCATAATTGTGCAATTATGCCTCATTTTTCTTTCTTCAGAAGCTTTATCATGACATTAGAGCGGATTATGTTTTATGGCTTCTCTGCAATACCCCTTTATTCAACTTCTTTTCCTTCTGAAAACAAATTCAAGAAAATTTCTTGAAAATTAGAAGCTACCATCCCAAAATATTGTAACAATTGTACTCCTAGTACAACATTAGCACCACCGATTGGGATGGAGAGCATTGGGCTACTCAATACATATTCCCCCATGGTTAGCTTGATATTATGGCACTTTCCAGAGAAATTTATAGTTCATCCAAACCATCACTTGACACTCTGGTGATGGGTATAGGAAGAAATTCAATTCCTTGGCTACCTTACAATGAATAAAAGTATGGGTACTACCCAAATCAATCAACACTATTACATTTTTCTTCTTGATATGTCCTTCTATATTGAGAGTTTGAGGAGTGGTAATTCCTACCAATGCATTACAGGATATGGTCATATACATTTATTCTTCCTCTAGGGTTGGTTCTTGGTGTATATCCTCTTCTTTCGAAGTTTCTTGTTCCTTTTCCTCCTCTTCACATTCTATGTAAAATAATTTATTCTCAACACACTTATGAACTTTAGTGTATTTTCTATCACAACTATAGCAAAGCCCTTTTTCTCTTTTTTCTTCCAATTGTTGTGGTGTCAACCTTGTAGGTTGTGGAATTATAGGAGTAGCAACACTTCCATATTTATAGTTTTGAGTGGTAGGATTGCTTGTCGTGATAATTTTTCTTTCAATTTTTCGTTCCAACCTGAATGCCTTCTCCAATGAATCAGGTACCCAAAGGAGAACCTCATGTTGGATTTTATCCTTTAAAGTCCCTTATGAATACATCAAACATGTGCTCCTCTGGAATATCCTTTACCCTTATATTCAATTTTTGGAAGTCCTCAATGTGCTCCACCATTGAACCCTTTTGCTTGAGATTTATCAATTGGCTAAAGAATGTGTTGCTATTTCTATCCTCATAATGTGTTATCATTTCCTCCATAAAAATTGACCAACTGAAAATTTTTTGACGAGAGAAAATCCATCGATACCATGCAAATATATTGGGTTCTAAATATAATGTTGCAATGTGTACCTTTTGCATGTTTTACACATTATGGAGATCAAAGTATTGCTCCATCTGTAGTATCCATGTTACAATATTCTTTCCAAAAAACTTTCTCATATCGACCATTGGAATATGGTGGGTCTTCAATCCAACATTAGACTCTATGAAATCATGATTAACATTTATTTTGATCTCATCATGAGTTTCCTCTACTACCTTTTCACCATTAGGAATCATTTCCTGTAGCAACTTTGTCAAACCTTCCATGTCTTCTTTTAGATCATTATTCATGTCTTCCATGTTGCCTTTCTGTTTTTATTCCATACCATAGATCTTAATTTCCATACCATCAATATTAGCTTCCATTCCATTCTTTAAAACATCCATCTTAGCTTCCACGCCTTTCTTCAAACCATCCATCTTAGCTTCCATTTCAATTTTGGTTACATTTTGCCAGAGCGAAATTTGTTGCACTTGGTCTCATAATTTTGATATATCATGTTGCACTTCTTCCTCTTCATGTGTCATATATAGATTTATGAGGGTTTAATGGGTGTGTAATTATTTTTGGGAGGCATTATAAAACTCAATACTGATATCTATGCTTCAATATTAGCTCGGAATCACTTCAAACTTATTTTTCAAACAAACATTACGCAATTTATTTTTAAAAATACACACAATTTCCTCTCTTTTAGGAGCTTGATCTTGAAATGGTTGTAAATCTGTAATTTTAGATCTCCAAGATCTGAAATTCAGTCTTGTCATATCCCTCTCAACCTTCTTTCTAATGCCATAGCTTAGACCTAGTTTGGATTCCTAAAGGTAAATTTATACCCAATCTCCCACAATGATCTAATTATGGGTTGGTTCTGCATAGTGGACTTGTACAATGTTCCACGTGTCACTGTTTTGACCTTTGGCTCTAAAATTGATACATAAGAAACTACAGTCTGTGCAGTTTTGGTCACCTTTTACAAAATTCCAATCCGATATCTGAAATGAAATTTATGAAATTTTTCCCTCAGCCACATGTTTGAGATGAAATTATGGAGCCTGCCAAAACCCTAAATTCCTCAGATCATATCTCTGACAATATAGCGAACCAAGATCTTAAGTCTTTACACGAATTTCCTCTATATTTCGGATGAAATTGGTTTTTTTTCAGCTTTTGAACCTTCTTATAAATAAAGTTATAGTGAAAATTCCAAGCTGACTTGTTTGCAACAGCGAAACCCTAGAATCCAAAGCTCTGATACCAAATGTTATGAAACCATCTCACAAAATAGAAGAAAAGAGATATCAATGACTTAGAAATCAACCTCTTCGATGGGTAAACCTCCTTTACATTACATAAATGAATAATTATTGGATGATACAAATGAAAAAACCTCCTTTCTATATATAGGAGTCCAATAGGTCACAATATAATCCTAACCGAAATAACAATAACACTGTGAGGGCATAATAATAACAATAGTGGGCTTCTATGGGGCACAATAATAACAATATAGGGACTAAATGAGAGAAAAAATAAAATAAGAGCGCTATACTAACAATAAAAATAAGGGGATACACTAGTATTATAGGGACCTAACATCAGAATTCCAAACGAATTCACAATATTTTGTAAAAAGTTTAAAAAGTGGAGAGGTTATTTTTGTGAAATTTTCTATGAATCTTTTATAATATCTAGTAAATCCAAGACAAATTATAACATATCTTTGTCAAACATTAATTCAAATTTTATAAATTACTTCTACTTTAGATGTGTCCACTTTAATTTCATCACTTGAAATATGGCGGCCTAAAATAATCCCTTCATTGAACATCATAAAACACTTCTCATGGCCTTACTGAAAGGTTTGATTCTTTACATCTGACAAGAAATTTTTATAAATTTTCAATAGCTTCCTCAAAATGATCTCCATATACATTAAATTCATCCATGTAAAATTTCACATAATCATGAATTATATCAGGAAAAAATACCCAAAACTGCTTTCTGAAATGTGGCAGGTGCATTAGATAATCCAAAGGGAAGTACCCTATAGGAATATGTTCCCTAAGGACATGTGAAAGTAGTTTTATCTTAATCTTCTTGTGCTATATGGATTTGGTTATATCCATTAAAACCATTTATAAATGAAAATTATTTCTCCCCTTGCAAGGTATCTAATACTTGATATCTAAAAGGTAGTGGAAACTAGTATTTGTTTAATTACCTGTATTCAATACACACTCCCCATTTCCCATTTTTCTTTGGAATAATCACTAAAGGTGACACCCATTGAATATCTGATATCAGATAGATTAAATTCACATTAAGTAATTTTTTTAATTCCTCAAAAATTTCTCTCATATTAGGGTTCATCCTTCTATGAGGTTGTCTAACTAGTTTTTCATTTTATTGGATATACATGTGATGCATACAAGTTTTATGATCAATTCATTTCATATCAGAATACTCTCATGCATAAGCAAAGGAATATTTTTACAACATATTTATCAATTTATTCTTTTGAAACTCTTCAAAGTTATTATTAATGTTCAACGTTTTTCCTGGAAAAATATCTATTTCAGAATTGTCAAACTTTTTCATAGAATGTCAAGACATTTGTTGAGATGATAACTATTCAATATTGCATTGTTCCTGGAAACTTTGATTTTTCTCACAGCATTAAGAAGAATTATTATTATTCATTAAATTTATCAATTGATCTTCCTCATCTAATTGTGAAATATTAAATATTGATTTCATATCATCAAAGTCTTCATTATCTTCATCTGTCCAAATTTAACTTTCTACTTCAGTTATTTTTCTTGTAGGTGGATACAATGTGAATTTATTAGTGGAATTCCCATCATAAATATACATATCAATATATCTAAAACTTACAAATGCATCAATTGTAGCTATCCAAGGTCTACCAAGGATCAACGGATGGCCTCCTAAATTATTCTTGGGAGTTAAAATAATAAAATCTATAGGATATTCCCAAGAATCTAGAGAAATAGACACATATTCTAAAACATTATCAGGTTTGATAAAAAATATATCTTCTAATTGTAATAATGTTGGAGTATATTGAATATTGAGAAGCTTTAATTGCTCCATTTTATGTTTACTCATAATGTTAACGGCTTCTCCTAGATCAATCTAAGTGTTCGGTATCTCAATACCATTGATATGCATTTTTACAATAGGGCTACCTAGGTCTAGATATTTTTGAACAATAGGTTTCCCCATCATAATATCAACAATTTTCCCTACCAGTTGGATATTTTAACATTTTTTTTCTTCCTGGTTTTCTAATGCATAACTCCTTAATATTTTTTGCATATATTGGAATTTCCTTTATATCTTGAAGTAAAGGAATTTTGATGCATATATTCTTAAGTTCATCTAGCATATCGTAATCTGGTAAAATAATTTTCCTTTCTATTCCTTTATCAATTTTGAGCCTATTAGGGAAAGGTGGATCCTGGAAGGAAATAGAAGATTTTTCTACTAGAGGAACTGTAGGATCTTGTTTTATTTTCTCATCCTTTTACTGTACAGGAACATCTTCCTTTAGAGGAGTATTTTCTTGATCAATATTTACATATTTTTCATGAACCTCGTCCTCTTTAGAGTTTTGGATGGCAACTGTTGGTGACTTATTTTTTAAAACCATACTAGATCTAAGTTGAACATCATTTAGACTAATGGGGTTATCATAAAAGCTTGAAAAATTTTCCCTTCAACATTATAAACAACATGTTGATTCTTCTTATTTGGATTCAAGAGTGGTTGAGCAGGTAGTTGATTGTATTTTTGAGGAAATTGTAATGAAAGTTGTTGATTTTGATTTTGGAATTGAGGGAGTTGGTTTGGTTGAGGAGGATAATATTGTGGTGGAAAAGAAGGATAAGGTTGTTGGAATTGAGGATATTAAGGATATTTTCCATAATGATTTTGTCAACCTTGTGCCTAAGATGGATTTTGAGATTGTGGGGGCCAAGGTTGTTAAGGCATGGGTGAAGTCCACTTAATCTATGGTTGTGCATATGATTGAGTATTGAAACCTTGAGTCATATTTAGTTGTTGATTTCTCCATGGCCTTTTAGCGATAAAAAAGAGTGATTCATCTTGGCTTGTCCTAGCCTCATATTGAAAAAAATATTTAAGACCAAGTATTGAGGGACATTCCTTTGTGTTATGATTTTCAACAAATATGACACAAATTTATATACTATAAAGGGGACATTATCTCAAGGCATGTTTTTTCCTACATCTAGGACAGAAAATAGATAATGAAAAATTCTCAAATTTTTCCTTGTTTTGTATCTTAAGAGTATCTAGTTGCTCATTAATACTCCCAATGAAATTAGTTTTGAAATTATCAAGCAATTTTCCTATTTCAGCTCTACTTACTATTCCAGTTGCAAATTTACTAATTCTAGACATGACAAGGTCTCTTGGAATTTTACCAGTTCTAGCCTTGTCCCTTGAAATATGTTTATACAAATCACATATTTATCCAAATTAAAGTTGAGAAACATCTCCTTTACCCATTAAATTGAGAAGGTCAATCCATTGATCTCTGATTAATTTCAGCAAAAGATATTTTAATGTTTCATCATCTAAGTCATGCATCCTAGCCCTTTTAACATTGTAAGAAAATATTTCGACTAGATCTTCAATGCTTTCATCCTATTTTTGCATCATATTAAGGACTTCATCCTTAAGGTTATGGGGTATGCAATAATACTTACATTTTTATAATCACACATTTTTCATTCCTTCCCATGTTCTAATAGTATGTTTTCCTAATCCCACGAACCATTTAAGTGATCCATATTTAAGAGTAGCTGGAAATAATTTCAATTTATGAGGATCAAGTAAGTAGTCATAAGATCTACATAAAAATTCAAACTCAAAAAGAAATGTTTCAGGGTTCTAATTTCTTAAACCATGGAAATTAGGGAGGATGGAGGGTGACTGTTAGGTGACTGTCTCTATCTGCGCTATGATGTAGGTGCTCCTACAACCTTCTCTGCATCTTGAGCCAGTCGCTCAGCTTCTGTAGTGCGCTTCCGCCCTCTGATGGTTGGCACTGCTTGAGTGGTCTCTTCCACTCCATGAACCTCCTCTTGTGGCTGATCCACATCCTGAGGCTCATCCTTAGGAACTAATAGCTCCTCATCTGCATGCAAGTGTGCCTCCCTCTCAAGAAAACACTTCATGGCTTTATCCTCCTGAAATTTGATATCCCGTCACACAATAGTCTTGAGACTGTCTGGAAAATACACACGATAGTTGTGGGGCGTAACAGTGTAACCCACAAATATCCCAAACTCCGCAGTTGGCTCCAACTTCTTCCTGGCATTCTTTGTCACCTGAATGTAAACAGGTGAACCAAAAATACTCAAATGGGAAATATCAGGCCTCTTACCAGAAAACGCCTCCTCGGGTGTACTCATGCCAAGTATCCTGTGAGGACAACGGTTCTGCACATATACTGCAGTATTGCATGCCTACGCCTGGTGAATGGGTAGGCCACGATCATGCAACATCGCACATGCGGCACCCACGATCTTCCGTTCTTCGCACCGACAACCGTTGCATTTGTGGGTTATGAGGTGTTATGAGCTCTCTTCGAATTCCTTATGCGCTGCAAAAGTCCTTGAATTCGCCAGAGATGAATTCACCACCATTGTCGCTCCTAAGAGCCTTCACCTGCTTCCCCGATTCTTTCTCAACCAGTGCCTTGAACTCACAGAACTTTGAGTATGTCTCACTCTTCTTCTGCATGAAGAAGATCCAGCACTTACGAGGAAAATCATCAAAAAATATCACATAATACCTGTGCTTCGCTATCGAAGCTACTGAGAAAGGTCCACACACGTCTGTGTGAATTCTCTCAAGGATCGTCGTGGCGCGACTATCCTTCTCGTGAAAGGTGGCTTTCGCAAATTTTCCCAAGGTACATCTCTTGCACTGATCTGAATGCGTAAGAGTGCCTTTAGGAAGCCTAGTAGAAATCCGCTGCAGTATCTTCAAAGCTCCATGGTGAAGGTGACCCAATCTCCGGTGCCACAACTCGCCATCAGCTCGACTCACCACTCCTTCTGCCTTGCCTACCATTGCTGCACAGCCATCTACCTGCAATTGATAAAGGTTCTTAACTCGAACCCCTATCCTCCGGGTCTCACCAGTTGCCTTACTGCACAGGAAAGCCTTTCCCTCGCTAAAGACAACATCATATCCCTTTTCTTCTAACATCGCCACAGAGATAAGATTCTTCTTCAATCCTGGAACATGCATCACTTCCTTCAATACGAAGGGTTTACTAGACTCCCTCTCAAAGGAAATGGTACCGATACTGGTCACACTGTATCTACCATCATCTCCCATCTCAATGTGCACTCCAAGATATTTCTCATCCAGATCAGTAAACAAATCTCGATCTCCTGTCATGTTAAAAGACACACCACTGTCAAGAAACCACACGGATCCCGTCATACTTGAGACCAAGCATGCGATCAGTGAAAAATCCAGCTCAAACTGTGAGGCTAAGGCCTCTCCAGCTGCAGTCCCAGCAACATACTTATATTTCTTTTTTTGTGGACAATTAGTGGCGTAATGTTCGTTTTGGTGACAGTGAAAGCACTTCACCTTGGACATGTCATGCTTCTTGCTTTTGCACCAGATTGAGAAGCTTTCTTGCTCTTCCCATTCTTTGCTTTGGCAGCCAAAGCGCAATTCTCTTCATCTGAGTTCTTTGATGAAGATCCGTCCCTAGTACTTCGCCTTATCTCCTCTTGCACAAGATCTGACCAAAGTCGCTCCCATCCTGGAAATTTCTCCCAACCATTGACAGAGTCCTGATAGGAGTGCCAACTCTTCGGAAGCCCTAGGAGAGCCAAGCTCACCAAGTCCTCATCATCAACAGTCACCCCCACACTTCCCATCTCATCCCTGCATTGGATGAACTTCGTGAGGTACTTGGGCATACTATCGCCTTTCTCCATCTTTATGTTCCTGAGTTTGTCCTTGAGCACCAACTTCCTCTGGTCGCTCTTGCTTTGGAATAAATCTGTCAAAGCTTTCCACATAAAGAATGGAGAAGCCTTACCATGAAGACTGGATACTATGTGATCCTTCACACCTTCCAACAAAATCCTTCGACACTTTGCTGTCTTCTTTTGCCATGCATCAAGCACGGCAGCATCACTAGAAGTAGGATTTGGAATTTCTACATCTATGAACTCCTTCAACCCATTGTCATCCAACACCACCTCCATATTGTCCTTTCATGAAATATAATTCAAGCTGCCCTCAAGGGCATACTCCAATCGCAATCCGTTGAAAGACATCTCAACTTCGACACCAAGAAAACACTGCTGCAAATTCGAATTCCACCAGCACAAAACTCAACCGCTTCAATGTTTTGCAATTGCTCCAATGATCAATATCGCTCCGATACCATGTAGAAATTTGAATAACTGAGATATTATTCACCAAGATTCTCCTGATCACACACTATTTTAGCTTCATGCATAATACATAAAATCTTCTACCATTGATCATCACATGCGGAAACAAAATCAATTGCATGCATACATTAAAACCACAAACAATCACACATATGAACACAGTATTTAATGGGAAATATTAAAGCTGAAAACCCCAACTATCTGTATATTATATGTCATAGAGATCATCTAACAATCATAGTACAAAAGCTCCTCACAAGCTCTCATGCACACCCTCAATTGCTACACACTATCAAGCTAGATCTAGCAAAACACATGCTCCAATATTTTGCCACTTGATAGCCATCCTCTATTGCGTTTTCAATGCTATGGGATGGCTTCATTAAATAGATAAACCACCCGTCTTGTACTGCGCAATCCTCATGGGCTTCTCCACCGATCTGTGTGTTGCAAATAGCAACTGTATAGTCACAACTGATAGTTAACCTGCTCTTTCACCTATTTCTTCACTGGTCTCCACTGAATCTGTCCATGCACTGAAGTTAACTGATGCATTCTTTAGTTGATTAATGAGTTTATAATTAGTGAATTAATTAATAATTAATTCACACCACTCTCACTAATTGTATCAATTATTTAAAATGAATACAAATAGCTCAACTATGTTTAGATTAGTTAAACTGAATACAACTCCACTAACTTCCTCAATAAACTCCACCAAACTCTGTCACATGAGTTCTAACTGAAGTATCCATGCAATAGCTCCACTTAACCCTCAGGAATAGCATAATTCCTTTTGTCATCTCCTGTGCCACATCTGTGCACTTAACTGAAGTGCTCCAAGAGAATAAGATAATGTTTAGAGTCTAAATATTATTAAGAGCTAATAATATTCGACATATCTACTTGTTTGGTCAATTTAGTGTGTCCTAAATTTCTACATTAATTTTTCAATATGGGATTTGTAAGCTGACGAAGTGTGGCGCACTATATGTGCAAGATAACCTATCTCTTACTTTTTGTCGTTTTTGGTTTTTTTTTTATTTATCTTGGGGTTTTATCTTGGTTGGTTTCCTAATGTGAGATGGAAATTCTAAAAGACAAGTATGGATATAAATGTTCAAGGCGATGATGTCCTTTATAATGATTTCCCAAACTTCAAACTTCAACAGGGTTTTAAAACATGTAATGAAAAAATTAATTCTTAAAAGAAAATGAAAATGTGCCACTATACTAGTCAAACAAACAACCATTGATCATGAAACCCATTACCCTTGCTGCTGTCTAAATACAAAAGAAACTGTGCTCAAAGAAATCCAAAAATTGCAAGCAAAGTAAACAACCATATTCTGACCCCTCACCATTAGTCTCGTTATGGCTTTCGGAGGTAATCATAAACAACTTGAGCAATCTGATATCTAATTTGCAGAAAAATAAACTAATATCAAATTACACACTCATACTTCAATCCCTCACCATTAGTCTCGCTATGGCTTTTGGAGGTAACTGATAATGACATGAGTAATTTAATATCTAATCTAACTAATAAAGCAAATGTACAAAACTGAAATAAATAAAACAGTGCTGGAATTAAAAGCTAAGAAAAATAAATCAGCAGAAGGACAAGACTGATTCCATGTCATTAGTCATTGTGAAACTATGTGCAAATGCTCGAGCTGCCTACTGTAATCTGGAACAAAGACACTGATCAGTTAACAGTAGTATAAAGCATGAAAAATTATGGATAGAAATAAAACGTTAATACCATAAGAGATGTAATATATACACGTGAATAATTATGGCATAATGAACGTAAGGAAATAAAGCATGAAACTATACAGCAATAAAAAAAACCTCGGCGTGTGCAGGGGCCCTCTGCACAATCCTCGGGCAACAACTATCAACCACGAATTATGCTTATGAACAGAGTCTTCTCATATATTCAAAACGCAGTCATAACAAGGAAATAATGTCACGGCACAGTGGAATTTCTTTTCAGAAAAATTACATTACAGAAGCTAGCTACTATGTGTATGAGAATGCATTATTTATAACAGAGGATGACATAACTAATTTCCTACAATCTACGCTGATAAAAGACACGTGAACAACCACGTCCAGAAATTTAGCATTATGGCTGCCGTGAAGATTAAATCTATGGAGGGTGGCCGTTGGATTCAGCTTATGGAGCAGTCCACAGGTGTTGATATGTCTCCTGAGATTTAGGAACGGCCACGCAAGTCTTCACGTGGTGAAAAACAGAGTTCTGTCACCGTAGGACTCTTAGGTTGACCACCGCTTGACTACCTTTGACCACGGCCTTCTTTGATGAATTCGACTGAGCCAGTAGGACTCGGTCCATGTCCATGTCATTTCCAACTTGCCCATGTGGCTTGATTTGCCTGAAGACACCTGCAATATAGACTTTAACAAAATGGCTGCGGAAAGTTGAAGCAGCTGCGGAAAGTGACAAGATTCCGCAGCTCAATGAGCAAAAATCTAATTCAAATAGCAGACACAAAACATAGTTAAAAACCACTTTAAATTCTCTTTTATGATTAATATGCAATGATGTTGATAACTTAGGAGGTCCAGGTAAATGGAAAAAGTCTAGAAAGGTGTATAGGAAAGATGCAAGTTTGGGACTCAACATACCCCCACTGTGAAGGTGTTGCATGTCCCCTATGCAACCAAAATTTTGATCATCCTCCTTCAATTCATATGCCCTGATACCTTCGCCAGTACATCCAGTCCTCTTCTCCTCTTTCTTGGTGTTGCTAACATCCTGGGCTTCTTCATCAAGCATCTGAATTTGAGATTAATTAGTGCTCTACTTATCTTTTTGCATTTCTTCTTCAATTTCCTGTTCTTTTTCTGCCACAGTCCCAGATGTAGCATAGTGTTGTCATGAATCATATTGTCCAATCTGATTTGCTCCTTTAATACTTCATTTTCATTTTTAATATGTCTATTTAAAACCTCCAACTCAAAGACTTCTTGTTTCAACGATTGGACTAGGGCTTCTTGTGCTGTGTGAGGCTGAGTGGATGAAGTGTTGGGACCCGTGGCTGTTATTTCTAAGGATTCTATGTAATCATACACCTCTTGCTGTTTTGGATCTATCTCGGGTGTCGTTTTCCATGGGCTATCCCCGGAATGTTGTGGAGGAGAATTGACTTCAAAATCTGGCCGAAAAGGACTCACGTCAACATCTTGAGGACTAGTTTCAACGTTTGGCTGAGAATGAGATGGACTACGGCCAGCTGGAGTTTTTTTAGGTGTTCCTTCTCCCAAATCAATAAAATGGGGTCCTTTTTTTTGTGCTTTCCTCCACTTTCCTTTAAGCCTGCTGCTTCTTCTTACATGCTGTGGACTACTGTCTTTTTCCTTCTGTTTTTCTTTTCCTTTCTTTTTGGCCATAGATGACTGTTCCTTAAGGTGAAATAGTCTCTTAGATAATACTTGATGGTCTTCTTCTGAGGAAGGGGTTTGATGTACAGCCTCAATGCTTCTTTTCTCTTTTGATTTTGTTGGCTTTTTACCCTCAGTCTTTTCCTTCCTCCTTTTAGATAGTCTTTCTTCTCTACTAGTTCTTTCAACTGTGTTAGTAGGAGTGCTTTGAGTTTTATAATCTGTTTTCTTTCTTCTACTTCTTTTTGATGTACTGCCTTCAGGGGTTTCTTTGAGTTCTTCAAAGAAATTTCTAATTAAAAACTGCTCCTAGGTGTCCTTTTTCTCTTTTAATTGTTTTTCTATCAAGATTTTTACGAGACCATGGTGATACAAATGTGGTTCTACGTCCCCCAAATGCTTTTGGATGGTTACAGACATCTTTTTCAAAATGTTTAGTAAAAAGTATGGCAGATTGAGGGACTGGTTGTCTAGGAAATTCATCAATAGTCGTGTATGATACATGTACATTGATCCAAAACGTCCCTCACAGGTGATAAAATTTTGAATAACCAACAGTAAACTGGCCCATTCTTCTTTTAAAGCATGGACAGGAATTCCCTTTTTAAAAATGGTGACATCCATACCTGGGTTACGTAGGATCACTCTCCAGGCTTCCTCGCCAATGCTCTTGTTCTTGAACCAGCGTTCACCTTCTTAAGGGAGTTCTGTAGCTGCTGCTATGGATGCCTCAGTCACTGTAAATTTGAGGTCCCCAATTTCTACCTCCAGACCGTTGAAAGACCTCGCAAAAGTTTTTGTTACCTCCTTATTGTAGCCTTTAAACTTTTGAATAAACCGAAGCCATTTTTCCTTTTTCAATATGTCTTTGACTTGTGGGTATCCTTCCATAAATTTGGGTCCCTCTGGTTCTGTCCTCAACAACTGATCCATCCTTCCTTCTGTTCTTTAAAACGCGTCTGCGTGAGGAGGGTTTAGCGGAGGTAAGACGGCTGAATTAGCGGAAATGAACAGGGTTTATGAAGGAGACCAGTGACTGTAAGCGGATATCAGAGAATAGGTACACGGAATGAAGGGGAATAGAGAACAAAATGGGGTGAAGGCTTATGTGAGCACGGTGGAAATGCAGTCGTGAGGTCAATAGAACAGTAGGGAGAGTAAGGTGCATCCGGCAATATTTAAAATTCGGTGGCTGCAGAGTAGACGCAAGCACGTTTATGAAACGGCTACGGATTTTATGCGGCTGAGAGAAGCCGTAGTCAAATCAACCACGTTCCATAATTACAGGTGGAGTATCAAAGTATAGCCGAACACGAGTGAGGACCGAAGGCTTGATTATGAGGCCGTTTAAAAATGAATGCAAGGATTGTGGGGGAATCGTATAGAGATCGTGGAACGGTTATGGCATTATCAATGCAATCATTGCATATAATGGAGCTATGGTTTATAACTACGTAAAAATGTGCTTGAATGCCATTTGAAATAAATTTCTACTCATACCTTGGAATTCTTGCCATTTTTCATTAGTCTTCAATCAGTTTCTCCTCATTGATGCTTTTGAATGCCTCATGTCTTCATAATATGTCCTCATACCTGCATTTGATTTCATGATTGTTGAACTAACATCTGACTGTAAATTTTTGAAAAACAGAGTGGTAGCTGCAGAAACTGCTTCTGGCTGCGGAAACTAGTGTCAGCTGCGGAAACTAACACAGCAATTATTTGGGTGAATGGAAATAGATAGATGATAACTGACTGAATGAAAATGGTCATGAAAGAAAAATTTTATTGGTGAAATGAAATGAAATAGATGAAATGGAGTGAAATGAAATGAAGTGGAGTGGAATGAAGTGGAATGAAATGGAATGAAATGGAGTGGGTTGTCATAAAACTTGTGAAATGAGAGAGAGAGAGAATTTTTTTTTTGGAAAATATAGGGTGTTAGGTGTTCCTAATTTTCACCCTACATTTTCTGTATAAGACTGCCAATCAGTGATTGGTTTTCAGGCTTATACAATTTTTTTTATTTTTATTTTTTAACTAAAAAGAACAAAGGCTAGGTTGGTGGAGAAGAAGGATTCTTCTTCACCATCCTTATTGCAGAATTATCTTGAAACATTTTGACAAAGTCCTCTTTTGAGAGTGGCTTATGATAGATCTTTAATTTGTGTCCATTCACAATAAGAGGAGTTTGAGATTCATCAATGGTCTTGATTCTTACTGCTCCATTGCTAAATATCTTGTCAATCTCATATGGCCCAAGCCAATGAGTCTGAAATTTTCCTTTAAAATCTTTAAACTTGGAATCAAATAACAATGCCCAATCTCCTTCTTGAAACTTCTTCTCTTTGATGTACTTGTCATGCCATTTAGCTCTTTGATATTGAACTAGATCAGTTCTTAAAATTGTTTCTTGTCTGATCTCATCTAGCTCATTTAACTGCTCCATTCTATGCTTTTGGGCTTCTGATAAGTCCATCCCCAACTGAACTGCTATCTTGAAGGTCTTGACTTGGAACTCAATAGGGAGCAAGAATTCTTTCCCATAAACAAGTTCATAGGGAGAATGTCCTGTTGTATTTCTCCATGTAGTTTTGTAGGCCCACAAGGCTTCAGGAAGCCTTTCTGCCCAATCTCTTCTATGTAGATGAACAGTTTTGGTGATGATACTTTTGAGAACTTTGTTTGTAGACTCCACTTGACCATTTGCTTGCGGATGGTAAGGAGTAGATCTTTTGTGCTTGATTTTGTATTCTTCCATCAGCTTCTCCACCAAGTTGGATGTGAATTGGCTTCCCTGATCTGTCACAATTTCTCTTGGAACACCAAAGCGAGTAAAAATATCCTCATAAAGAAAATTAACAATTGAATTTTCAGTAGCAGACACTAATGCTTTGGCTTCCACCCATTTAGTAACATAATCAGTACAAACCAATATATACTTCTTTTTCTTAGATGGTGGATTAATAGGTCCAATGAAATCTAAAGCCCATTTTTCAAAGGGTTCGATGAGTACCTGTGGTTATAATGGCATTTCATTTGAAAGGGTAGGTTTTCCTACTCTTTGGCAGCTGTCACACCTTTTGACATATTGTTTTGCATCTTTGAAGAGGGAAGGCCAACAATATCCTAAAGAGAGGATTTTATAGGTTGTGCTTTTGTCTGCAAAGTGTTCGCCGCATGGTTCATCATGACATGCCTTGAGGATATCAGGCATTTCATCCTCCCTGACACATCTTCTGATCACAAGATCTGGCCCTGTTTTAAACAATTCGTTAGAAATCCATGAATATTTTGAACTCTCCTGAATAATCTTTCTTTTTTCACTTGGAAATAAATGTGGAGGCAATTTCCCTCTAACCAAATAGTTAGCAATATCTGCATACCAAGGAGTCTTAGTAGTTACTGCAAACAAGTATTCATTAAAAAACTTATCCTCTACAGGAGAATCTTCTTTAGTATTATGAATCCTAGACAAGAAATCAGCTACTGTATTTTGTTTCCCTGGTCTATCCAACACAGTAATATTGAATTCCTGCAAAAGTAGGAGCCATCTTGTCACTCTGCCATTAGTAACAGGTTTGTTCATTAGATATATAATCGCAGAATGATCAGTATGAATAAAAGTTTCATAGCCTGTTATATAATGTCTAAACTTATTGATTGCATAAACAACAGCTAAAAACTCTTTTTCAGTTACAGTATAGTTCAACTCAGTGGGAGTCAAATTTTTACTGGTATAGTAAATGGCATAAGGGACTAAATCCTTTTGACCCAACACAGCTCCTAGAGCTGTATCTGAAGCATCTGTAGAAATATGGAAAGGAAGTTTCCAATTTGGTCCTCTCAAGATAGGTGCTTCGGATATTCTTGTTTTCAAAGTTTCAAAAGCGGATTGACAATCAGGATCCCATTTAAATTCACAGTCTTTTGTAAGCAACTTGAAGAGTGGAGATGCTATTTTAGTGAAGTTTTCTATAAATCTTCTATAGTAACCAGTAAATCCTAGAAAACTTCTAACATCTTTTTGACAATTTGGAATAGGCAATTTGGAGATGACTTCAACTTTTGATCTATCAACCTTAATCCCATCTCCTGAAATATGATGTCCTAAAACAATCCCTTCAGTAAACATCATAAAGCATTTTCATGGCTTAATGAAAGGTTTGTTTCTTTACATCTTATAAGAACTTTTTCCAAATTTTCTAATGCCTCTTCAAATGAATTACCATAAACTGTAAAATCATCCATATAAACCTCTACACAATCATGGATTAGATCAGAAAAAATTCTTAGTACTTCTCTTTGGAATGTTGCGGGTGCATTACATAACCCAAAAGGAAGCACTTGATAGGCAAAATCCCCCCATGGACAGGTAAATGTGGTCTTATCTTGATCTTCAGGTGCTACCTGAATTTGATTATAGCCACTAAAACCATCCAAAAATGAAAAATACTTTTTGCCTGCTAATGTATCTAATACCTGATCGATAAAGGGAAAAGGAAAGTGATCCTTCAAAGTTGCTTTGTTTAATTCCCTGTAATCAATGCATACCCTCTATTTACCATTCTTTTTAGGTACTATAACCAAAGGAGAAACCCATCGGCTATCTGAAATTGGATAAATGAATTTTACATTGAGTAGTTTTTGGAGCTCTTCTTTCACTATCTCCCTAAGGTTTGGATTCATCCTTCTCTGAGGTTGTCTGATTGGTCTACTATTTTCCTCAATATAGTTATGATGGATGCAAGTCTTAGGATCAATACCTTTCATATCAGTATACTCCCATGCAAATGCAGTAGAATGTTTTTGCAAGATTTTGGTTAGTTCTTCCTGTTGTGACTTTTCCAAATTTTTGTTGATATTCGATGTTTTTCCTGGAAAAATCTCAATGGTAGAACTACCGAACTCTTCCATAGAGTAAAGAGACATTTGTCTTGATGATAAATATTCAATGTCAGATTCCAACTGAAATTGTGTGGGGTCATATTCTGAAGATGTCTCAAAATTTTCTGATGTGTTCGGAATTTGACTATCCTCACTAATTTCAGAAATGGTAAAGACAGGTTGTATAGTGTCCTCATCATCGACCCATTCGTTGTCTCCTACTTCTGTGATTGCTTTTGCTGGAGGATACAAATTGAATTTCTTTGTCGAATTACCATTAGAAATGTACATATCCCCGGATCTACAACTAATAAAAGCATCAGCTGTGGCTAGCCAAGGTCTTCCTAAGATAAGTGGGTGCCCTCCTAGATTACTCTTGGGAGTCAAAATCATAAAATCTACCGGATATTCCCAAGAATATAAGGAGACTGAAATATCTTCTAATACACCATATGGTTTAATAATTGATCGATCTGCAAGTTGCAGTAAAGTAGGTGTAAAAAGAAGGTTAGGAAGTTTTAGCTGTTCCATAGTCTGTCTACTCATAATGTTGATAGCAGCCCCTAAGTCAATCAATGTGTTTGGAATTTCTATCCCATTTATATGTGTCTTGACAATTGGACTACTTGGATCTACATACTTCTGCATGGCAATTTTTCCCATCATGATATCTGCAATTTTTCCTACCAGGTGGATTCTTCTTGTATCTCTTATTTTCCTTCCTGGTCTTTTGAGACTCAACTCCTTTATTGTTTTTGCTAGAATAGGAATCTCTTTAATGGCTTGTAGCAAGGGAATCTAGATACAAACATTCTTTAATTCGTCTAGAAAATCATAGTTAGGCAACAAAATTTGTTTTTCCACCCCTTTATCAATTTGTAATCTTTCAGGGAAAGGAGGTGTGGATGAAGATGCAGGTTGCTCAACTATAGGAGTTGTGGGGATTAACTTTTCTTTCTCTTTTTTAATGTTTGAGTTTTGAAGAGATGCTTCCTCAGAACCCTTATTGACTTTAAGAGAGTCCTCCTTAGAGGTATCTTGCTCTTGGACATCTATAGAAGGTTTTTCTAAAACTCTACCAGACCTGAGTTGTACATAATTGAGAGGAACAATCATATAGGTAGGAAATTGTTGTCCTTCTATCATGTAAGTATTCTGAGGATTTTTATTGTTAGGATTTGGAAATGGCGAGCTGGAAGTTGATTTTTCTTTTGTTGGAATGGAAGCATGAGTTGAGGATTTGGATTTTGTTGAGAAGGTTGTTGTTGTGGAAATGGCAATGAAAGTTGTAGATTTGGGTTTGGAAGTTGTGGAGCTTGTTGATTTTGGAAAGATGGAGGATATTGATAAAATTGAGCAAATCTCCCGTAAGGATTTTGCATACCTTGTACCCATGACTGATATGAATTTTGAGGTTGGGGCCAAGGTTGTTGCCAAGGATTCCAATTTGGTGGGGATTGAAAATTCATAGGGTTGTTAAACCCTTGAGTTTGTTGCCCTTGCCAAGGTCTTCTTGCAACAAAATAGAGAGACTCTACTGAATTTGGATCTTCTTGAAAGACAGCTTTGAGTCCAGGAATTGAAGGACAATCCTTGGTCTCATGATTCTCTGAGCAAATCATACATGTTTCTACAACTTTTGCATCCAAGGGACATTCCATTAAAGCATGTTTCTTCCTACATTTCGGACAAAAGATGGCTAGAGCATCATTTTCTTCTTTCTGCTTGTTTTGAATTTTAAGGGTGTCTAGTTGTTCACTAAGGCTCCCTAAGATATCAGTTTTGAATTCATCAAGCATATTTCCAATCTCTGCCCTACTTACTGATCCAGTTGCAGATTTGTTTGCCCTGATAAGAGAAGGATCTCTAGGCCCTTTTCCCGTTTTAGATTTTCCCCTTGAGAGATGGACACATAGTTCTATTATGTCACGAAGTGGAAGTTGAGAAATGTCTCATTTCCCCATCGTGTTTAAAATATCTATCCATTCATCTCTGATGGATTTTAATAGAAGGGCTTTCGAAGTCTCCTCATCTAAGTTGCTCATCTTTGCTCTTTTTAAGTTGTCTTGAAATCTTTCAAGTAAATCCTCCAAATTTTCATCTTCTTTTTGCACCATTTTAAATACCTCATCCTTGTGATTGGTGGGCATGCAATAGTCTAGGTATCTATCCAAAAATGTTTGTTTCATATCATTCCAAGTCCTAATAGATTGGGTGACTAATCCCATGAACCATTTCAAAGTGGCTCCCTTCAATGTTGAAGGAAACAGTTTGAGTTTTTGAGAGTCTTCCATATAGTCATAGGTTCGGCACACGAATTCAAACTCAAACAGAAATGTTTCAGGATCCTCACTTCGCAATCCATAAAATTTGGGGAGGACAGATGGTGAGATGTTTTTCATCATTGTATGAGTTTCCTCATCAACTATAGGGAATCCAAACGAGTTGTCTCCTTCCCTATTTCTTCCATTATTACCTCCATTATTTCCTCCTCCTCTACCTCTACCTCTACCTTCGAATCCATCCAATACTTCCTCTGTCATGATAGTTTCTTCAGAGTCCTCAAAGTCCTCTGGTTCTTCTATCAAGGGAGGATGAGAGGGAGTTTCTTCCTTTTCTTTTTCAGGTGATTCTACTTCTTTAATTACAATATACTCTCTTGTAGAAATAAAGAAAGGGTCTTCTTCTAAATGAGATTTGGTAGATGGTGTAGGAGAATCCTCTAATTCAGATGCTCCTTGAATTCCAGGAATTTTAAGGCTAGGGGTAGATGGTGGTGAATCTTGTCTATGCCTTGAAGAAGATGGAGTTGTGAAAATCAAACTCTTGGCTCTAGCTATAAACCTTCCCCTAGAATCTCTTGCTCTATGCATGTCATTTTTTTTTTTTTTAAGTTGGGCTAATAATTCTCTTTCTGATCTTCCAGGTCACACTAGGCACATGAAGAGAGCATACTTAAGAAATTATTGAACCAATAACTCTCTTTTCTAATCCTCCAGATCACACTAGGTGCAAGAGGAGAGCATACTTCAAGAAGTTATCAATTTTTCCCTTCTTTTTATTGTTTTTTTTTTTTAAGAAATTGGCTACCTAGTTACACTTCCCCGGCAACGGCGCCAAAATGTTTGGTCAATTTAGTGTGTCCTAAATTGCTACATTAATTTGTCAATCCAGGATTCGTAAGCTGACGAAGTGTGGTGCACTATATGTGCAAGATAACCTATCTCTTACTTTTTGTCATTTTTGGTTTTTTTTTTTTTTTTATCTTGGGGTTTTATCTTGGTTGGTTTCCTAATGTGAGATGGAAATTCTAAAAGACAAGTATGGATATAAATTTTCAAGGCAATGATGTCCTTTATAATGATTTCCCAAACTTCAAACTTCAACAGGGTTTTAAAACATGTAATGACAAAATTAATTCTTAAAAGAAAATGAAAATGTGCCACTATACTAATCAAACAAACAGTGAACCATTGATCATGAAACCCATTACCCTTGCTGCTGTCTAAATAAAAAAGAAATTGTGCTCAAAGAAATCCAAAAATTGCAAGCAAAGTAAAGCTAAAATCAAATTACATCAATTCATATTCTGACCCCTCACCATTAGTCTCTCTATGGCTTTCGGAGGTAATCATAAACAACTTGAGCAATCTGATATCTAATTTGTAGAAAAATAAACTAATATCAAATTACACACTCATACTTCAATCCCTCACCATTAGTCTCGCTATGGCTTTCGGAGGTAATTGATAATGACATGAGCAATTTAATATCTAATCTAACTATTAAAGAAAATATACAAAACTGAAATAAATAAAACAGTGCTGGAATTAAAAACTAAGAAAAATAAATCAGCAGAAGGACAAGAATGATTTCATGTCATTAGTCATTGTAAAACTATGTGCAAATGCCTAGGTTGCCTACTGTAATCTGGAACAAAGATACTGATCAGTTAACAGCATTATAAAGCATGAAAAATTATGGACAGAAATAAAACGTTAATACCATAAGAGATGTAATATATACACGTGAATAATTATGGCATAATGGACACAAGGAAATAAAGCATGAAAATATACAGTAATAAACAAAACCTCGGCGTGTGCAGGGGCCCTCTGCACAATCCTCGGGCAACAGCTATCAACCACAAATTATGCTTATGAACAGAGTCTTCTCATGTATTCAAAACGCAGTCATAACAAGGAAATAATGTCACAGCACAGTGGGCTTTCTTTTCAGCAAAATTACATTACAAAAGCTAGCTACTATGTGTATGAGAACGCATTATTTATAACAGAGGATGACATAACTAATTTCCTACAATCTACGCTGATAAAAGACATGTGAACAACCACGTCCAGAAATCTAGCATTATGGCTGCCGTGAAGATTAAATCTATGGAGGGTGGCTGTTTAATTCGTCTTATGGAGCAGTTCATAGGTGTTGATACGTCCCCTGAGATTTAGGAACGGCCACGGAAGTCTTCACGTGGTGAAAAACAGAGTTCTGTCACCGTAGGACTCTTAGGTTGACCACCGCTTGACTACCTTTGACCACGGCCTTCTTTGATGAATTCGACTGAGCCAGTAGGACTCGGTCCATGTCCATGTCATTTCCAACTTGCCCATGTGGCTTGATTTGCCTAAAGACACCTGTAATATAGACTTTAACAAAATGGTTGCGGAAAGTTGAAGCAGCTGCGGAAAGTGACAAGATTCCGCAGCTAAATGAGCAAAAATCTACTTCAAACAGCAGACACAAAACATAGTTAAAAACCATTTTAAATGCTCTTTTATGATTAATATGCAATGATTTTGATGACTTAGGAGGTCCAGGTAAATGGAAAAAGTCTAGAAAGGTGTATAGGAAAGATGCAAGTTTGGGACTCAACACTACTTTTAGACTGGAAATCTAAAAATAGATTCCGCCCAATATGTCTAAAAATAGAAGTCCATCTATTTTTTCTGACTTGACCAACCATCCAAAAATAGCATCCTACAACTCATAGAATATGATCCATATGTCTAAAAATAGACTTTGCGCCAAAAATAGCCTGCGAGCCCACTTAGTGAAGGCGACTCCTTTTCACTAAGCTCATCATCTTGTTGCAATCTCTACACTCCCTCTCAACAAGATAAGTATTATCTGCAACCCCTATCTTGCCCCCGTGGTATTCGAATTTTCTCCTGGTGAGCACCTTCGTCAAGATATCAGCATCCTGATCCTCCGTAGGAATGTATGAAAGTAACATGATCTTCTGCTGCACACAATCTCTGATATGATGATACCGGATGTCAATGTGTTTAGATATATCATGAAATACTGGATTAATCGAGAGTTTGATGCAACTCTGATTATCACAATAAATCACAGTAGGATCTATGTGTGAACCGAACAACCCGACTAGGATCTTCCTCATCCATATAGCCTCGCATGCAGCCAAACTTGCTTCCATATACTCGGCTTCTGTTGAACTGAGTGCCATGGATCTCTGCTTCCTGTTTTACCAAGAAACTGTTGTCGACCCGATACTGAAAATCCCTCCAGATGTTCTCTTTCTGTCTGTTGGACTCCCTGCCCAATCTGCATCCGTGAAGCCACGTAGCCTCACCTCATCTCACTGTCTGTAACATAATCCATATCCCGATGTGCCTCTGAGATATCTCAATACATGCTTGCCTGCCTTCCAGTAGAGCTTGGTAGGCTTAACCATAGCTTGTGAAAGGTGGTTCACAGAATAGCATATGTCAGGTCGTGTATTGACCAAATACATAAGCGACCCCACCAACTATCGATAAACAGTGGCATCCACTACCTCCGCCGAAGTAACATCCTCCTTCCTCCATCCACCAGGAAGAGGAGTATCAACAGGCTTGCAGCCATGCATGTTGAACTTCTCCAGTATCTCCCAAGCATACTTGCCTTGAGAAACAAATAGTCCATCACTGTGCTGCCATATTTCCAATCCCAGGAAATAATGAAGGAGGCCCAAGTCCTTCATCTCAAACTCCTTTGCAAGATCAGCCTTGCATGAGTGTATCAACGGTTCATCACCTGTCAAAATCAAATCATCTACATAAAGTACAATGATCAGCAACTTACCCTCCACCACAATCTGGTATAGGTTAGGATCCACCTCACTCTTGGAGAATCCAAGTCCGGTGAAATAACTATCTATCCATGTGTACCAAGCACGAGGTGCTTGTTTCAACCCATACAGCGCTCTCTTGAGCCTGCACACATGCGACTCGTTGCTGAAGATCTCAAAATCTTTGAACTGCTCTATGTACACCTCCTCCTCAATGACTCCGTTGAGGAACACAGTCTTCACATCCATTTGATGAATGTGCAACCCCATCTGCACTGAGAGAGAAAGAATCGTCCGTATGGAAGAATACCTTGCGACGTGCAAAGGTCTCCTCATAATTGATCCCCTCAATCTGTGAAAAGCCTCGGGAAAAAAATCTTGCCTTGTACTTCTCCACACTCCCGTCAGCTGCCTGCTTCACTTTGTAGATCCACCTCGAACCCACCACTGATTTCCCATCCGGTCTCAGGACAATATCCCATGCACTGTTTCTGACAATCGAATCATACTCTTCCACCATGGCATCTACCCATGTGGGGTCCTCCACAACTTCCTCGAAAGAGGATGGCTCTTTCACGATACACTTGCTCATAAGAGCCATGTATCCAGTATACCAGTCAGGTGACTGTCTCTGTCTGCGTTGTGATGTAGGTGCTCCTACAACCTTCTCTGCATCTTGAGCCAATCGCTCAGCTTCTGTAGTGCACTTCCGCCCTCTGATGGTTGGCATTGCTTGAGTGGTCTCTTCCACTCCATGAACCTCCTCTTGTGGCTGATCCACATCCTGAGGCTCATCCTTAGGAACTAATAGCTCCTCATCTGCATGCAAGTGTGGCTCCCTCTCAAGAAAACACTTCATGGCTTTCTCCTCCTGAAATTTGATATCCCGTCGCATAACAGTCTTGCGACTGTCTGGCAAATACACACGATAGTTGTGGGGCGTATCAGTGTAACCCACAAATATCCCAACCTCCGCAGTCGACTCCAGCTTCTTCCTAGCATCCTTCGTCACATAAATGTAAACAGGTGAACAAAAAATCCTCAAATGGGAAATATCAGGCCTCTTACTAGAAAACGCCTCCTCGGGTGTACTCATTCCAAGTATCCTATGAGGACAACGGTTCTGCACATATACTGCAGTATTGCATGCCTCTGCCCACAAGTGAATGGGTAGGCCCTGATCATGCAACATCGCCCATGCAACACCCACAATCGTTCCGTTCTTCCGCTCAGCAACCCCATTCTACTGTGGGTTATGAGGTGCTATGAGCTCTCTTCGAATTCCTTCTGCACTGCAAAATTCCTTGAATTCGCCAAAGATGAATTCACCACCATTGTCGCTCCTAAGAGCCTTCACCTGCTTCCCTGATTCTTTCTTAACCAGTGACTTGAACTCACAGAACTTTGAGTATGTCTCGCTCTTCTTCTGCATGAAGAAGATCCAGCACTTACGAGAAAAATCATCAAAAAATATCACATAATACCTGTGCTTTGCTGTCGAAGCTACTGAGAAAGGTCCACACACGTCTGTGTGAATTCCCTCAAGGATCATCGTGGCGCGACTATCCTTCTCGTGAAAGGTGGCTTTCACAAATTTTCCCAAGGTACATCCCTTGCACTAATCTGACTGCTCAAGGGTGCCTTTAGGAAGCCCAGTAGAAATCTGCTGCTATAGGGTAAACTGCTTGGGTTGTTGGTTTTCGAATATCCCTCTCAGGGCTTTCCGGTGCCCGAGGCAAACAGTAAGATTAGCTATGTTGTTCACAAAGAGGGCATGAGCATGTTCATATTAACTTAAAATAACTTGATAGAATGCGATAGAGAATTACCTCTTTGACAATCTTGGAGTCCCTTGGAGAGCGCTAGGCGGCGAAACAAGATTCCTTCTTCACCGGCTCCAAATATTAGTCCTGCAATCAGTTAAAGCACCCGTGTAATTTCTAACATAACATATATCCTATCAATCAAGTCAATATATAATGAACTTCTAAATTATACACATCTGAGCCATTCATATCATACTATGTAAATGTTCGAACAATAATGACAATATTAAGCATTGAATGGACAAAACGAACACAGTTCTATTGATTTTGAAAGAAGGAGGATTACAACCGTCAGTTGTACCAAGCCCTCCTCAGTCTCCCAATCTCTCTTATCTATCAAGTGAAGAAGTCCAAGTCAACAAGCTCTCTAGGAACCTCTTTGACTCTTAGCCTTCACAATATAACACTATTCTCTATTCCACAAGTATGCAAAAACCTTTAGCAATCCTTCGACCTTCAATTAAGATCCTTCAGCTCCTTCTTATAGGAGAGGGAGAAAGCCATTGTTTCCTTTCTCTTTCCACTATTTTGGAATGGAAAAAACTTAGATGTTTCTTTAATCTCTATGATTTTGCCTCCTTTGGAGTTCAGTCTTGTTATAGCAATGACCAATAATGAACTGGTGCTCTACAGTTTCCTTTGTGAACTGACTCTCTTGTGAGGGAAAGCCAGAGATTCAAATCATTCTCCATGGGCTTTTCCCTTTTCAAACTTAAAAAACGGGTAACACTTCCCTCCAGTGTAAATAGAGCGTTGCCCTAGCCACTAACGCGGCCCATTCACTGATTAGCTGCGTTATAACGCTCTTATGTTGTTATAGATAGGCGTTACCCTGGCAGAAATAGGTTTAATTTAGGTCTTTGTACTCCTTCCATATTTGTCTTTTCCTATGAGCTGGTGAGGAGGTATTTTGACCTGTAACAGATGCCCCCTAAAGTGTGAGGTCACAGACGAAGACGATGGCTGAAATACTTTATAATTTGTGTAGAGATAAAGAGATTGAAAGACTGGGGAAAACCTGAAACAACAACATATGTCAGAAAATATAGTATCTTCCTTGAGTTGGGCATTTCCCATGCTCAGTAGCTTAAACAACATGATTTCTCTAGAATAGAGATATGAAGAATCTGTCCACCGATAGGCACAATGTGGAAGTGTCTATCATAACATGATCAGGCTGAAGAAGTTGTCTCCATAAACAATATCGCAACTTGGGGAAGGAAACACAACTTTAATGATGTAGCCTTTTCCCCAAGGTGTTGACCTCCAATTCACTTAAACTACATATTCCTCGACATGTGAATGAAGGAGTTGTCGTCGAACATGTGAGAAATCGTCTGATTACCAATCGGTAATGAAAACTGTTAACAGATGCGAAGGTGGCCACCGATAATGATGATGGTCCCTAAGATGCACAGTACAATATAGTGAGTGTGAATAAAATGATTTGAATTCAAACAATCGTAGAATCATTCGACCAGGAGCCAATGATGAAGATCCCTGATCAAACACAAGACTACCTGCCACTGATGTTTGCAAGTATCCGGGTACTAATGGGTTTCTGGATCAACTTCCTAGATAAGATGTTGAAGTCGATAGGAAGTGATCTGTTGAAAGGTAGGCACTAAGGCATCCTACATCAGTCAACACGAAACGGAAACCAACTAATTTTTTTTATGATTGAGATAATGAAGAGTAAATGGGAACGTCAGACGACAAATAATTTCTAGCATAATTAGCAGTTTGGTTGATAACAGGAGCAGTAGATAGCGAGATCTTCTTGAACAATAGAAGGCACTATAGCAGGGTACTAGGCAGCTAAATCTTGATGAACACCAAAGAGTGTGTTAGGATTTTACCGGTGTAGGGACACGGGGAAATGAAGGCTAATACTCATAGATGGTAGGGTTCGGCTAACTGCGAAAAAGTTTTCTGGGAAGTGCCATGTTCAAGAATTTTGCTGTCAAATCGACCTTTTTGAAAATGTAACAAAGGTAGTATCCATTTTGTCCAAATTTTTCCCCGTCTGATTAAGTTTAGCGAGTCCAGACGAGTAAACTCGGTGAATTTTTCATGTTTAGAGAGTCTAAAAAATGTCAGGAAAGACAACTCTGTGCCCCATCTAATTATGTTTAACGAGTCCAGATGAGTAAACTCGGTGAATTTTTCATATTTAGAGAGTCTGAAAAATATCCTAAAAGACAACTCCATTGGGGTACCTTTGTCATGTCTTGATAACCGGGCACGGCAAAGGGATAATAGTAAGCCCGAAATAGTTCATTTTCCGTAAGTTAGTCCATTGAAACTGAAAAAGTGAGAAATCTATGTTCGATAGACGTCTACCTCATTTTGTTATGAGTACGAGGAGACAGAGTGAACTCAGTATTCTTTGTGAAATTTTAACGAGTCCAACAAAGAAAAACTCGGTGGCCTCCGTGAAATTTTAACAAGTCGTGCGGAGAAAACTCGATTACCTCTGTGAAATTTTAATGAGTCACGCGGAGAAAACTCGGTTGCTTTTTCAGTTTAAAGAGCTTTGAAAAAGAGAAAATAATGGCTCCATCCTTTCTGTCGTGGTAGTTTAACGAGCCCGACAAAGGAAACTCGGGGTTTTTTCAGTTTTATGAGCGAGAAAAAGATTCCTAAAAAGAAAGCTCAGTGCGTCTTCATAGTTTTAACGAGTCTGAAGAAGAAAACTCTAGGTTTTTCGGATTAACGAGCAAGAAAAATACCATACAAAAAGAACGCTCGATGTCAACTTCGTATAAGTTTAACAAGTCCGAAGAAGGGAACTCGAGGTTTTTTGGATTAACGAGCAATAAAAATACCGTAAAAAGAATGCTCGAAATTTCTTGATCTCTTTCTCGTTAATAGAATTATCTATGTCAGGAATTTTCTTATGAGACCAAGCAAACACATCGCGGAATTCTTTGAAAATGGATGTGAAGCGCGCAATTTCTTCAGGATTGCAAGCTTCTCCAATATGAACATTTTCCATGATACCCGTTTTGACTAAGATATCAATGAGCATTGTCTTAGAAAGATTACCCATGTTCCCTTCTGAATCGATAGTTTTAACAGTCGTATAAGCAGAGGGAACCACCTCAGGTTGGTCAAAGGATGGGGTTTCAGTTTTTATCACCTCCGAGTCAATCATCGAAGCGCGATGGTGAAAATCTCCCCAAGGTCGTTCTTCTAGAGACATGATCTCTCGAATAGCTTTGTCTGTAGGCAAGACTTCATTGAGGACATCCTTAGAGAGAACAGTTATGGGTGGCAGGTTTGTACTGTTGGTCGAAACCATATCAGTGAAGGGTTCAGATGTGGTTCGGATAGCTTGATAAGCCAACTCGGCTGGCGAAAGCGGCATCTGATCTCCATAGGAATCAATGTCTGAAGGTTCTGGGATGATCCATGGGTCGATAGAGCCATCCAAAGTGGTGGATATCATTGCAACCGTGTTTGGGATCTGCGGCGGCGGAAGAGGAAAACAACCTAGTAGGGATGATGCCTTCAGAAGACCGGTACTGATACTGACGTAAGAGTCAGGAAAGCCTCCTATTAGGGGTACAATGCTACTTGGTAACGTGGCATAATCAGGGGTGCAGAAGGATAACTGATCCACTGTGACTATTTTCCCATCCAATGGAAATAGGATGAGTCGGAAGACCGAAGACACGATGGCAGTCATGGCATAAGACCAACTGCAACCAAGCAATAGATTATAGTCTAGATGGCGCTCTACAACTTCTACGTCCACGTTTACCATTTTCCCACTCAAATTGATGGGAAAGCTAGCAAGGTAACCTTTTGGGAGGAAAGTGTGGCCATCGAAAGCTTTGAGGGAATTCGATGGCGGGGTGAGGGTAGGAGAACCTAAATTGAGCCAGCAAGCTTATGACATAACGCAGGTCGAAGCACCTTCGTCTATGACAGTGCGATGGATTTGTCTCCCTTTCGACACAACCTGCACCTGGAATGCAAGTTGGTGTGAGAGGCGAGGGTTAGCCTTTTCCATATCAAATATAGCTAGCATGGAATCCTGGGGGTGTATTCCACCAATGGCCGAAAGCAAGGCTTTCCTTTGTGCTGGACAGGTTTGTAATACTTCGAGAGCAGACATGGCTGACGGTGCCTACGCCAAATCTTCCACAATGTTATAGTTTTGGGATGCACGTGCAGAGGTGTTATGAGTCGTGCGTCGAAGTGTCCCTTTGGGGGGACGAATTACAGGTTGAGCAGTAGGCCTTTCGATATGAAAATCGTTTGGCAGTGGTGGATTTGAACTAGTACCAGGTTCTTGAGTATTGATGGTAGGGTTTCCATAAAGCTTAGCTCGAGTTTGAAGGTCAACACTCTCAATGCCATAAATGGCAGATGGTCCTTCGCCGGAAGGATACGAACCACCATTGCCCCGTTGATGGGGTTGTGGCGGATTGTCAACCATGTGTTGATGTTGCTGCTGTTGATTAGAGAAAGGATTATGAAGAACGACAGGTGTTCGCCCAGAATCCTTGTTGGCAATAAAATCGGTGCATTCCTGCAGCCGAGGACATTTGTATGTCAAGTGGTCCTCCGCACAGATTTTGCAAGGAAATTTCATGGGTTTATCCTTCCCTTTGTCATTTTTGGCAATGTTTTTCTAATTAGGGTTATTCTGATTATCCGACTGCTCTTCCGAAGAAGATGAATTTTTCTTGTTGTTCTTATTTTTCCTGCTAGGTTTTTGTGAGGTTTGCACCGAATTTACCTCAGCGGTGGGAAGAGTAATCGTTTCGTGAGGGGCGGTTGCAGCCGAAGATGGCTGGGAGGCTTGCCCCCGAGACTTCTTTATGGCTACGCCAGAGATCGTGCCAACGAGACCATCGGCATGAGCTCTGGTTTTCTGAGTAGCCGAAGGATTTGGGTTGCCAGGGGCATGGGGGAGAAAATCATACAGTGTGCCAGATTGTGAGTAGATTAAATCTAAATGCTGGGCACGACGAATGCATTGTTCTTCTGTAACTGCACCAGAAAGGCCAATGTATTTAGCTATGTGGGGTAAGAGAGACTTGCAAAACCAATTGGCTAAGAGATGATCCGGAATTGGCGCTTTGACTAGCCTCCTCCTACGTCTCCATTCATGAATGTGATCGGAGATGTGGGTGGCGGTGTCTTGGCGGAGCGAGGTTAATAGTTTCGTTCTGGTTTCAAATCTAATTGGTAGTTGTAAGTTCTTTAAAAACTCCGTTGCTAAAGCACCAAACGTATTGATGGTGGCCCATGGTAATTCAATGTACCACTTGGCAGCATTGCCTGTAAGTGTGCGGGGAAACAGACGAAGTCGGACACTATCATCTACCATGGAATTGGATATAGACCATAGGTGAAAGGTAGTGATGTGTGCGGCTGGGTCGTCCCCTTGTTTCCCGTCGAACTTCGGGATGTCGGAAGGAATCTTATGCGGTACTGGAGGCCAAAGCGGGTTGTGATTGATGGGATCATTAGTCAGTTTATGGATATCGGGGATGTCCAAAGCTGCCAAGAATGGCAATTGTGGATTTTCCCCCGAATCTAACCAAGGTAGTATGGGCTGAATATTTATACCATATGGTCCACTCATCAATGTGTTACCAGGAGGATAAGTAGGATTTTGGTAAAAACTTCCTATAGGCGGAGGAGTAGTGACATACGGTTGTTGTCCATAGGGCATGTTGTATTGCAGGGACAACTGTTGGTTTCCCCCAGTATAAAAGTGCCCTCCCATTCCAGATGGAGGTTGGGGTTGGTTAGTCCAAATGGATGCAATAGAGTTTCCCGGAGGCATGCTACTACTTGCATAGTTTGGGAACGGCATAGACCCTACACCTATATTTGAACCACTTAAGGGAAGAGTATTAATAATAGGTTGTCCTATTTGTCCTAAGGATTGCAGAGGAAGTGAAATGTTCCCTGCTACCTGCATGTTGGTGACACTGCCCCCTGGCATAGAGGCCAAGGGGTTTGAACTCAGCAGAGGGTTCCAACCGAAAGGGTTGCTAAAAGGTACCGAAGTAGTCATACTCGTGGGAGGAGCTACCGTGGTTCCCAATGTGGTCACGGTAGGAGTAGATTTCGAAGGATTCGGCAAGCTACTGACAGTTGTGATGACCGTAGGGTTGGGAGTAGGTATATGTTGACTACTGGGGTTACCCTGTGATGGCATAGAACTGACCACCGACAGGGAGGATGGAGGTGAACCTGGGATGGTTGCCATTGGTATCGACCCTGTGGATGCCGATGGTGAAATGGATGTTTGTGCGGCCGAAGACATATCTTGGCGTGGTGGAATCTGAATTATCACAGGCCCCAACGGATCAGTGAGCAGAGGATTGTAATGAGGTACAACCCCTTCAGTGAAAGGGTCCTCCGGAAATTCCAACTGATATGAGGCTATGTGAAAATCAAGATTAGTCAGTGGAGACTGCTCTTCCGTAGAAGGCACGGGGTCACCAAGGTTCAGTTCTTCCTCAATAGTTAGAGGAGGTAGACCTTGCTGTCGTCAAGACAGACGTTGTGGGTCAGGGGACGCCACGGTGACATGTTTATTTTTAACAAATTTTAATTGTGATGTATTATAAAGTCTCAGTGACAGTAACCACACAGCTAAAAAAGAAAAAAGGACTCTCTAAAATCAATCAGCAAGCAGCCAGAATAGGGTGCCCTGTCTGAGTACTACTGTTTGCTGGTGATGAAATCCAGTATCACAATAGTATACAGAGAGGGTTGGTCGAAAGTATAGTTACGATCACTCTAGAGCTTCACCCGAACCTTAGACGATAGGTGTAAGCACTCTCATGAAGACGAGTACCCTCTTAAAGACCGAAGACAGAGTGGGTCCGTCTATTTTAGGTACCAGGACAGCCTGTCCCAATCACCTTGTGTAAGTCCCTAAAAAGTATGGCCACTAAAGATACCTTAAATCACAAACATCATCAGGGGGGTCCACGGTCAAGGACAGTGTGCTATATGGGCAGAATACCTAGATCCCCGATCTAGTTTCGACATCCCTGAAGGGAACCCCAATATATAACACACCCACAGGATGCAGTCGAAGGTGGGCTACCTTCTTATGCACCCAAGTGTTGTCTCGCGCTGAGCTCCGGTAAAGGAACGGTCCCGATAATATGAGTGCAGTAGGATTTTTCTCGTTAATGACTCTAGTTTCAAGTTTTGAGATCTTGGGTAGTTTTCTCACTGCTTCTAACCCAAGATCCTAGCCTGAACTATTGTTTGTGTGAGCTCAAAAAGAGTAATGTGATTGATTTTATTATCGCTTTATTTTTAGTGTACTTGATTATTAGTCTTGCGGAGGGGGAGTGGATGTATGAAATGTGATGAGACTCTGACTCAAGAAACCATGCAAAACATGCTCTAGATATTAAATTTGATGAAGAGTGTTTCTACAGGGAGAGGTTTCTTTTCAACATCCATGCACTAACATTCAAATAGCACATTTCAACTTTTAAAGATTCAGACTTCTATCTACCTCTTTTAAATAGTCTATGAACTAAAAATTTCAGAATAAACTCAGCTAGATGCAGAAAAATAATAATAATAAAAAAAAATTCTTAAAAAGTAAATGCTTTGGACACTGACTTTTCAAACAAGAGAAACAAATAAAAATTCCAGGTTAGCAGACAAGCACAGGGATTCAGTCAGCGAAAGGTACTGATGGCCAAAAAACTGTACAACTAAAACACCATCATAGCAGTGAATAGCAAGGTTTTGGTTGAGTAATGCTCTGTCTGTGAGTAAAGACAGCGACTAACACACTTTATTTAGTCAGAGACAGCGTTATAATGCACAGGACAACCTACAGAGGTAGCATTAGCCAGGGAAAAGTTCTTCAGTTGGTCAAACAGAAACAGGATTGAACTCTGCGAGCATTTGATATGTCTACTGGGCATCAAAAATGGTCGGAAGGGTCTGTGAACAGAGGAAAGAAAAGAGGAGGGAAGAAATAGTCCGGAAACTATGGGGAAACTCCCCAGTGGAGTCGCCAATTCTGCTATAGGGTAAACTACTTGGGTTGTTGGTTTTCGAATATCCCTCTCAGGGCTTTCTGGTGCCCGAGGCAGACAGTAAGATTAGTTGTGCTGTTCACAAAGATGGCATGAGCATGTTCATATTAACTTAAAATAACTTGATAGAATGCGATAGAGAATTACCTCTTTGACAATCTTGGAGTCCCTTGGAGAGTGCTAGGCGGCGAAACAGGAGTCCTTCTTCACCGACTCCAAATATTAGTCCTGCAATCAGTCAAAGCACCCGTGTAATTTCTAACATAACATATATCCTATCAATCAAGTCAATATATAATGAAATTCTAAATTATACACATCTGAGCCATTCATATCATACTATGTAAATGTTCGAAAAATAATGACAATATTAAGCATTGAATGGAAAAAATGAACATAGTTCTAATGATTTTGAAAGGAGGATTACAACCGTCGGTTGTACCAAGCCCTCCTCAGTCTCCCAATCTCTCTTATCTATCAAGTGAAGAAGTCCAAGTCAACAATATCTCTAGAAACCTCTTTGACTCTTGGCCTTCACAATATAACACTATTCTCTATTCCATAAGTATGCAAAAACCTTTAGCAATCCTTCGACCTTCAATTAAGAGCCTTCAGCTCCTTCTTATAGGAGAGGGAGAAAGCCATTGTTGCCTTTCTCCTTCCACTAGTTTGGAATGGAAAAAAATTATATGTTTCTTTAATCTCTATGCTTTTTCCTCCTTTGGATTTCAGTCTTTTATAGCAATGACCAATAATGAACTGGTGCTCTACAGTTTCCTTTGTGAACTGACTCTCTTGTGAGGGAAAGCCGGAGATTCAAATCATTCTCCGCGGGCTTTTCCCTTTTCAAACTTAAAACAAGGGTAATGCTTCCCTCCAGTGTAAACAGAACGTTTCCCTAGCCACTAACGCGGCCCATTCACTGATTAGCTACGTTATAACGCTCTTGTGTTGTTATAGATAGGCGTTACCCTGGCAGAAATAGGTTTAATTTAGGTCTTTGTACTCCTTCCATATTTTTCTTCTCCTCTGAGCCGGTGAGGAGGTATTTTGACCTGTAACATTTTTTGCAGTATCTTCAAAGCTCCATGGTGAAGGTGGCCCAATCTCCGGTGCCACAACTCGCCATCATCCCGGCTCACCACTCCTTTTTCCTTGCCTTCCATTGCTGCACAGCCATCTACCTGCAATTGATAAAGTTTCTTAACTCAAACCCCTATCCTCTGGGTCTCACCAGTTTCCTTACTGTGCAGGAAAGCCTTCCCTCGCTAAAGACAACATCATATCCCTTGTCTTCTAACATTGCCACAGAGATAAGATTCTTCTTCAATCCTGGAACATGCATCACTTCCTTCAATATGAAGGGTTTACCAGACTCCCTCTCAAAGGAAATGGTACCGATACCGGTCGCACTGTATCTACCATTATCTCTCATCTCGATGTGCAGTCCAAGATCTTTCTCATCCAGATCAGTAAACAAATCTCGATCTCCTGTCATGTGAAAAGACGCACCACTGTCAAGAAACCACACTGATCCCATCATACTTGAGACCAAGCATGCGATCAGTGAAAAATCCAGCTCAAAATACGAGGCTAAGGCCTCTGCAACTACAGTCCCAACAACCTGCTTATTTTTCTTCTTCTGTGGACAATTAGTGGTGTAATGTCCGTGTTGGTGACAGTGAAAGCACTTCACCTTGGACATGTCCTGCTTCTTGCCTTTCGCACCGGATTAAGAAGCTTTCTTGCTCTTACCCTTCTTTTCTTTGGCAGCCAAAGTGCAATTCTCTTCATCTGAGTTCTTTGATGAAGATCCGTCCCTGGTACTTCACCTTATCCCCTCTTGCACAAGATCCGACCAAAGTCGCTCCCATCCTGGCAATTTCTCCCGACCATTGACAGAGTCCTGATAGGAGTGCCAACTCTTCGGAAGCCCTAGGAGAGCCAAGCTCACCAAGTCCTCATCATCAACAGTCACCCCCACACTTCCCAGCTCATCCCTGCATTGGATGAACTTCGTGAGGTACTTGGGCATACTGTCGCCTTTCTCCATCTTTATGTTCTTGAGTTTGTCCTTGAGCGCCAACTTCCTCTGGTCGCTCTTGCTTTGGAATAAATCTGTCAAAGCTTTCCACATCAAGAATGGAGAAGCCTTACCATGAAGGCTGGATACTATTTGATCCTTCACACCTTCCAACAGAATCCTTTGACACTTTGTTGTCTTCTTTTTCCATGCGTCAAGTACGGCAACATCACTAGAAGTAGGCTTTGGAATTTCTGCATCTATGAACACCTTCAACCCATTGTCATCCAGCACCGCCTCCATCTTGTCCTTCCATGCAATATAATTCGAGCTGCCCTCAAGAGCATACTTCAATCGCAATCCGTTGAAAGACATCTCAACTTTGACACCAAGAAAACACTGCTGCAAATTCGAATTCCACCAGCACAAAACTCAACCGCTTCAATGTTTTGCAATTGCTCCAATGATCAATATCGCTCTGATACCATGTATAAATTTGAATAACTGAGATATTATTCACCGAGATTCTCTTGATTACACACTATTTTAGCTTCATGCATAATACAGAATATCTTCTACCATTGATCATCACATGCGGAAATAAAATCAATTGCGTGCATAAATTAAAACCACAAACAATCACACATATGAACACAGTATTTAATGGGAAATATTAAAGCTAAAAACCCCAACTATCTGTATATTATATTTCATGGAGATCATCTAACAATAATAGTACAAAATCTCCTCACAAGCTCTCATGCACACCCTCAATTGCTACACACTATCAAGCTAGATCTAGCAAAACACATGCTCCAATCTTTTGCCACTTGATATCCAGCCTCTATTGCGTTTTCAATGCTATGGGATGGCTTCATTAAATAGATAAACCACCTGGCTTGTACTGCGCAATCCTCATGGGCTTCTCCACCTATCTGTGTGTTGCAAATAGCAACTGTATAGTCACAACTGATAGTTAACCTGCTCTTTCACCTATTTCTGCACTGGTCTCCACTGAAACTGTCCATGAACTAAAGTTAACTGATGCATTCTTTAGTTGATTAATGAGTTTATAATTATTGGATTAATTAATAATTAATTCACACCACTCTCACTAATTGTATCAATTAGTTAAACTAAATACAAATAGCTCAACTATGCTTACATTAGTTAAACTGAATACAACTCCACTAACTTCCTCAATCAACTCCACCAAACTCTGTCACATGAGTTCTAACTGAAGTATCCATGCAATAGCTCCACTTAACCCTCAGGAATAGCGTAATTCCTTCTGTCAACTCCTGTGCCACATTTTTGCACTTAACTGAAGTGCTCCAAGAGAATAACATAATGTTTAGAGTCTAAATATTATTAAGAGCTAATAATATTCGACATATCTATTTTTAGACTGGAAATCTAAAATAGATTCTACCCAATATGTCTAAAAATAGAAGTCCATCTATTTTTTCTGACTTGATCAACCATCCACAAATAGCATCCTGCAATTCATAGAACATGATCCATATGTCTAAAAATAGACATAGTCTAAAAATAGACTTTGCTCCAAAAATAGCCTGCGGGCCCACTTAGTGAAGGCGACTCCTTTCCACTAAGCTCATCATCTTGTTGCAATCTCAACATAAAGCATAGGTCTCACATTAATCATTCACTTTTTAGGTATAGATTTTATATATATAATTCATTTATTAGGTATAGGACTTATTTTAATTATCCATTTAGTAGGTACATGACTAATACTAATAATTCATTATTAAGGCATATGTCTTTTATTAAATTTATTGACACTATTAGTAATCGATAGATTGTAACAATAATAATATTACACTATTAATATCAATAATATTTATAATTTTTGAGGTGGCGGATTCAGAATCTCCTCCTCTCTTCTTGTCGGGTTTGTGTCCTGATGATGGGTCTTGGTTAGACTTGAAACGTGGATGTAAAAATGGATACTATGGAGATTCTAAATCCCCCACCTCAAAACTCACACCACAGAAACCTTCAAACTATCAATATTTACGATTAATTATTAATTATTCTATTACCTTTATAATACTTATGTATTAATATTTTTTAGGTTTTTAGGTTTAAAAAAAAATTACCGTTGACTTAATTTGGTTTCACTCTTGCATGAGGCTTTCTTTGTATTTATATCTCTCATCGCCTCCTCTTTGTCTCCAAAGATTTTATGCCGATGATGGGCCATGTTTTGGACTCAAAATATCAACTTACAAATGAAACTGTGGATCATATTCCAGACTCACTCTCTTAGTATTATAACCACATAAGCTTACCAAAAAATGAAATAAAACAATGCCATAAAAATAGCTCTTATCAAGCCATCAAATTGATCATACATTTTGATCAAAGAGCTTATATTTCATATTGTGTGTAAATTTGTGCAGGAATTAAACACAAAAAATTCGCGGGATGTATTCGATGGCCAAGTGTGACCCTAACGGATGGTGTGAGATCCATATCACCCAGAAAGGTGTGGCTATTTTACACTTTAATTTTTATGTTATGGATCAGATGACTCAGACCTCACACATATGAGGTGCTTAAGACAGGTTGAATTGGAAGTAGTTCCTAGGATAATAGGATGAAAAACACGTGATTTGGTATAACAATTGTGATTTGAGGCATATTGACGATCACATCAATTGGAAATGACGATTTACGATAATATAGCAAGGTAGCACCCACCTTATATCCTCAAACTAGTCAAGCTAATTCAAATCAACATCCACGATTTGCAACGTGCAACTAACTTATGTGATGTTTAACGTAATACAACAACGCAATGCATCCAATGGTCACTGTTGATTTAATCTAATGATATATGTTTTTGTATGCTCCCACACTAAGAATGATGGACCCCACTTAGTACGTTGAAGCAACAAAAATAACAAATGCTAGTAAATGTAAGAGTATTTATCAATTAATTGAGTAAGTACATTTGAAATCAATCAATAATGGGGTAAAATTAACCCCTCCTTAGTTGGTGTCATTTTATTTGAAATTACTAAAGTTGTTATCCTAAATTTTAACTTGAACCTAGTAAACAATTCAACTTTCTTCATGCCCATGCATTATTTGCTACCAGGTTAGTTATATAACTCTATATTGAAAGTTTACTATTGAAAATATAGAAGCTAGTAAAGGTAGTGTTTCAAAAATACCTATAGAGAAACATGACAAATATTAAATTAATATTTTGGAAGGAATAAGGAATACCGATTTAGAAAATGACAATATAAAAGAACTAAAAGCCAAGTTTGAAACCAATTTCCAACTAGACAACCCATATTTTTACTTGTTAAGTTCTAGAATAGTTAAAACTATTCTCTCACCAACTCATTTTGACCCTGATATGATAATCATCTTAGTCGACCATTACGATTCAATTAGTAGGAATATCCTCTACCCTATGATGGTTGCATTTTCTTACAAGTTTCTTCGAAAATTTTATGAAATATGTTAGGGTTTCTAGCCACTAGAAGAAAAACTAACGAAAAGGAAATGCATGAGCAATTTCTTAGTTGGGTAAAAGAAGAGAAACTAAATTTTCTCAAAAGTATTGTGGACTCTTTCTATTACTTTCCAGACCCCTTCCTTATCACATAAAATATGACATTATTATCTTGCTTCCTATTTTTATTTGTGGTATGCCATAAGGAGGCATATCGAGGTGCCAATACCGATTTTTACGTTATATCTGGGAGTTGTGCCTCCTCTGGTCTCTCCATGTGACAAGCACGATTAATATTAGAAGCTACGCATAGTGGGCCTCCACGTTTTTATCTTGGGCCTCTTGAAATTTAATTAAAATTTGGTTAAGTAAAAACATGGCCCATTTCATCTGGACCCCTGCTGCACACTTTTCTTCTGTTACAATTACCCTTGTTGGGACCTAATCCTTACAACATTTGCACAATATATTGGAAACCATCACATGTGTCATGAACCTGTGTCACAAACCTATTTTCCTCCTCATTTATGCTTGGAATTATAAACCAATGTGCATCCCTATGTGTGCCATACTTCTCTTCGACTTCTTCCGTGAGAGAGTTTTCTTGTGAAGTAATATTTTGGGTCTTATCCCGGTGTAGGAAACCCTCTAGTTTTAGTAATAATATTGGTGTCTATGGAAACTAACTAATCTAACCATATGAACCCTCCATGGATGCAACTCAACATATATTTTACACATATATTTATTTATTTATTTCTTCTAAAATGGGGAATTTTGAAAAAATTTAAGATACTTGATTGTTTAAGGATACACACCTATTTTTCTGACTCCATTATGAAAACCAGGTTATTTTGTCTCTTGATAATTTGGAGGTGTTTGTATGGTGCGAGCTCTAGAATTTTTTTTTTTCTTTTTGTGATTTTGGGATCAGAAAACTTAAAGTTCCCTACTACGCCAATCATGCTCCCCTTTGTGATCATTATTGGTGGAATGAGGGACATCAACATCTAGTATTTTGGATCCTTCCTGAGATGAATTGGTGATGCATTGGTTTTTCTTGGAAACATGCACGCTCTCATAAACTACCCTATTATTTTCCTAACTCATGTCGGTTTTGATTCTATTTTCTACCAAGGGGTGTCTTAGTCCTCACTTTCCTTCTAGGTGCAGAAGCTCCTCCTCTGATAGCCATCATTGCAGTTAAATTTTTGGATTTTATCTCTTGAAATAGGGTTGTTTCACAACTTCAAGTATCTATCTATTCTTCAAATATCTTATACAAAATGATCTTCTCTGATTACATTTGAACCATTTATACTCTGTTGCCTTGCTGCATATTTTCTAGTCACTATAACTCCAAATCTATCATACTTGATTTGATATCCCTTCAAATTTATTCCTCTAGGTGGAATCTACCTCGGTGATTGGATGAAGGTCGAAAAATGTCCTATCATCTTCCACTCCTGTTAGATCCGACAATCCATAAAAAATTTGTCATTAAAGTTGTAATATTCCAAAATTAGCATGCAGCTAATTGGAATATTGATTTTTGCTTTTATCACCTAGGAGTTGAATAAATGGGTAAGGAGGCCCATGGATATTAAAAATATGAATAAAATACCTCACAGTGTGAAAGGGGACCATCATAGGAGTTGGATTTCACACCCTCATGTGTGAACAGAGACATTTTCATGTGGACAAGGTCAAGTTTGACCAAGTCAACAACACTGGGATAAGATGTGGAGATCATCTTGTGAGACAGCATAGAGATGGTGGGAGGAAGATTCCTTGGTGGAGGAAACCCTAATGAGTGGGACCTAATATGAGAGGGCTTCCATTTTTATAAAAGGAGGGCAAGCCAACCATAGCAAGATATCTATTTTATTGATTTGATTTTATGGTCTGTATGACTTTGTGCTTTTTCCAACTCTTTAGTTGAGATTGTTGTGCTGCTTAGCACAAGGAATTCCTGTTTAGGAATTCCTTATCCTTTCTTGAGAGGCCTCTTGAAGGAGCTTGTACTGTATTTCTCCACATCTAGGCTTGAGTCCAAGAATCCTCCTTCAGCTACAACGTTATTTCTGCAGCAGTATAACGTTGTGTTGTAGGGTGTTGTAGTGGGGGTTCATAACACCACTTCCGGAGCTTGTTTTTTAGAGGAGTGAGCTTTATTTCCTTTGGGAGATCAATGAGGAAGCCCTTGGAGCATATTTCAGATCTTGGAACTTGGCCAACATAGTTTCTATCTCCTACAATGTAGTCTCTCTCCTTGACTGTGTTATTTTCATTATGCATCTGCAGTGATTGTTGGAGGGTGAGATCTTCGGTGTTAGGATCATCCTTTCATTTGGAAGATCCATTGGAGGAGGTTCATTTATCTCATGTTTCATATTCAGCCATATCCATCCATTTCATGAGTTGCAACTACAATTTAGTCCTAGGACTGCAACTTCGGAATTTTTATATTCAGGGTTAAACCCCTTGGTTTTGAGCTAGTTTCCAAAGGAAAGGGTCAATCCTTCTTCCAGAAAGCTACCAAAGGGGATTCTCATCTATTTCTTGTATCATTCAACTATATTTATGTAAATCTGTAGTAATACTACTTTATTTCATAGTTGAATGTATAGATCTACTCTTTTGTACTTATGCTATCAAGAAACCCTTGTCGGGTTATCTCAATAAAGTATTGAAGGGGTTACATCTCTGTTTTCTCAGCATATTGCTTAATAAAACTCTAGATCTATGGTTTTCTATCATAATTTTTTATAAACTCTCATTAAATGACGTATTCATGTGCTTCAGAAATTCTACATGGTGTAAGTCCTGGGGTTTGGGTGTTTTTAAGCCATTTTGAGGCTGGGAGATCTGTTTAACTTAGAAAAATGGATTTGTTTCTAATCCCCTTTTGTATTTAAGGGAAATAATTTATATTGTAAGGTATCTAAGTGTTATTTTCCCCTCTTATAGAGTAAGTTTCTGGAAATAACGTTTTTATGGTCAATATTGCTGAATTTTCCATTTTGGGATATCACAGTGGTATCAGAGCATAATCTTGGCTCAGCCTGTGTATCTCAGCCATTATGCTATCTATAATACAAGAAGAAGAAAATATGAACAAAAATAAGACTCCATTATTTGGATGAAGAGAGGAGGAGAAACTTCCAAAGTTTCTGTCTCAAACTTTGCAGAGCATTCATGAAGATCTCAAGAAGATGAGAAGGGAGATGTGTATAGAATCTCCAAAAGGGTTTGAATCTGAATCAAACTCTATATTTTCATATGATGAGTATGAGCATGAAACCACACATTATGATGCACAATGCAGTCGCATGCCCAAATTTTCCATGAGAGAGATGGAAGAAGAACTCAAATCCACTTCAGCAAACCATGGAGGAGGCTGAAATCTTGCATCATACCTTGTTAGAGGCAAGATCTCCATCTCATATTCCTGAAAAAGAGGGCATAGAGATCCCTTTTCCAAAAGAGGATCCAATTTTTGGAAGGTTGCCTATTCATATTGAAGAGGAAGAAAGGTTTGAGGGCAACAACGTTGTCATGTATCGAGTATATCTAGCGCCTCATGCAGAGGTAGAGGGAGAACATGCTCCAACTAGTGGGATTCTTGTATCATTTCAAGGAATTCCCTAGGATCTCATGTGTGGAGATCAAGGCACAACCTATGATCATCATGTGCTATTGTTGATAAAGTGTGAAACCATGGAGATAAAAGGAGGAGATAGGGAGGATGACCAACATCATTTGATGAGGATCAAACACCCCTATCTATTTCAGAGGGTTGATGCACAGAAGAGGGAGACTGGATTGCACAGTGAGGGTAGGGACAAAACTATCCATTCATATATGCAGTCTACTCTTGATCTTGATGTCTCATTGTATGGAGGCATTTCAAGAGGGAGACCACCAGATCAACATAGGAGGATGGATGCTTCACATTTTGAAGCACCACTCATTGATTCCAGAGGATTTGAGACCTTGTGAGAGCTTGGTACAACACTAGGAATCTTGTGTAGACTCAGGGAGAAGAGAGGTATACTCTCAACCTCATCATTACCCACTCTCATTTCAAATTCTGTGTTGTGGCAGGAGCAACATGGGAAGGATAACAACCCTTCAACTTTCATCTTTGGCATGGGAGATGTCAAAGAAGAGGATAGCCATATGACAGATGTTCTTCATGATAGTTCATCAGCACTGTCACTATGGAGGATAGATCCATATTGAAATTCCCAGCTATTGGTGGAATATTCCAAGGATCTTTTCACTTTTATGATATTGGATGACCAGATGCATGAGGAGGGATATTCAGTCAGATATGGGATCATCTACTATCATGGTAGGATATTCTTATCTAGAGCCTCCAAGCTCAAGGAGAAGTTGCTACAAAACGCTCATGAAAATTTCCTTTTCAGCCACACTTATTCTATGAGGACATACCACACCATTACGGAGGGGTATTTTTGGGAAGGCTTTGAGGAGGAGATATATCAGCATATGAGGATATGCATGGATCATGTAGAGATGGAGGAGATACATAAATCTTTGGAAGAGTTAACACAACTACCTATTTTCTCTTTGAGGATGAGAGGAGATTCATATATGATCCACTCCATTTGCATGGGAAAATCATATGGTAAGGATATTGTTTGGTTGCATAATGATTTATATATTCAATATATGCATTCCTTAGCCATACATGTGTAGGACATTGCTTCAATAAGGAACATTCTTCCTTCTAGACTTCATGGTCTATTTGAGACCATAAGCAACATTGATGATGGCCGCTCCCTAGGAGATGTTGGGGAGATGATGTCTTATGTAAAACATGCTCACTTTACACCATACATCAAACACTTTCTCCAAACTTGTGAGGAGATTGGGGCAGCAAGAAAGTGGTTGAGAAGCCACATACTTTGTCATTTCAAGTTGCAGTTGAGAGTAAAAACGTGTTGGTTGCATTTGAGGGACCATTTTCCTTCTCCCTTGCTTCATATGGAAGCTAGTATGATTCTCATTGTAGTTCCCTATGTTGTTTTTGTTCTTATCTTTGTTGGGAGCATGATTGGGAAAGAGACACATTGATTGGATGTGTCCTTGGGGAAGAAGATTTCCCACATTGTTTGCATTGCATGTTGAAATGGGAGCATGAGAGGTGGTATGGCCACCATAGCCAAACACTTGTTTCTTTATGAGATGGGCCAGAAGATTGATTGGAGCACTTGGCCTATGACTCTCCTAAACCATTGGGAGAAACTTTTCTATGAGTTTCCATGTCATGTTGTGTAACAACAGTTAAGAAAACTGCGTTGTGACCACTTGGGAAACTATTGGTACCTTTCATCTCTACATAAAACCTTAATTATTCCTCTCACTTGGATGCCATATGATGGTGATTTCCTATTCATCATATATGGGATGGTTTGGGCCAACATGATTCACAACATTGGAGGGAAGATCTTTGGTGATCCAGTTTTCTTCTTGCCACTTGGAGGCAACACGTTTGCAACCCAAGAGCAGCAGATACTCCACACTTATCATAAGTGGATAGGAGGACAGTTTGGGGTAGGCTATCTTGTCTACCATGATCATATTTTCAGCCCACCTACATTGCATGAGCCAAAGGTGGAGGAGAATTTCAGGAGTTACATGTTGGGAGGTAACTCATTTTGTATGGATGATTGCTTGGGGATGGAGGATTCACATGGGAATGATGTTTCCCAATACATTTCAAATTCCATACCTCAAGGGGACCTCTGGACAGCACCTTATTGTCTTCTTGAGTACTCTAATTGTTTATGATGATATCTATTTAGCTAACTTTCATGCTTGGGAGGGGCAATATGGAGATTTATTGATGAGACATCATCTCATTCCTTGGAGGATTTTATCATATATGGATGCTATAGTAGAAGGAGGGAAGACTTCTCAGTTCTATCCTTGCAGTTGCTTGAGGACAAGCAACATTTGGGAGGGGAGGACTGCAATATTCTAAAATTAGCATGCAGCTAATTAGAATATTGATTTTTGCTTTTATCACCTAGGAGTTGAATAAATGGGTAAGGAGGCCCATGCATATTAAAAATATGAATAAAATCCCTCATAGTGTGAAAAGGGATCATCATAGGAGCTGGATTTCACACCCTCATGTGTGAACAGGGACATTTTCATGTGAACAAGGTCAAGTTTGACCAAGTCAACAACGTTGGGATAAGAGGTGGAGATCATCTTGTGAGACAATGCAGAGATAGTGGGAGGAATATTCCTTGGTGGAGGAAACCCTAATGAGTGGGACCCAAGATGAGAGGGCTTCCATTTGTATAAAAGGAGGGCAAGGCAACCATAACAAGATATCTATGTTATTGATTTGATTTTATGGTCTATATGACTTTGTGCTTTCTCCAACTATTTAGTTGAGATCATTGTGCTGCTTAGCACAAGGCATTCCTATTTAGGAATTCCTTCTCCTTTATTTAGAGGCATCATGAAGGAGCTTGTACTATATTTCTCCACATCTAGGCTTGAGGCCAAGCATCCTCCTTCAGCTACAATGTTATTTCTGTAGTAGTATAACGTTGTGTTGTAGGGTGTTGCAGTGGGGGTTCACAACACCACTTCCGGAGCTTGTATTTCAAAGGAGTGAGCTTTATTTCCTTTGGGAGTTCAGTGAGGAAGCCCTTGGAGAATATTTAAGATCTTGGCACTTTTCCAACACATTTTCTATCTCCTACAGCATAGTCCCTCTCCTTGACTGCGTTATTTTAAGTGTGTATCTATAGTGAGGGTTTGCAGTGATTGTTGAAGGGTGAGATCTTCGGTGTTACGATAAACCTTTCATTTGGAAGATCCATTGGAGGAGGTTCATTTATCTCATGTTTCATATTAATCCATATCCATCCAGTTCTTGATTTGCATCTACTATTCAGTCCTAGGACTGCAACTCCGACATTTTTATATTCAGGGTTAAACCCCTTGTTTTTGAGCTAGTTTCCTAAGGAAAGGGTTAATCCTTCTTCCAGAAAGCTACCAAAGGGGATTATCATCTATTTCTTGTATCATTAAGCTATATGTATTTAAATATACAGTAAGACTTCATTATTTCATAGTTGGATGTATAGATCTACTATTTTGTACTTATGCTCTCAAGAAACCCTTGTCGGGTTATCTCAATAAAGTATTGAAGGGATTAGATATTTGTTTTCTCAGAATATTGCTTAATAAAACTCCATATATATGGTTTTATATCATAATTTTGTAGAAACCATCATTAAATAATGCAATCATGTGCTTCAGAAATTCTGCATGGTGTAATTCATGGGGTTTGGGTGTTTTTAAGCCATTTTGAGGCTGGGAGATTTGTTTAACTTAGAAAAAGGGATTTGTTTCTAATATCATTTTGTATTTAAGGGCCATAATATATATTCTAAGGGATCCAAGTGTTATTTTCTCCTTTTATAGCGTAATTTTCTAGAAATAACATTTTTATGGTCAATATTGCTGAATTTTCCATTTTGGGATATTACAAAAGTGCATATGATCTATCATTAATGAAGTGGATTTTGAAAATTTATTGATACTGATATTTTTCGACACTTATGATTTTTATTTCCTTCTCACTTTCCCATAGTGTGAGTGCTCAAAAAAATTCTACCTTTCTGGAAGATTTACACAGTTATGCAATGTTCTCTCTCATGTGTTCTATGTGTGATCTATTTTCTGAATAGATGTATATTTTTTTTGCAATTTTACATCTTGTCTTTGTGCCCAACACACCATCGTGTAGGATTTTCTTTCAGGGATACAATAAGGCTTACAATCTACTATATTTAGGTACCTATGATTCATATTCTTCCACAAAGGAGAACACATTTGTCATTTCATCAAACTTTGGGGGATCATGTACCCCTTCTCCAATCCAATGTACTGTGAGGGTAATATGACCATATCTTCTATTGGATACCTAATGCAATCATTTCTACAAATTATTAAATGATTCATCTAAATCTTATGCACATGAATTAATACTTTTCCAATTAGCACACCATTATTAGTTGGATTAACATAGTCATCCCTATGTGCATTCACATTATAGAGGTTATCAAGATATTCTGAGTTGAATCCATCCCCTACAAGATTCACATATTGATCTCTCTCTATTGGATCTAATCGCATAGTAACCTTCAAATTCCCTTCCTCAAATATCATTTGTCTCTTCCTCAAATTGATTATGACTTGATTGTCAAAATACCAATCAATTCCTAGTAATGTAGGGTATGGGTTGGTATCTGCAATCTATATGACTTCAAAATCATCATACTTCTTAATCTATCAATTTTGACCTCTAACCCTATCATACTACCAATAGGGAAAATTTTGTAGTGATTTTTCAATCTTATTTGTATAGGTGACCAAGTGAAATCCAACATCCCCATCATCTCCTAAGTTTTCTTAGGAAGAATATTTGCATCTAACCCTAGATCCAAAATAATTTTTTTCAGAACATAGTCTCCAATTTGTGTGTTAATCTTGAATTCTCTATTCGTATTATTCTTGCACATAACCTACATAACTATGAATCAGGGGGTCTACATGATAGGTAATCTGTTATGAAACCAACTCACAAAATAGAAGAAAATAGGGATCAATGACTTAGAAATCAGCCTCTTCAAGGGGGAAACCTACCTTACATTACATAAATGAAAAATTCTTGGATGATACTAATGACAAAACCTCCTTTCTATATAAAGGAGTCCAAGCGGTCACAATATAATCCTAGCCGACATAACAATAACAATGTAAGGGAAAAAAAATAAAAATAAGGGGGCTACACTAACAATAATACACTACTATTATAGGGACCTAGCATGCCCTTCTCCTTCAAAAAAATGTTTTCCTCAATGCTTGAGTAGCTATGGATGCTTTTGTATAAAATCCTCATCCTCCCATGTTGAACCTTCAGCAGGTAATTTCTTCCACTTGATGAGATACTATAAAATTAATTGATTTAATAGATGTTGAGTTCATTTTTTCGTGATTGCTTCAGGTTTCAATATAATTTTTCATTCTTCGTCAAGTTTAGGAAATATTGTTTGAACTAGGAGATTTTCACCTATAACCTTCTTTAAGTATGAAACATGGAAATCTGGGTGCACTCGGGAAGATGCAGGAAGCTCCAATTTGTATGCCATAGTACCAATATTTTGCAACACTTTGTAAGGACCATAATACTTTGTTGATAATTTATTATCCTTCTTATCTTACTTAAGGGACATTTTTTTGTATGGTTGTAGCCGTAAAAATACCCAGTCACCTACATCAAAACTTCTTTCGCTATGATGTTGATCTGCTTGTTGTTTCATTCAATTATGTGCCAAGGTGAGGTTATCTTTAAGATTTGGAGATTTTTTTTTTGATGCCGGATGTGATATTCCACTGCTTGAACCTTAGAATTTTCTCTTTATGATGATGTGATGGAGGGTGGATGATATCCATAAAGTTCCATAAATGGGGTCATTTTTTCTACAGTATGGAAGGAAGTTTTATACCACCATTCAACCAGAGGTAACCACTTGACCTATTGTGTATATTTATCATATAAAAATAAATTAAGATATCCTTCCAAATATATGTTCACTCTCTCAGTTTTCCCATTAGATTGAGGATGATATGATGAGCTATGAGCTAATTGAGTACCCAAACAAGAAAATAATTCCATCCAAAAATTTCTTGTAAAAATGGGATCTGTGTCACTTACAATAATATTTGGGTTTCCATTTAGCTTTTGAATTGTTCCCATAAATGCAGTAGAAAATTCACTGACTTTGAATGGATGAGATAATGCACAAAAGTGTGCATAATTGACATGTCTATCAACTACCACCACGATGACGATATCTCCTTCAGACTTGGGTAAACCTGTGATAACATTCATTGAAACCTCCTCCCAACATTGACTTGGAATGAATAAATGTTGTAACAGACCTGGGGTCTTAATTGTCTCAACTTTATTTTGTTGGAAAACCAAACAATCTGCCACAAAATTTTGAATATCAGATTTAAGGCCATCCCAAAAAAATTCTTTCTTGACCCTATGGTAATTTTTTAAAAATCTCGAGTTCCCTCCTAAGAGAGAGGTGTGCAATTCCAAAATAATATTTTGTTTGAGTTGGGAATTCTTACAAAGATATAAGTGATATTTGTACCATAACAAATCATTTTTCTAGCTAAATGTTTCAGATGTACTGGGTTCTTGCTGCAACTTTGCAATGATTGCCCACACCTCTTCCTCATTCTTCCATTCATCCCTTGCTTTGGTTATCCACTCGGGTTGGATAACATAAATGGCACAAAAAAATGCTTCCACATCCTCTTCCTTTCTTGAGAATGCATCTGCAACAACATTTTTCTTCTATATTTTTAGACGATTTCAAAGTCATAACCAAACATCTTTGTGACCCATTTTCTTTTTCTTTTTTGAAGATAATATTTCTTCCAAAAATTATTTAAGACTATCATGATTTGTTTTTACCTTGAATTGTCTTCCCATTAGGTAAGGTCACCATTTAGTCCATGTAGTATTTCCAACATTTCCTTCTCATAAATAGGTTTCAGTAAATACTTTCATTTGATTGGACGACTTTCAAAAGCAATGGGTCTTCGTTCTTGCATTAAAACCACACCAGTTCCATTTCTTGAGGCATCACATTCCATAATAAAGGTTTTTGTGAAGTATAGCATAGCTAAGACCGATGATTGGAACACAACCTTCGTTGATTCTGGAGTCCAAGAAAATTCATCTTTTTGCAGTAATGATGTTAAAGGTACCGATATTCTCCCATAATTCTTAACAAACTCGCGATAATACCTTGTTAACCCCAAATATCCTTGAAGATGATTTATGGTTGTATGGATTTTCCATTCCTTAAAGGATTTAATTTTTTTAGGGTCTACCTTAACACCCTCATGAGATACAATATGACCCAAATATTCCACCTCCTGTACTCCAAATAAAAATTTGGAGGTTTTTGGATATAATTTTTTCTCCTCTAATAGTTTGAGCACCATGTCAACATGTTGAACATGATCTTTCCAAGAATTGTTGTATACTAGTATATCATCAAAAAATACTAACAAAAATTTTCTAAGGGCTTGAAAATGGAATTAATCAAACCTTGAAATGTGGAAGGTGCATTACTAAGGCCAAAAGGCATGACCAAATATTCATAATGACCCTCATGAGTTTTGAATGCTATTTTCCAAACATCTTCAGTATTCATTCTAATTTGATGATATCTAGAACGAAGATCCAACTTGATGAAGTAAATTTCTCCATGAAATTCATCCAATAATTCATCAATTACGGGGATGGGAAATTTATATTTAATAGTGAGCTTGTTGAGCTCCCTATAATCCAGACACATACGCCATGATCCATCCTTCTTGTGCACAAATACTACTGGAGCAAATAAATAACTTTGAATAAGTTGAATTATACCAACCTCTATCATTTTTGTAGCCATATGTTCAATCTCACTCTTTTGAGCATAAGGATACTTGTAAGGCCTATTGTCAGGAGGAAAAATTCCTGGAATAAAATGAATAGCATGACCATGATCATGAATATCTGGGAGTCCTTTGCGAGTCTCAAATACCTTGGAATGATTGTCCAAGAATTTTTGGAGAGCTAGACAAATAGATTATTTTGATGTGTGAACCTGTAATGAGCATAATTGTGCAATTACGCCTCGTTGTTATTTATTCAGAATATTTTTCATGACATTAGAGTTTATTATATTTCCTGGATTCCCTACAATAACTCGTAATTAAACATCCTTTCCTTTTGAAAACTTTTTCAAGAAAATTTCTTGAAAATTAAAAGCTATTGTCCCCAAAGATTGTAACCATTGTACTCCTAGTACAACATCAGCACCACCCATTGGGATGGAGAGAAATGGAATATTCAATAAATATCCCCCCATGGTTTGTTTGATATTATGGCACTTTCCAGATAAATTTATAGTTCCTCCAATTGCAACAATCACTTGGCACTCTGATGCTGGGTATAGGAAGCAATTCGATTCCTTGGCTAACTTACAATGAATAAAATTATGGGTACTACATGAATCAATCAGCACTATTACATTTTTTTTCTTGATATGTCCTATATTTATATTTTGAGGAATGGTAATTCCTATCAATGCATTATAGGATATGGTCAGATTCATTTATTCTTCCTCTAGGGTTTGTTCCTGGTGTATATCCTCTTCTTTTGAATTTTCTTATTCCTTTTCTTCATCCTCTTAACAATCTATGTAAAATAATTTCTTCTCGGCACACTTATGACCTTTATTGTATTTTCTATCACAACTGTAGCAAATCCCTTTTGCTCTTTTTTCTTCCAATTGTTGTGGTGTCAACATTGTAGGTTGTGGAAGTCTAGGAGTGACAAAACTTCCATCTTTATAGTTGTGAGTGGTAGGCTTCCTTATCGCCATAATGTTTATTTAAATATTTTTTTCCAACCTGAATTCCTTCTCCAATGAATCAAGTTCCCAAGGGCGAACCTCATTTTGTATGTTATCCTTTAAAGTCCCTATGAGGACATCAATCCTGTGTTCCTCTAGAATATTAGTTAGCCTTATATTCAATTTTTGGAAGTCCTCAATTCTCTCCACCATCGAACCCTTTTGTTTAAGATTTATCAATTGGCTAAAGAAGGTGTTGCTCTTTGTATCCTCATAATGTGTTATCATTTCCTCCATATAAATTGACCAAGCGACAATTTTTTATGAGAGAAAAGCCATCGATACCATATAAATGTATTTTTTTCTAAATATAAAGTTGTAATGCGTACCTTTTTTGTGTGTTTCGCATTATGGAGATAAAAATATTACTCTATCTTTCTCATATCGATCAAACTTCCTCATATCAATATTGGGTATATGGTGGGTCTTAAATCCAACATTAAACTTTATGAAATCATTATTAATATTTCTTTTTTTCTCATCATGTGTTTCATATACTACTATTTCGCCATTAGGAATCATTTCTTGTAGCAGCTTTGTCAAATCTTCCTTCAAAATTTCCATGTCTACTTTTAGACCATTGTTCATGTCTTCCATGTTGCCTTTAAATTTTTCTTGTACACCATTGATCTTAGCTTCTATTCCATCCATATTAGATTCCATGCCATCCATATTAGCTTCCATTCCATTCTTTAAACCATGAATCTTAGCTTCCACAACTTTCTTCAATCCATCCATGTATTTCTTAAAACCATCCATCTTAGCTTCCATTTCGTTTTTTCTTACTCTTTGCGAGAGCGAAATTTGTTGCACTTGGTCTCGTAATTTTGATATATCATGTTGCACTTATTCCTCTTCATGAGTCATAGTAGAGCCTTCTGATGGCTTAATAGGTGTGGAATTATTTTTTGGGGGAATTTTAGAATCCAATACTGATATCCATGCTTCAATATGCCCTTGGAATCACTTCAATTTTATTTTTCAAACGAGACTTATGCAAATTTTAAAAAAAAAATACACACCTTTTTCTTGCTTTTGAGGAGCTCAATGTTGAAACTAATGTTTCTCTGTAATTTCAAATCCCCAATATTATATCTTCGGTCTTGTAGTATCCCTCTGAGACTTCTTTCCAATGCCATAGGTCAAACCTAATTTGGATACTTCAAGATAAAGTTATGCCTGATCTCCCACAATGTCCTAATTCTGGATTTCAATAGAGTGAACTTGTATTGCATGCCACATGTCACTTTTTTGACCTTCAGCTCTAAATTTGATACAAAAAAAAACTATTCTCTGTTCGATTTCTGGCACCTTTTACATAACTCCAATCTGATATTTGAAACGAAAGTTATGACGATTTTCCCCCGGCCACCTGTTTGAGATGAAATTCTAGAGCCTGCAAAAACTTTAACTTACTCATATCATATCCCCTAAAATATAGAGAACCAAGATCTAAAATATTTACACGAAGTTCCTCAAGAATTGGGCTCAAATGGGTTTTTTTTTCAACTTCTGAAACTTCGTAGAAATAATATTATAGTGAAAATTCCAACATGTTCTGTTTGCAACAGTGAAACCCTAGAATCCAAAGCTCTGATACCAAATTTTATGAAACCAACTCACAAAATAGAAGAAAACATAGATCAACGACTTAAAAATGAGCCTCTTCAAGGGGAAAACCTCCTTTACATTACATAAATGAACAATTCTTTGATGATACAAATGATAAAAGCCCATTTCTATATATAGGAGTCCAAGGGGTCACAATATAATCCTAGCCGACATAACAATAAAAATTTAAGGGCACAAAAATAATTATAGTGGGTTTATATGGGACACAATAATAACAATATGGGGACTACATGGGCACAACAATAAAAATAAGGGGGGTACATTACCAATAAAATTAAGGGGATACACTAGTATTATAGGGACCTAGCATAATCCCCGCTCTTTAGTGCACTGGTCAATCATTTTGCATAGCTTACCAAAGGCTAGGTCATCCTTTATTAATTATATACAACTCTTTAAGAAATTTATAATCAATATTACCTCTTTAGTAGCTTATATAGGTGTAGACATGTCATAGAATAGTGGCATGTCAAATATAGGAAATCCTTGTTATGCAGTTTAACTTAATGAACCCCATTCTTTGCCAACCATTTATGTTCTAGATTACTTTTAGGTATTTTTTTCCTTTATTGGATCAAGTATTGGATTTGGTTTTGTGAATTTATATACCCATTGGTGTGGTTGGAATCCTTGTTCTATTGTATGTGCTTTGGCCCTCATCCCTCCATGCATAACTGCTCCAACTTGTGGGTGGTATCTACATGATTTGACAACTATCATTTGTACATTTTTACCTCTCTTCTCCTACCATTTTGCAATTAGTCGAGGACCATATTATGTAGCATGGTCCAATTTTTTACAATATGTGAAAGTTTTGTATGGTTAGGTAAATCTCACATAATTTGTCTTGGCCACCTGTAGTTATAATAGATTATCAAACCTATGTCTCTCCCAAATCATCCTCTACCTTGACCTTGGAAGCCTTATCCTCTTCCCTGCATCCCTTGGCCTCTATCTTGATTATAAGCTCTAGGAATGTTATAGATCAACATTGTAATTTCAATTCCTTCTCCTTCTTGTACCCTATATGCATCGGTTGTGTGCTCCCTCATCAAATATAGAACATGAAATGTATGGATATCATGTCCTGCTGAATTTCAAGTCATAGAGAAGAGTTTGAATTGAGATTTAGTACTTCCACATCATAGGATAAGTTGTTGGAATTTGTCCATATACTCTATACACTTCACACCATAGCCCTTAACCTTTATCCAACATATTTTCAGCTCCTATAGTCATGTATTCTATCACGGTTGGTAATTTGTTCCAATCATGTCCCTCTTTCTTCCATTTAGTACACCATAATCCTACATGTGTTATCCCTACCTTTTGCTAGATCCTATAGTTGTATTATCAAGGCTACTAGCTTTGACTGAACTTGTGTCATCCATGCATTATTTTCACTTCCTACGGGACATGCTTCCAACTTCATGGTAGTTTCTAAGGCCCCAAACTACGAAGGAATTTTTTGTTGAGTTAACATAATGCGTATATGAGGCAACAATCCTGGAATAAACCATTCCTTATGTTGTGAATATAGAATTTGAAATATCAAATGATCCAATAAAATATTAAACCTTCGATTAAAGTTCCATACATATTAATTAACATTCTATTTATTCTCTGTAATATTTGTGATACACGAGTATTCTAATTTTGGTTTCTGGAATTATTTTAGCAATGTTTTCCTAATTTATCTAAATTATCAACCTTGTCCTACTGGTGCAGTAGCCTTATATTTCATATAACATGTAAGTGCACAATCTCTAAAGGTGGTCTCTAGATGTGAAACCTTCATTGGTTCATACTAAACCTATTTGATAGTCCATACTGCTTCCCACAAAAATCTATGTTGTTTGGGATCTTTTGTCCCAGTACCATGAAAGATAGGCATTCACAAAATAGGATAAATGGCTGGAATTTTTTTATATACATTAAAGCTTCCTGACTGGCTATGTGGTATTTGTAGTCCTTTTTTCTTACTATTTCCACTTCATTCACTATCTTTACTACTATCCATGCTGCCCTCGCTAATTGAAATTATTTTCAACAAATTGTTAGTTGATTGTACCTCTTAATTTGGAGACATGCGTGGGGTCATGGGTTCGACATAGGGTATGGCCTGAGCAGGGCCACTGAGATATGTTGGTTCTTGTTGTCTTGATTTGATCTGAAAATTTCCTTCCTTATTCTTTCCTCTTTCATTGTGCAATTATTTGTCATCTTCTATGTGTTATACTCTATTGGATAGGTGTTCTACATTGATTCGTTCTTCTTGATCTCTAACCTATTAATCTTAATAATTGTGTCGCCTTATTATTAATTTTATTATTTTTCTTGTTTTCATTCTATTTTTCACATGCTCTAACACATATCTCTCCCTTAGCTCACTTATGCATAAAAATATTACTCCACTACACAACACTCTGCTAACTTCTTCCGTCACACTCTCCTCTTGCATTGATGTGTGTTCTTTTACCCTTATTATATCTTTTGTGCTTCTATCTCTCTAATGTATTGATTCCCTATGCTCATCCATTATTTACTTGCATTAGTGTATGCCTCTTTGTTATTCTCTTGAGCCATCCGCTGGTCAACCTCCAATATCCCCATCATGCACAAAGTAATTCAACCACTCATGGTATAAAATTCCAATGACATGACTCCTTTGTTGTACAACAAAATTTTTATCTAGGTAAACAATGATATCAAGAATTTTCTTCACGCCCCTTTCAAAAATTCACTCTCGGTTGCACTATATGAATGAGTACCTTATATAGAAAACTCAACAACATAAGATTCCAATACACTATTTAGCCAGAATTATACATTGCGTGAGACCTTATTGCTGACAAATTTTACCCTTTAGATCAATTATGGAGTCTAATGTGGTACCATAGGGCACTGGGTTATGATATCCTCTAATAATATTTGCAACCACTTGGCCAGACAAATCAAGAATTCAACAAATAAAATTTCATGAAAATATGTAAAGGCATACCTTTCCAGCCATTTTTTAGGACCGATTTGCCGATTTTTTGTCTATTCCACCACAAATATATGTTCCTCCTCTTATACCCATGGTTTTATTTCTTCCCTATTAGGTCTCTACATCCCCTTCAATCATAGATATGATCCTAACAATGAAATTATTTGTTGGCATGAAGAGGGAAGATCCAAGTTTGGAATGAATTAGCCAACAAAATCCATTAGACTCCAGGCCTTTTGGAAACACCAGTGACCAAGTGAAGTCTCACCCAAGGAATCTATGATAGACTGCATGAACCTGGAATGTTCTGTAGTGATGAAGGAGGCATGGATCCTACGCTATCACTATTATATTCAACATATCATTAATTATGTTATTTATAAAAATAAAATGAGGTATACCCTTATTTTGTGTAGTAAATCCATCCTTAACAAACATTCAATAGAATAATAACAAAGAAAGCAATCAGTTTTTCACATTATGTGAAAGCAGATAAAATAAGCCAAAATAAATCCATTTATTATCATTGTAAAGTCTTCATTACAATCCCAATTGTCACATCTCACCATCCTAATAGATCAACATTACGGTGCGAGATCATATCTTAGAAGCATACAATGAATTTCTCAATCAAGTAATCCTTTCCCTTCACAACCTTAAGTTATTCATAGTTTTACATTTTGGGCAGAAGCCAACCAAAAAACCTATTTTACTATGGGCTATAAATAATACCATGGGAAAGACATTAAAAAATAAGCCTAATAGGTTTCCTTATTTTCCACCTTCCTGCATGCTAACCCTCAGTTGACCTTCCTGCACAGTACCCTTATGCATGGTGCTCTTTTGTGCAGATCCCAAAAATTTTACCTCAACATGCTACTCCAACAACTCACCTTTATCATTCATGTGTAGGATTCCCTTGGCTCCCCACTGATTTGAATATGGGAAAACTATTTTTTCTATGCTATCTCCCTCATCAGTTAAATACAAATGTGTTTAGGATCATCTCAAGTTAGCCATTCATGTGAGGGTTTATGTGTCAAATTATGTGTTTTTTAATGAGAAATTTATGAGTTAATTAGCTTTTAAAAACTCATGTACAACAAATGAAATGTAGATAAATAACACACATCATACACATAATACAGTAGCTGATAATAGAGTTCACCCCTCTTGGGCTACATCTCCATGGACCTGCTTCAACTGGCTAGGCCCTCTTGGGATTAATGATCAAATTTCTAGTTACATGAACCTATAGTGCTCTAATGGCTTTGAAACCTTCTCCTTGGCTTCATAAGACCCAAAAACCCCAAAAATGATTATTCAATCTCTGAAAAAGGTTTTCAGCTGATCTAGGCTTGACCTCCCATCCCGGTGGCCCTAGGATTCTTTAATATTCAAAGTGGAAAAAAAAAATTTAGAAGTGCTCCAACGTCGCTGCAACCTATCTCATTGTGTTTATAGCATGCCAATCTACTAAGAATGACTCTTTTAGAGCCAAAATTGGTTGAAAATTGCTTTAGATAGGCCTCATTCAATTTTTCCTAGTAAATTGCCTTAAAACTAGAGAGGACTCGAGTTAAGGGCGCCAAAGTTGGAGGCAACTCCTAATTTGGCGGGTTGGCTGAAAATCCTACCAAGTTAAACTCCGCTTAATTAATTGCTAAACTACAGATTAAACATCGAATAAGCCAGATTATGGCGCATTAAGCGCATTTATGCAAATCAAGGTTAGAATATGGATTAATTCACTTTAAGCAGGGTCTAAGGGGTAAATTAACTATTGAAGATTGAAACAAGAAACAGTGAAGGAGGCATCCTGAAACATCTTTCCTGATCCTAGTTGGAAAGTGATCACCAAAACTAGGTGGGGGCTACACAGGTGATTTTTGTCGCAAAGTCTATTTTTAGACTATGTCTATTTTTAGACATATGGATCATATTCTATGAGTTGCAGGATGCTATTTATGGATGGTTGATCAAGTTGGAAAAATAGATGGACTTCTATTTTTAGACATACTGGCGAGTCTATTTTAGACCGCCGCCTAAAATAGATCAGTTGAATATTATTAGCTCTTAATAATATTTGGACTATAAACATTATCTTATCCTCTTGGAGCACTTCAGTTCGAGCTACGGATGTGGCACATGTAGCTGACAGAAGGAATTACGCTATTCATAGGGGTTAGTTGAGCTATTGCATGGTTGACTTCAGTTGGAACTCATGTGGCAGAGTTTGGTGGAGTTGATGAGACAGTTGATGGAGTTGTGTTCGGTTTAACTTAGTTGAACTAGTTGTATTTAGTCTAACTGATAAATACACTAGTGAGAGTGGTGTGAATTAATTAATAATTAATTCACTAATTATTAACTCATAAATCAACTAAAGAATACATCAGTTGACTGCAGTGCATGGACGGTTCAGTGGAGACCAGTGTTAGAGGTGGGTGAAAGGGTGAGTCTACTATCAGTTGTGACTATAGTTGTGCATGATATTAGCACACACATTGATTGATATTGCCAATGAGGATTGCACAGTACAAGCCAAGGGGATTTGAACTTGGATCTATTCATTCTTCATATTGGATTGCGCAGTAGAGGCAGGAAGACAGGTGGAGTAGATTGGAGCATGTGATATGTATGGTCTGAGCTTGTTTTGTGTGTAGCATGTGAGATAGTGCTGAGAGCTTGTGAGGAGCTTTGTGCTATGTATTGTTACATGTTCTCTATCATTATAATATACAGATAGTTGGGGGTTTTCAGCTGTAAGCTTTCCCCATTACATACTGTGTTATATGTGTGCTTGATTATGTTTTAATGTGTGCATGCGACTACTTCTATTTCCGCAAATTGATGATCAATTGTAGAAGAGGTTATGTATTATGCATGAAGCTTAAATAGTGTGTAATCAAGATAATCTCGATGAATAATTCAGCTATTATTAAAATTTCTGCATGGTATCAGAGCAAAATTGATCATCAGATCTATTACAGTGATTACAATTTATTTCGGTAGACAGAGTCTGTAAGCGGGCCAGGTAGCCTCTGGATCCATCCTTTCTTTGAAAGGTGATATATCCAGTAAATGCCCCTATAGTCGATCTCTGTGCTAGAAATACTTTTTTCTCACAGATCAGAAGCGGTTGAGTTTTGAGCTGGTGGAATTCAAATTTGCAGTAGTGTTTTCTTGGTGTCGAAGTCAAAATGTCTTATCAAGGATTGCGATTGGAGTATGCCCTCGAAGGCAGCTAGAATTATATTGCATGGAGAGATAGGATGGAGGCGGTGCTCGATGAAAATGGGCTGAAGGTGTTCATAGATGCTGAATTTCCAAAGCCTAGCGATGCAGCCTTGGTTGAGGCTTGGCAAAAGAAGACAGCAAGGTGTCGAAGGATTCTGTTGGAGGGCGTGAAGGATCGCATAGTATCTAGCTTGCATGGTAAGGCTTCTCCATTTTTGATGTGGAAAGCCTTGACAGATTTATTCCAAAGCAAGAGCGACCAGAGGAAGTTGGCGCTCAAGGATAAACTCAGGAAAATAAATATGGAGAAGAATGACACTATTCCGGTATACTTGACAAAGTTTGTCCACTGCAGGGATGAGCTTGGGAGTGTAGGAGTTAGTGTGGATGATGAGGAATTGGTGAGCTTGGCTCTCCTTGGGCTTCCGAAGAGTTGGCATTCCTATTAGGATTCTATCAATGGTCGGGAGAAATTGCCAGGATGGGAGCGACTTTGGTCGGATCTTGTGCAAGAGGAGATAAGGCGGAGTACCAGGGACGGATCTTCATCAAAGGCATCTGATGAAGAGGATTGTGATTTGGTTGCCAAACCAAGGAAGGGGAAGGGCACGAAGAATGCTTCTCAATCCGGTGTGGATGGTAAAGAGCGTGACATGTCCAAAGTGAAGTGTTTTCACTGTCACGAGCATGGGCATTATGCCACGAATTGTCCACAGAAGAAGAAGAAGAACAAGCAGGCTGCTGGAGCTACAGCTGGTGAGGCTCTTGCCTCGCAATTTGAGCTGGACTTCTCATTGATCGCATGCATGGTGTCTAGTGCATTGGGATCGGGGTGGTATTTTGATAGTGGCACTTCCTTTCACATGATGGGAGATGTGAATCTTTTCAGTGATTTGGTGGAGAAAGATCTCCAGTTGCATGTTGAGTTGGGCGACAATGGACGATACAATGCGACCGGCATTGGTACCATAACCTTTCAGAGGGAGTCAGGTAAACTCATTCTTTTACAAGATGTAGTGCATGTTCTAGGTTTAAAGAAGAATTTGATCTCAGTCGCAATGTTAGAGGATAAAGGGTATGAAGTTGTCTTCAGAGAAGGAAAATTTTTCCTTCGGCACAAGGCAACAAGACAAGTCAAGAAGGCTGGGATTCGAGCAAAGAATCTCTACAGACTTGAAGTAGATGGGATGTCTACGGAGCTTCCTACTATTGGGAAGTGCAAGAAAGACATGCAATTGATGCTTGAGAGGGAGAAAGTTTTGCATGCATGTAATAGTGAACCTCAGGATGTGGAGCAGCCACAAGATGAGGATCATGGAGTGGAAGAAACCACTCATGCAGAGAAATTTCGTGCCAGATGGGCAGAGGGAGTGCATGCAGCTATACCACTAGGTGAGAGGTGGGGCGACATGCATGATTAATCCCAAGAGGAGATTTTTGGGCAGGATTCATGAGATGGTGTGGATCTCATGAGTTGAACCTGGCTACGAGGTGCCCACAGCGCAGCAGTAGCATGATCAGTTGGATTGATGCAGGCAGATCAAAGTGACAGTGTCGGATACTGGAGCGCGGATCAGAGTTGATAGCAAGTGCAAGAGTGCATGGGTGCAAGAGTTCAACAGCGCAGTGGTTCCTGATGACATGTGCAGTTGGCCAAGCAGAAGTCGAAGAATTTGATGATAGATGCTAGATGCATCAAGACTGATTGAGTTGTTTGGAGCCTATTCAGTTTCAGAGGAGTTGCAGAGCATATGCATGGAGTTGCATGGCGCTTGTGGAGGTTGCAGGGCGAATGCATGGAGTTGCATGTCGCATGCAAAGACAGTCCTTTCTTGTTGAGAGGGAGTGTTGAAAATGGCAACAAGAAACAGTGAAGGAGGCCTCCTGAAACATCTTTCCTAATCCTAGTTGGAAAGTGATCACCTAAACTAGGTGGGGACCACACATGTGATTTTTGTCGCAAAGTCTATTTTTAGACTATGTCTATTTTTAGACATGTCGATCATATTCTATGAGTTGCAGGATGCTATTTGTGGATGGTTGGTCAAGTTTGAAAAATAGATGGACTTCTATTTTTAGACATATTGGGCGGAATCTATTTTTAGATTGCCAGTCTAAAAATAGATATGTCGAATATTATTAGCTCTTAACAATATTTGGACTATAAACATTATCTTATTCTCTTGGAGCACTTCAGTTAAGTGCACAGATGTGGCACATGTAGCTGACAGAAGGAATTACGCTATTCATAGGGGTTAGTTGAGCTATTGCATGGTTGACTTCAGTTGGAACTCATGTGGCAGAGTTTGGTGGAGTTGATGAGACAGTTGATGGAGTTGTGTTCGGTTTAACTTAGTTGAACTAGTTGTATTTAGTCTAACTGATAAATACACTAGTGAGAGTGGTGTGAATTAATTAATAATTAATTCACTAATTATTAACTCATAAATCAACTAAAGAATACATCAGTTGACTGCAGTGCATGGACGGTTCAGTGGAGACCAGTGTTAGAGGTGGGTGAAAGGGTGAGTCTACTATCAGTTGTGACTATAGTTGTGCATGATATTAGCACACACATTGATTGATATTGCCAATGAGGATTGCACAGTACAAGCCAAGGGGATTTGAACTTGGATCTATTCATTCTTCATTGACTGCGCAAAAGAGAGGCAAAAAAGTGTGATAGGAGCAGACAGCATGTGATATGTATGATCTGAGCTTGTGTAGTGTGTAGCATGTGAGATAGTGCGTTGAGAGCTTGTGAGGAGCTTTGTGCTATGTATTGTTACATGTTCTCATCATTATAATATACGTAGATAGTTGTGGTTTTCAAACAAGTCTATATTACATACCGTGTTATATGTGTGCTTGATTGTTTATCACATGCGACTGCTTCTAATTCCGCAAATTGATGATCAATGGTAGAAGAGATTATGTATTATGCATGAAGCTCAAATAGTGTGTAATCAGGATAATCTCGGTGAATAATTCATCTATTATTCAAATTTCTACATTAACCTCGCTTAACCATACTCCAGCGCATTGAAAAATATCCGCTTGCTCACAGTCTTGTGGAAAGGTCTTATGGGAGGGGGATGACTCGTGGGGCTGGCCCCTTCCATACCCCCGTCAGAGAATATAGTGGGGGAGGTCACAGAGTCGATCCCCCTGACCTTTGCCCATCCCATTTATAATTTTTTCTTCGAAAAATACGCTCTCGTACCAAAGTTATACCATAGTCTTGGACTTTGGTTAATAAATCAAATGCACCGACATATAAACCTTTGGTATTAACAATAATTCAGCTCCTCCACCTTTGAACTTTGACATTTGATATTAATCAAAACATGCGGACTATGGTTAAATGTAATATGCTCCCACCATATAAATTAAACTTGGACCTTGGTTAATATGAAATTCGATTAGCGGTGAGGGTCCACCAAAGGGGGAACGTGGCGGCCCTTGGCTGCACCATGTGTCAGCCTCTGGTTTGGTTGTCCATCAATAAAAAAAATATACGAATTCAACCTTAGGAGCCAAAACATAAAAAAAAAAAAAATCACCTTCAAACCTTGACCGGTGAATCCTGCGGTGATACTGGTAATAGTGTGATTGGGTTAAATGGAGGAAAACCCAAATTTATAGTTTTTTACCTTGTTTGACCATTTTTTTGAAAATTTGTTTGTTCTGAACGATGGTCAGCGAGCTCTAACTTCCTCATACAGACTCCGTTTTGATTGAAACAAAATGTGCCAGATTCCTTGCAATGGGCCAGATCCGATCATTCTAGTTTGGTGCAATTATGAGCACTTTGAATTTTTGGCAAGTTTTTGCTCCCAATTTAGATTCCAATCAGCTGCCTCAATTGTAATGGAGCCACTCATGAAGTTAAGATCTAGATTTTTTCAAATAAAGGTCTCCTTAGGATTTAATGCATACAAATCAAAATAGTTACACAACAAAAATTCAAACTCCCTATAAGAGACAAAGGATGAGTCATTGGTATTGATATGTGTAAGTCATTTTCATCTCTTAACCATTTAAAAATAACGCAATTTCTTTTTAAGTCTATATAAAATATATAAAACAAAGATGAAATTTAAAAATAAAAAAACAAAATTAATACATGTTTATCCCTTCTCCAGTCTCTCACACATATTGAATGAAATACATTTTGCTAAAACTATAATTATAAATGTATTCCACCATTTTTTTTTAAATGAGATGAGTATGTTTTATTTATTGGAAGGATTTGGTTGGGTCGAGGCCGAATCAACCAACATTACATAGCAGCTAGTCATATTCTTGTTACAATTTAATTCTCGGGTCATGGTATGCAAGTTTGGAGAGGGCTTTCCTCGTTTATACTGAGTTCTCCTATCGAAGAAGGAATCCTTTGTTTTCCATGGAATCTACTTCCCTGTTTGAGCTTTTGAGGATATGGAAGAATTGGTAGGAGGTGAAGTCATGCAACATAATATTTAATCATCGCAATGACTTGTTGAGGACAACTTTGTTAAATTGGTCCTCCGAGTTGAGCTTTTTTATAAGGATTTCTGAGTCTCCAAAGGGTTGGAAAACTTTGATGCCTCTATCTCGAGCAATGTGGCAGGCTTTTAGAAGGCCTGGGATCCATGCATGGTTGTTTGTTCGCTGCCCAAGTCCCCAATAGAAATTATCTTTTCTGGGATCCATGCATGGGTTGTTGAAGGGAAAACTTACCATCTTTTACATCCAAATTCTAATTGTGCCATAATTACTCTTTATTGGTCCATTAAGACTAATAAGATCCTAGGAGTCTCATTCTAATTTTAAAATATAAAACATGACATTTTAATTAATTTATATATATATCTATATATATATAACTTAATTTTATTCTAATTTTAAAATATGAAACCTGATATTCTAATTTATATATATAACTTAATCACATTCTAATCTTAAATTATAAAACATGATATTCTAATAGGTATAACTTACTAAATTTTAAACCAATTTGTTAGTATTTTTTTATTTTTTTCTTGTAATAAATTACTTATTAATAAATTATATATAACTTATTAATAAATTGTTAACTTAAAATTGAAAATTTTAAAATTTAATTATGAAAAGGGTCAAATAATTTCCTTGAAAGTGTTATATCATATTCTATGAAACATTATTGTTTTGACTATTTTGTAATAAACGAATAATTGATAAAGAGGAATATACTAAACCGCGTCTCATTCTCTAGCTATTTTATTGTCGTGTCTCAGTATGCTGTGTCGTGTGTCAGTATGTTTGTCTTTGTTTATACGTGTATTTGATGTATAAAAGTTAATAATTGGTTGCAGTTAATTGTAATGATGAGTATTTGAAAGAGGAAAGGTTGTTGGAATGATGAATGTTTATTGTGAATATGGTTAGGCTATGTTTAATTTAATTCTATATTTTTATTTTTAGGTTTGTATTTTAATAGATGGAATGTTTTTTTAAAATATGATAAATTTAAAATTATATATTTATTTTAATTATTTTAATTATAAATTTATTAAGTGTTGAGAGGGATCAAATTTTTGAAGATATAAATTTATTTTAAAGTGAAAATATATTTAATTTTTCTAAGTTTAATAGATCTGGGGTTAAGATGGATCTAGGATGGTTTTTATATACACACATACCATATCTACGATGGATTTATTTCTCCCTCTTTTTCTCCTTTTTCTTTCTCGATCTTCCCTCGTACTCTACTCTCTCCTCTCTCTCAAGTCCTCCTCTCTTTCGTCCTTCCCCTATCTCCCTTTCTCTCCCACCTTCCTCTCTCTCTACCCCATATCTCTCTCTTTACCCTACAACTTTGTTATTATCTCCCTCACTCTCTCCCCACCTCTTCCCCCTCCATCTTTATGTCTCCATTTCTCTCTTCCCTTTCTCTCCCCTCTCCTTCTCTTTGTCTTCCCTCTTCTCCTCTCTCCCTCTCTCTCCATCTCTACCTTGTCACTCCCTCTCTCTCTACCTCTATCTCTTTATCTCTTTGTTCTTCCCTCCCTTTCTCTCCCCCTCCAACTCAAACTCTCTCTCCCTCCTTCTCCTCCTCTCTCTCTCTTCATTCCTCTCTCTCCCTATCGCTCTCTCTCAGTGTCTCATCCAAATCTCTCTCTCTCTTTCTTTCTGGCTATCCATATCATGGATAATTTTCACTCTATGTAATTACATGTTAATGATATCTATGGTTAAGAAATTTGTTATATTGTAAGTACTAATTTTTTATATGCGTATAAATTAAATTTAAATATGGTTATGGAATCATTATTAGTCTCTACCAAGGTGGGACTCAAACAATCGTTTTGTCTGTTGATCACTATTAGTTTAACATTTTCCAATGAAAATTATAATGTTTAACTTTGAAAAATAAATATTTTTTTTTCAATATTATTAAAAAAATAATTTTCAAACATTTGATTGGACCATAACTTGAATTTCTTATTCCAGTCTTTGCACAATATAATGTGAAGTAGATAGTTGTATTAGGTATTTTATGCCATAATTTATGGATATCGTTGCAATATTCATGCATGATTTTTAGATATTTGTGTAGTGATTTTTTGTTCTTAAGTTTTGCAAGAAAACCATCCAAAAATAAAATACTTGAAAATAATTTATACTCAAGTAAGTAACATATCTACTATCAATTACTTCCCACCATAATTTAAGCAAATATTTGCATAAAAAATGGATAGGAATAAGATGTAAAAAACATACTTATAGGAGTTATAATAGGTAAAAATATACTTACAAGAGTTACTTCCCACCATTATTTATGTTTTCTTCAACACTTATGTAAGAGTTAGTGCCAAAGAAATTCTATAAGATGAATTGTCCATAAAAAATTATTAATTTAACATTGACCAAAGTAGCTTATCATTATTTATGCAATTTTCTAGAGAACATAATTTCTAACTTGAGATGGAGGGACGTAAAACAATTTTCTTTTAATTGTGCCACATATAAATGTTAAATTTTATGTTAAATGTCTCATATACAGGGTTGAAGAGAGCCTATAAATAATGTTATTATAATGTTTTTTAAGGATTTGGACTTGGACTATGTCCTAAGACTACTTCTACTTGGCTAAGAGCTAGTTTTCCTCAAACATAAAGAAATTGGTTAATGTCCCAAGACTCAGAGGCATTTGAGATGAGCGAAAGTGCCCTGTGGTTTTTCCTTGAATAACAGTGACAAGTCAGCTTGCATTCACATATTACGTTGCAGTGAGAGATAAATATCCTCACTTCTTATTAGACAACTGAATTATGATAGAATTTCCCATTATAAGAAAAAACAAAACAAAAACACTTTTTACAATTTAAAAGTTTTTTTTACCCATTTCATTTTAATTAAAAAAAAATTATTTAATTATATTTATAAATTACAAATTCGAGATTTTACATGCCCTATATAAATATTATTTATTATATTCGAGAAAACTAAATTTCAACTCTATTTTTTATTCCTAATTTTTAAATATTGATTACAATCAAAAGCTGATTATTTATTTTTTAAATATAGATTACAATGAAAGTTTTAATATTATGGATCAAAATCCAAGCTCTAATATAACGAGGGAATGTGACACAGATTTAATAAAATAGTACTTTTCTTTAAAGACAAAACTCATGCTTTATTTACTAATCAATACATTTAATTTGTGAGGTAGGGATGTTATAAACTCTACAATGTTTTTTAATTTACATATTTTGTTAAAATTTAATTGATAAAATGATAAAAATAATTAAGTTTTATGGTTAATTTAATAGATAAAATAATAAAAATAATTAAAGTTTATGGTTAGATATAAAGAACATTTTTAATAATTATAATATATTTTTTAAATTAATTTATTATTATTTTAATATATAAATAGAAATTATATATATATATATATATATATATATGAGAGAAATATATGGGATTTTATAAATGTGATATTTTTAATATATATATCTATATGGGATTTTGTAAATGTGTTTGTCTTTTTCAATTACATGTATTTAAAGCTTATTATAATTATTATATTATTATTATTATGGGGCAAAATTTGATAATGTCACTATGACAGACCATTTAAAGTTGATTTGCAATATTAATCCTACTAACATAAATTAATGTATTAATGTATTATAAATAATTTAAATATAATTTAATATTAACAACATAATTATCACAACATTTTCACAATCACAATCCATTGGGCTTTATGTGAAAAGAAATCGTAAGCCACTTATTACAGGTGTTGACCTTTTCATGTCTATCATAGAAAGGTGGATTTGGGACCATTTTTTAACACAAATAACCGAAGGTTGAATTCCTTTCTTAGCATTGACTACTATAAATTAATGTGTTGTGAACTGCCTCCTAATTAAAAATTGACTTTAATAAAATTTAAATTAAACAACATGATTATTGTTTTTAACAATGATAACTATCACAACCCATGAAGCTTTATGTAAAGGGAAGTTGTAGGTCACACATCAAGCTTTAAGTAAAGGGAAGTTGTAGGTCACACATGATGAACTGAACTTTAACCCATGAAGCTTTATGTAAAGGGAAGTTGTAGGCTACACATAATGATGAACTGGACTTTTCATATCCATGGTAGTGTCACATGATAAAATTTATACCATATATATATTTGCAAGGGGAATCACAAGGCTCCTGATTATGGCATGTAAACTTGATCCTAACACCTGATAACATTTTTTTATAAAATTTATTTTTAATAAAATTGTGTTGTGATTTTTTTTGGTTATCATGTTATCATATGTGGTTGTATTTATTTTACAATAGTGATGTGTAATTTTGTATGTGCTTAATTTGAAGTTGACATGTGTCTCTTAAAATTATTTTAAATGAATAAATATTGACGGTTATATTAGAACATAAGTGATTATACATATTTGGTTAGTTTTAATTAAACACATTATAAAACATTAATCAGCGCTTTCCTATTGTGATCAGTTGTTTCATTGATATTTCACTTTCACTCTTCTAGTACCAAATAAAATATTTCAATATCTAAGTTAAAAAATATAATTTTATATAACTTTACAAAGATAAATAATTAAAATAAAAAATAAGAAAAAATAACTTTTATTTCTCTTATAAATAAATAAAATGTATAACTCATTCAATTTTGAATATAAAATAATAATAATAATAATAATAATAACTTATTCAATAATAAAAATTATACATGGTCTATACAAAGAGACAAAAAAACCACTATAGATTTATCTTAATCACATATTTATTTATTGACATGTAAATATTTTTTCAAGTTTTGCATTCTAAAAAGAAGCTTGCATATAATGAGATTTGATCCCTCTGATATTTTGGCAGATCTATGATTAAGATGTATCTATACTATATAGTGATTTAATGAGAAAATGAATTTGGTTTAGTGACTAAATCATATAATTTATTTGAAGTTATGTTTAAACCTTTGTGTTATTCTTTATTTATTTAAAAGTTAATAACATGATGATCATGAATTAAGAACTCATTAGATGGATTTGTTTATAAAATGATTTACATGTAAATAGTTCATAAGAAAATGCTCATATAGGTGATCATGATTTACATGTAAGGGTTTGATAAAAATAATTACAATACCTCTTTTTTTTAAATAAATTTTTTTATTATTTTTCAATTACTGAAAGTATTATTTCGAAGTCTAGAAGTGTTGAATAGACTCATTAGATATCAAAATTGAGTATTTCCTTTCTACTTTTCATGTTATTTCTAATAAGTTTTGAAGATGTCGCCAATTTGTACAAATTCTTCCGTGTGAGAATGATATTTTAGTTTTATTCAATATCCCTAGTAGGTAAGCTAAATGAATTGTAATGGATGGTCACATAAGTGGCCATGATATATATGTAAATGGGCTAAATGAATTTTGAAAATGAAGTCAATTTGTTGCTTTTATAATGTTATTAGACATGCCCTAATTTGGGTAGTTTAAATTACTTTCTACTCCTTTTTATTAATTTAATATATATGGACGAATTATTTTTTCATTTTTACATTTTATGGGAAATTTTATAATTGTGTGTTTATATTAGAACTAAAGTTACCAAGTGTATGTTGGAAGATTTGTTGTCATTGGTGTCAATTATAAGGGAGCATATTTGGATCAATGTAGAACAACTTGGATCAATCAATACCAAGGGGAGCATGTTTATTGTCATTGATGTCAATATTAGTATCATCATTGATGTCAATATTAGTGTTTTCATTGATGTAAATATTCTAGGGACTATGCTATTGTCATTGATTTGAATGTCAAGGGAAGTGCATATGGAAACACAAGGAAAATCCTTAGAACAATAGTCAATGAAATAGTTTGGATTAGCATATTAGTGCATCGACACAACTTGAATGAGACTTGGAAACTCTTATTCATTTCAGGGGGTCCCAGCATGTTCAACACTTAATTGTAAGAGTGTCAAAAATGATGTCAGACTATAAAGCCATTGAATGTATGTGGCTTTCGATGAAAGGATTGGGAAACCTGCAAGTTCTTACCAAAACCACCATCGAACCCCCAAAAACCACTTGAGGTGATATGGAATAAGTTTAGGGTGATGTGGAATTGGTGGGGCCTAATGTGATAGGTTTAAATCAATAAAAAAACATAATTTTATGTGGAAACTGATAGAACTGATAGTAATATTTCCATACAAGGTTTTTCCTATCAGGCCCTTAGAAAATCAATTTAATGGTTGTCAATACAAGAGTTTGCAGATTTTCTTGATATCTGATATGGTTGGCCCCTAGCCAATCCCTTGGTCATAGAGTGCTTAAGTATTAGTGCTTAAAGGATAAGAGCCCTCAAGTGCCTAGAATAGTAGGTGTGTAAATGTCAACATATTTATTTGATACATGATATGGTTGGCTCCTTGTCAAGCTCTTGGTCATAGAGTGCTAAGATATAGCGTATGAGGGCTAAAAGCCCTTTTTGTAACTAATTTAACCTTGGGATGTAATATTTAGATTCACTCAATATAAAGGTAAAATATATTTCTATTCTAGGTTAGAATAATACAATTCGCTAGTTGTGTTTAAATGTTACAAAATATAAAATGAGTTAAATCTAGAAGAATGAAAAAGTGGAAGATGATAAATTTCTCATTGGTTTTGATGTAGTCTCGTTATTCACCAAGATACCCTTCAGAGATGCAACCATGGTTGTCTATGAGGTTTTTGACACTGAAACAAATAAGCTTGTTGAATTTTGTCTTCATTTGAAATTCTTTAGCTTCCAAGGATAATACTATGAACAGGTCAGCAATGTTGCAATGTGATCCCCGTATCACTTATTGTATCCAACCTCTACATGGAAAATTTTGAAAATTTAGTAATTGAATCATACCCCTTAAAATCGAATTGATGTAAAATGTATGTCGATGACACTAAAGTTAAATGGAAGCACAGAAAAGAGGATCCAGAGGCTACCTGGCCCGCATGCAGACTCTGTCTACCGAAATAAGTTTGTGATCACTGTGATGATCAATCTCTGCTTCAATAGCTCTGATACCATGTAGAAATTTGCTGAATAATGATTAATTATCCACCAAGACTATCCTGATCACATATCAATTAGAATTCATATGCAACACATAATCTCTTCCACTCAGATCATCACACATGCGGAAATAAAACAAGCGAAAGCACATCAATTCATCATATACATTAACACAGTATGTATGGGGAAAGCTTATAGCTGAAAACCCCGCAGCTATATGTGTATATTATAATGGAGAAAACATGTAACAAAATCAGTACAATACTCCTCACAAGTACTCAGTACTATCTCATGAAGTTACACACAAACTAGCTTGGTTTTGAACAAGTCACGGGTTCAAAACACATCCACTAATTGCTTGCCTCTATTGCGCAATCATGGTCTGTCTAAATAGAGATCCAAGGTTCAAATATCCTTGGCTTGACAGCACAATCATCATGGGAAATTGCCTCCAAGTGTGGTGCAAATCTCATGCACAACTGATGTCACAACTGATAGCTGTACTCACCCTTTCATCTACCTCTTTCATTGGTCTCCACTGAACTGTCCATGCACTGTAGTGAACTGATGTGTTCTTGAGTTGAATAATGAGTTACTAATTAATGAATTAAATAATATTTTATTCACTCCACTCATTACTAGTTGATTAGCTAGTTAAACTAATCTCAACTAGTTCAACTAAGTTAAACCGAACACAACTCCACCAACTGTCTCATCAACTCCACCAAAATTCTGCGACTGAAGTCCTAACTGAAGTCAACCATGCATGAGCTCACCAAACCCTTAGGAATAGCGTAATTCCTCTGTCAGATGCATGAGCCACTTCCAAGGCTTGAACTGAAGTGCTCCAAGAGAGTAAACTGAATTTTATAGTCCAAATATTATTAAGGGTAAATAATATTTGACTTCCCTATTTTTAGGATAGGCAGTCTAAATATAGACTTCGACCTATAGGTAAAAAAATAGAGGTCCATCTATTTTTACCAACATTACCAATACTCCAAGAATAACATACTGCAACCCCTGGACCATGCTCCATATGTCTAAAAATAGACATAGTCTAAAAATAGACTTTGCGCCAGAATTTGCCTGCGGGCCCACTTAGTGAAGGCGACTTCATTTCACTAAGCTCCATAATCTTGCTGCATTTTCAACACTCCCTCTCAGCAAGATATGGATTATCTGCAACCCCTATCCTGCCTCTGTGGAATTCAAACTTGCTCCTGGTGAGCGCCTTCGTCAGAATGTCGGCATCTTGATCCTCCGTGGGAACATATGAAAGCATCATGATTCTCCGCTGAACACAATCTCTGATATGATGGTACCTGATGTCGATATGTTTGGACCTATCATGAAATACTGGATTAGCCGAGAGCTTGATGCAGCTCTGGTTATCACAGTAGATCACCGTAGGCTCCAAATGCAACCTGAACAAACCTGCGAGGATCTTCCTCATCCAAATAGCCTCACATGCAGCCAAGCTTGCTGCCATGTACTCGGCCTCTGCTGAACCGAGTGCCACGGATCTCTGCTTCCTGCTGTACCAGGAAACTGCTGTCGACCCAATGCTGAAAACTCCTCCAGAAGTGCTCTTCCGGTCCGTTGGACTCCCTGCCCAATCTGCATCAATAGTTTTAAAAGCCGCTACATCCTCCCATCCGTAATTTCATAGACCAGTATCTCGATGTGCTTCTAATATAACGCAATACTATTTCGTTATTTCATTTCAAAAGAGTCAGAAGCCAATCTATAGCTTGCGAAAGTCAAGTTACCAAAGATAGCATATATCGTGTCATGTATTGACCAGAGACATAAGCGACCCCACCAACCGTCGATAGACAAGTGGGCATCCACTACCTCCGCCTTGGGCAACATCCTCCTTCCTCCAACCACCAGAAGAGGAGGTCAACAAAGCCAGCAAATTTCTGCATGTTGAACCTCTCCAGACCCTCCCAGGCATACTGCCCCGAGAACAAGCCCCTCATCAGCACACAACTCCAATCCCAGGAAATAATGGAGGATGCCCAAGTCCTTCATCTCAAACTCTCGTGCAAGATCCTCCTTGCATGAAAGTATCAACTGCTCATCGCCAGTCAAAATCAGATCATCTACATACGGTACGATGATCAACAGCTTCCCCTCCACCACAATCTGGTACAGGTTTGGATCCGCCTCACTCTTGGAGAATCCAAGCCCGGTGAAGTAGCTGTCTATCCGAGTGTACCAAGCACGAGGTGCTTGCTTAAGCCCGTACAATGCTCTCTTGAGTCGGCACACATGCGACTCACTGCTGAAGATCTCAAAACCTTCAGGCTGCTCTATGTACACCTCCTCCTCAATAACTCCATCGAGGAACGCAGTCTTCACATCCATCTGATGAATGTGCCACCCCATCTGCGCTGAGAGAGCAAGGATCGTCCGTATGGAAGAGTACCTTGCGACAGGTGCAAAAGTCTCCTCATAGTCGATCCCCTCGATCTGTGAGAAGCCACGGGCGACAAATCTCGTCTTGTACTTCTCCACACTCCCGTCAGCCGCCTGCTTCACCTTGTAGATCCATCGCGAACCCACCACTGATTTCCCAACCGGTCTTGGGACAATCTCCCATGCACTGTTCCCGACGATCGAATCATATTCCTCGATCATGGCATCAACCCATGCGGGTTCCTCCACAGCTTCCTCAAAAGAGGATGGCTCTGTCACAACACATTGACTCACAAGAGCCATGGACCCAAAGGTATCGATCCCGCACGCTCGTTCAAGGAGGCCGTATGCGGAGCTCACAACTCCTCTGCAGATGTCGAGCCACGCTTCGCCTTCTAGAGTGACACCTTCGATGAAGAAGCCGCATCTGTCACCTTATTACTTTCCCAATTTCCTGTGGCTGATCCACATCCGGAAGCTCCTCCTTAGGAACTAACAGCTCCTCATCTGCATGCAAGTGTAGCTCCCTCTCAAGCGAACACTGCATGGCTTTCTCCTCCTGAAATTTTATATCCCGTCACACAACAGTCTTGCGACTGTCTGAAAAATACACCCGGTAGTTATGAGGTGTATCAGTGTACCCCACAAATATTCTAACCTTAGCGGTTGGATCCAGCTTCCTTCTTGCATCCTTCGTCACATGTATGTAGACAAGAGAACCAAAAATCCGCAAATGGGAAATATCAGGCCTCTTCCGACAGCCTCCCCAGCTGTGTACTCATGCCTAGAACCTTGTGAGGACAATGGTTCTACACATACACTGTTGTATTGCATGCCTCAGCCCACAAGTGAAGGGGTAGGCCCTGATCATGCAACATCGCCCGTGCAGCACCCACGATCGTTCTGTTCTTCCGCTCAGCCACCTCGTTCTGCTGTGGGTTATGGGGTACGATGAGCTCTCTCCGAATCCCTTCTGCGCTGCAGAACTCCTTGAATTCAGCCGAGATGAATTCACCACCGTTATCACTCCTTAGAGCAATAACCTTCTTCCCCGACTCCTTCTCGACCAGTGCTTTAAACTCACAGAACTTCGCGAATGTATCGCTCTTCTTCGACATGAAGAAGATCCAGCACTTTCGAGAGAAATCATCAACAAAGATCACATAATACCTGTGCTTTGCTGTCGAAGCAACTGAGGAAGGACCACACACGTCTGTGTGAACTCTCTCAAGGATCGTCGTGGCGCGACTATCCTTCTCGTGAAAGGTGGCTTTCACATACTTCCCCAAGGTACACCCCTTGCACTAATCTGACTGCACAAGAGTGCCCTTAGGAAGCCCAGTAGAAATCTGCTGCAGGATCTTCAAAGCTCCATGGTGAAGGTGGCCCAATCTCCTGTGCCACAGTTCGCCCTCATCATCCCGGCTCACCACTTCTCCCACCTTGCATGCCATTGTTGCGCAGCCATCTACTTGCAACTGATAAAGGTTCTTGGTTCGAACCCCTATCTTCCGGGTCTCTCCAGTAGTCTTACTGCGCAGGAAGGCTTTTCCTTCGCCGAAGACCACATCATACCCCTTATCCTCCAACATCGCCACAGAGATCAAGTTCTTCTTCAATCCAGGTACATGCATGACATCCTTCAACACGAAGGGTTTACTAGACTCCCTCTGAAAGGATATGGTACCGATACCAGTCGCACTGTATCTACCATCATCGCCCATCTCGATGTGCACACCCAGATCTTTGTCCTCCAGATCTGAGAACAAATCTCGATCTCCCGTCATATGAAATGACGCACCGCTGTCCAAGAACCACATCGATCCCAACACACTTGAAACCAAGCATGCGATCAGTGAAAAGTCAAGCTCGAACTGTGAAGCCAAAGCTTCTCCATCTGCAGATCTTCCCGCTTGCTTGTTCTTCTTCTTCTTTGGACAATTGGTAGCATAATGTCCGTGATCATGGCAGTGAAAACACTTCACTTTCGCCTTATCCTGCTTCTTGCCCTTAGCACCGGAATGAGAAGTTTTCTTACCCTTCCCCTTCTTTTCTTTGGCAACCAAAGCGCAATTTTCTTCATCAGCTCCCTTTGATGAAGATCCATCCCGAGTAGTCCCCCTTATCTCCTCCTGCATGAGATCCGCCCAAAGGCGCTCCCATCCCGACAGCTTCTCCCGACCATTGACACTATATTGATATGAGTGCCAAGCCTTAAGAAGACCAAGGAGAGCCAGGTCGACCATGTCCTCATCTTCAACAGTCACCCCCACACTTCCCAGCTCATCTCTGCATTGAGTGAACTTCGTGAGGTATTTGGCGATACTGTCGCCTTTCTCCATCTTGATGTTCCTGAGCTTATCTTTGAGCGCCAGCTTCCTTTGGTCGCTCTTACTCTGGAATAGATCCGTCAAAGCTTTCCACATTAAATATGGAGAAGCCTTTCCATGCAAGCTGGATACAATATGATCCTTGACGCCCTCCAACAGGATCCTTCGACATTTCGCCATCTTCTTTTGCCAGGCTTCGACTTCAGCAGGATCAGTGGGCTTTTGGACATCCGTATCTACGAACTCCTTCAGTCCATTATCTTCTAATACTGTCTCCATGCGATCCTTCCATGCAACATAATTCGAACTGCCTTCAAGAGCATATTCGAGTCGCAAACCGTTGAAAGACATTTTCAACTCCGGCACCAAGAAAACAAAACTGCTGCAAAATTCGAATTCCAACTCAAATCTCAACCGCCCTTGATCTGTGAGAAAAAATTATTTCTAGCACAGAGATCGACTGCAGGGGAATTTACTGGATATATCACCTTTCAAAGGAAAGGATGGATCCAGAGGCTACCTGGCCCGCATGCAGACTTTGTCTACAGAAATAAGTTTGTAATCACTGTGATGATCAATCTCTGCTTCAATAGCTCTGATACCATGTATAAATTTGATGAATAATGATTAATTATCCACCGAGACTATCCTGATCACATATCAATTAGAATTCATATGCAACACATAATCTCTTCCACTCAGATCATCACACATGCGGAAATAAAACAAGTGATAGCACATCAATTCATCATACACATTAACACAGTATGTATGGGGAAAGCTTATAGCTGAAAACCCCGCAGCTATTGTGTATATTATAATGGAGAAATCATGTAACAAAATCAGTACAATACTCCTCACAAGTACTCAGTACTTTCTCATGAAGTTACACACAAACCAGCTTGGTTTTGAACAGGTTACTGGTTCAAAACTCACCACTAATTGCCTTGCCTCTATTGCGCAATCATGGCCTGTCTAAATAGAGATCCAAGGTTCGAATCTCCTTGGCTTGACAGCGCAATCATCATGGGCAATTCCTCCAAGTGTGGTGCAAATCTCATGCACAACCGATGTCGCCATTGATAGCTAACTCCACCCTTTCATCTACCTCTTTCACTGGTCTCCACTGAATTGTCCATGCACTGTAGTGAACTGATGTGTTCTTGAGTTGAATAATGAGTTAATAATTAGTGAATTAAATAATATTTAATTCACTCCACTCATTACTAGTTGATTATCTAGTTAAACTAATCTCAACTAGTTCAACTAAGTTAAACCCGAACACAACTCCACTAACTGTCCCATCAACTCCACCAAACTTCTGCCACTGAAGTCCTAACTGAAGTCAACCATGCATGAGCTCACCAAACCCCTAGGAATAGCGTAATTCCTCTGTCAGATGCATGAGCCACTTCCAAGGCTCGAACCGAAGTGCTCCAAGAGAGTAAACTGAAGTTTATAGTCCAAATATTATTAAGGGTAAATAATATTTGACTTCCCTATTTTTAGGATAGGTAGTCTAAATATAGACTTCGACCTATAGGTCAAAAGATAGAGGTCCATCTATTTTTACCAACATGACCAATACTCCAAGAATAACATACTGCAACCCCTGGACCATGCTCCATATGTCTAAAAATAGACATAGTCTAAAAATAGACTTTGCGCCAGAATTTGCCTGCGGGCCACTTAGTGAAGGCGACTTCATTTCACTAAGCTCCATCATCTTGCTGCATTTTCAACAGTAATTGAATCATACCCCTTGAAACCAAATTGATGTAAAATGTATGTCGATGACACTAAAGTTAAATGGAAGCACAGAAAAGAGGAACTCCATAAATTCGTGTAGCACATTAATGGAATATTAGATGAAATCAAGTTTAGAATGGAACTTGAAGAAAATAATAGTATTTTGTTGACGTATTAATCACAAGAGAAAAAGATGGGAATTTAGGAAATCAAGTATTCATAAAAAAACATATACTAAAAACTATCTTAATGTAAACTCTCACCACTATCTTGCTGATCTGAATAAGGGGAAAACTAGTTATTGCTATGCTAGCTCCCTCATCAGTATTAAAAATGTGTGATTATGATCATCTCATGTTAACCACTTGTGAAGGATTTTATGTGTGTAGTTTCATGTGCTTTTGATAATCAAATTATGAGTTAAATAGTTTTTAAAAACTCATATACAACAATTTAAATGTAGAAATATAACTCACAGCAATCACATAATACAATGGATGATAATGGAGTTCACCCCTCCTGGGCTACATTTCCATGGACTTGCTTTAACTATCTAGGCCCTCTTGGGATTAAGAGTAAAATGTATGATTACAAGCATCGGTATTTCTCCAATGGATTTGAAATCTACTCCATTGGCTTCAAAGAATTCAAATACCCAAAAAATGACTATTCAATCTCTGAATTTGGTTCACAGATAATCTAGGCTTGACCTCCCATCCTGGTGGCCATGGGCTTATTTAATCGCCAACGTGACAAAATCACCTTCAAATGTGCTCCAAATCCTCTGAAAATTGTACCACTGTGTTCATAACATCAAATACATCTAAAAATGATTGTTCATTCACTCCATTTGGCCTTCAAATGATCTGGGCATGACCTTCCCTCTTGGTGGCCTTGAGCTTCAAAATTCTTCAAGAAACCAAAAACACCTGTAGATTTGCTCCTCTAACTCTGAAAGTTATTCCAATGGTTCATAGCATGCCAATCTACTAGGAATGACTCTTTCTGTGCTGAAATTGGTCAAAATTTTCTCAAGATAGGCTTCATTTAATTTTCCCCTAGATTCTGCCTCTAAATCTGGAGAACTGCAAGTTAGCTCCGATAATTTTGGAAAATCCGTCGGATTTGGTGATTCTGCCAAAATTTCTCCCAACTTTTAACTGATAATATGCACTTAATGGTCTGTTAACTGCGCATAAACGCGTTTTTTTTAGTGCTGGGTCGAGGTTATATGGTGCGGTCTCATGAGGAGGAGGGTTGGCCTATGGGGTTGGCCCCCTCCTTCCTAAGCCATTAGATTCTGCTGCATAACAAATACAATGTGGGTGCTTTCCTTTTCAAGTCTCAAGGGCATAGCCCATTGGTAAATGGCGGTAGTGTTTCGAACCCCGACCTTCACCCCTCCATACATATGTTTTTTTCAATGTATAAACTACGCCATCAGAAACCTTTGCATAAATAATATATTATCTGAACCATGTAATATAACCTTTGCCAAGCATTAAATCTGCACTCCTCCATAATATGCCAACCGAATATGTATTTCATATTTTGGAACTTAGGTTAAATAAATATTTCACCACCGTGATAATGCACCAACCTCCACTATTCGAAATATGGATATATCCATTGCAAATTTCCCCCCATTAATTAGATCCGACCTTGGGTTTAATGAAATGCACACTTACCATAGGTTTGTTCCACCGTATATACATAATAATTGGACAATATTTCATGCCACCATATCCAATATTAAATTCAAACCTTAGAACCTTAAGAATAGGAATATGACCTGTTAGCCCCCTATAAATTCCTTGACAAGCAAGCAAGGGGCTAATTTGTTTTACGAGCCTTCAAGGAATGCATTTCTCTTGAAAACACATCATCCTTGAAGCCTCTTCGTGCTCTCTTCCCTTTGATTATTTCCCTCTGTTGTTCTTGAGTCAATAAGCCTCACTGATGATGATAAATTGTGCTCCTAAAGGCCTTCATTTGCCCCTTGTACCCCTACAGAATTCTTCATTTCATCCCTTTTCCCCTTTTTCAAAGCCTCCTTTCCACCCCAAAATCCCTCCCTTAGTCCTTCTAAATCATCCCAAAAACCCCCTCTAAATCCAACACACACCCCTGGTGTGGTTTAAATTCCCCTTCTTTCCCCTATCGTTACCCTTTATTGGCCTTAAAATGCACTAAAATTGGGCCAAAAACCATATTTTCCATATAAGTGGGCTTAGCACCTTTCGGCCCTAGCCCCCTCAACCTTTTCTCCACGTGACCTGGGTGCTAGAACCAAGCGCTAGCCCAGACAGCGCTTATCGCAGATGGATATCGGGCGCATTATTAGCAGTCGATCTGATTAGATTGGATGATCTTCGCAGATCAGCGCTGCGCCGTGGCCCACCCCGTTCACTCCTCCGATTGCCTGTTCACCATCGATCTGACCTACAAATCAACGGTCCGTATTTCACTCGCCTGGTGGTCCCCGTAGCCACGCCCTGTATGAAAACTGTCGGTTTCCATGCACTGTTTAAAAACCGCCCCCCATCGTGCGTTAAAGTTCGACGTTTGACCCGGCCCATCCAATGGTCATCACTCCACGGAGCTGCGCGGGAATTAGCCCAAGGAAAAATACACCCATGACCCACCATTTTTTTCCCTCCTCCGTGTCCTCAGCCGTCGATCTCCTCCTAAGATCAGACGGTCCAGATTTAACACATGCCCTGCCATCAACCGAGTCCCGCCATGTCACCATTCCACGTGTTTTTTTCGCATTGTCGTCGGCTCCCCTATATATTTCGTTCAAGGCTAAAGTGTCAAATTTCTGCATTCCGCCAACTTTCACCATGACTAGTTTCCATTGTTCACTGCGTTTTCCGCCATCAACCTGCAACTGTTTTTGACATTTCACCAGTCTCCACGTCCATTCTCATTGACCCCACCGCATTCACCATCCCCATGCATGATCTTCTTAACATGTTTCGTGTTTTGCAGGGTTACAGGCAGGCGAAAAACTGCCATGGTTCATAGTCACTGTTACAGTGGCAAGGAATGCAAGGAGGACCATGTTAAGAGATCGAAATCATGAAGAAAGGGTTAAGAAGACGTTATGACAGGGCTCGCATTAAAAGAACAGAATTTAGACTCTGTAAAACCTTCCCCAGAGCCATTAAAGTGCAGATTTCACTGACAGAGGCAATCATGGAGTAGCTAAGAGTATTAGTGGGAAAACAGAGTGTTTAGGGCCTGTCATTGAAGATTTTGAGCCTTAATCCAATGCTTTGAAGGTAGAGTACCAGATCGAAGACATCACAGATCACACAGAAGGTCCAACGCACAGAAAATGATAGTATCGGGTTTCACATCAGTAGAATGTTCTTTCCACAAAGGACGAGGTGCCCATACTATCTCCATTCTATACCCCTTTCTTGAGGAAATTCCAGCCCTGACAACAGTCCTATGCTATCAAAAGAATTTATTACACAGTATGGAAGAACCTAGCATCATTATTCTACCTTTTTTTTTAATTCACCAGAGTGCTACAGCAAGTACATCAGAGACATACCCGGAGTAAATGGAAGCCTGACGAAGACCACTCTTTCATCCAAAGAGTACCAGAGATAAATGCCCAGAATTTAAAACAGAATAAGGCCTTGGCCCTCTTCCTCTTCTGAGTTTAATGCTGCATTTATTTTTCCATATACCTTCCCTGCTCCACTTGAGCTATAAATTTCATGAAGAAACTCATTGTAAAGGTTGTTGATCGGTTATCAAAGAATTGCAAGCTGTTTCTTTTGAGGCATAGTCTCTGTGTAAAATTGTAAGATAGGCTGAGGAAGATGTTTTCAGTCTGAGTATTCAAGCTATTGGAAATGTTGTACATGATTGGTGTTGCTCTTTAATATGACAAGCACATTTCTTTGGATCTTGATTTAAAGCAGCGGTGATTTTTTTCTATCTCCGTATTTGTTAACTTGTGGTTCATTTCATTTCATTTCTATTGGCTTGCATCAAAAAATTGGCATAGGATTTACCATTGTTAGGTACCCTATGTTTCTGCTCTCCTTGCCTTCAATGTTTTTTGTTGTATGTGTTATCTGAGGATTTTTTTCAGTTAATTTAACCAGTGTAGTGGTCTGATATATTGCTAGTTGATGTATGAATTAATGAAATCTGTCTTTAGATGTTCTTGTTAGGATTTAATTGAATGAATTGGTAACACTGGGAGGTCTAGAACTCCGTCTCTATCTCACTAGGATATTTTTCAATTAATTAAACCTTTCTAAGTTCCCTTAAGCTGGATGCCCAAGCATTGAGAGTTCAAAGTCTCTCTCTGATCTCAGGTTTTCAGTTTGTGCTCTAAACATTTTATGTCCCTTGTCAGAAGAGTTTACCTTTTAGGTTGAGGATCACAGGTGTTCAATGGCATGTCTTGTCCCTGGATCTCCATTCTGAAGGGTCACCTTGGAATTTTCCTTGCCTTTCACTCTCTTTCTGCCTTTCATGCTACACTATCATCTTTAAGATCCAATGTTTTAGATGACTAGCCCAATTGAAAGCCTGCATGTTGAATAGCAAGTAAACCCTTTCCTGACTCCATTGCCTAATGGTCTTGAATGTTCCCTAGATTACCTCTCCTTTGACTAAAATTCTCTTTGCTCAGCCTTGTCCTATACTGAACCCTTCTTCCTGATTCCCAACAACCAACCAAAAATCAAACAAACAAACCCTGTGCCTATAACTAGCCTAATATCTCAAAAAAAGAGCTCCAAATACATAAACCCTTTGCTTATATAGAGAGATCCCTCTCTGGACCCAGGAGGGCTAGATCCTGAGGTCTGAAAGTCGTTCTGATGTTGTCTCATCTTTTGGTCTTGCCAATCTGGCCAAAACATGGGAACCCCAACCTGACCCATAGTTAAAATGTTATTCGAACCAGGTGTTGGAGAGGGGGTCCACCAGGGGACACGTGGCGATCCCTGGTTGGGCTGCCCTCCAACATAAAAAAAATCGAATTCAACCTTAGGAGGCATTTAGGAGGATATTGGGAAATTTCACCTTCTCAAACCAAACTAGTGAATCTAATTGTGACACTTGTCACAGTCCCATTGTAAAAAAACTGAAGAAGATTCTCTGCATGTTGATTGGGCTGCCATTTCATCAGCTTGTACCTGTTCTGCAATTTTTTTAAAAATTTTTGCCTATTTTGAACAACGATCAACAGACTATAACTTCTTCATCGAAACTCGATTTTCCACAAAACGAGTTGCATTGGATTCCTGGCGATGGGTCGGTCCCTGTTGTTCTGGTTTGGTGCAATTATGAGAACTTTGAATTTTGAGATAATTTTTTCCCAGGATCCAGATTCCGATCACACTTCCCATTGACATGGCTTTGGACCCACAAAATCTGGTTATCTCATAAGATCTGAAGACTCTTGTGTTTTCCAAGTTCTATCATCTTGATTCTACTTGGAAAAATCACTATGAAAACTACTTGCTCACTAACATGCCTTGCCTTGCTCTTCAACCACTGTTCTCCTTTTTCTACTGACCCAATCCAATACTTATTGCCTTCTTGCTGATATAACACTTTTTTGAACCAAATCGATTCCTCGGTGCTTGGAAAACTAACTGATTGCATTCCCACTGAGAATCATGTTCCTCCTTTTCACAAACATGCATTCGATCCAAGATTCTCCTTGGAAACCACTTTTCCAAATTAAGCCCATCCGAGTGAACTACAACGATGAGTTCCAACATCAGTAAAAATAAGAAAATAAATTACTATTATTTTACCTCCTGGTTCCAAATTCCACATCTGGAAGAATTCATTTTCCATCTTCTTCTCTTCTTGGCATCAACACATAAAATGGTCTACAATGGTTATAAACTTTTTTTGACATCTTGTCACAAACACAACATATTCAGATTGATGGTTGTTGTTTGTAACTGAAAAACACATCATGCAAGAAACATAACTTGACAAATATCCTCTTGCTCCTTCAAAGCAACACATTTTCACATCATGTGAACATCTTCGTGTACTCTTACATCTTGGTGTCAAAATTTATCGACCAAAGACAAGTCGACAAAACATGCCTCTTCAAACAACTGACTCTCAAGTCAATCATAAGCATGTGTAATAATTTGACGATTCTTTTCCCAAAACCAAAATAATTTCACATCTCATGTAACACTTCATCAACATCTCCTTTTCATCTTTGGAGACAAAATCAAATCTTCCAAGTCGATATGACATGCATGTAAAAAACAATCGATCAACACAAGTTGACACGCATGCATGTGAAAATTATCAACACTCTCAAGTTGACAACATGCGTGTTAAAAAAAGAAATCGACCAAGACCAGTCAATTACTAATACATGTTCAAGCGCAATGAAACCATCAAAATTCCATTGTTCATACACAAACTCTCATGCATGTACACAAATCTTCAACTCTCTCACAAGTACAATCATAAGTACAAGAACCCCATTCATATGTACATGTGCGTAAAGAGGTGAAATGAAAAAATTTGCTACAATAAAGTGAGTCAACATACTCCACTTTCAGTCACCTCCTTGGTGTAAACATACAACATGCATTCCATTGGCAAATAAATGCATCAACATCAAAAGACATGCAAACCCTTAATTGGATAAGAAATCTAACCATTTCTTACCAAACCGTTTCAATGACGCTTCTTTCAGCTGCACATCATCATCATGTGAATCATATTGACCCGCATCAATTATGGAATCTTGTTTTCCATTATTTCCATTCTCTTTCTCCACCTTCTTCAAATTTCATGTATGAATTTCTGGATACAAAGTCCAACACTTGTCTACAAGATGACCTTGCTTATAGAAATGAGTGCAAAACAATTGCATATTCTTTTCAGCATGGTTTGCTTTGTCTTTGGCTTTATGCCTCCTTTTCTTTGAAATTTTCTTGTGCATGGTTATCCTCTTCCAACACCTCGAAACATTGTGGTTATTCAAACCACAAAAGGAACATGCAAACTTTCTTCAAATATTATGTGAGAATTTTCCATGTTTATCATAATCAAAAGAAAATTGCTTAAAAGCAGATTTATACCTTGAACATTCACCTTTGTCGCCTTCTTGAGGAGGTGAATTTTATGAGGTAGTGGCTCTCTTCAGAATACCAACAATGCATTCAAATACTTTAGAGCTTTCAGCATCCTCTTGTTCGCCATTCTCATTAGTTTCTTGCTTATGAGCACCTTCTTGCAAAGTGGGTGTAAAATTTTTTCATTCCTCATGAACAAAATCTTCACAAGCTTGAGGTAATGAACATGAAATGAAATTCCTTCTTGGAATACCTTCAAGTGCCTCGGATTTAGAGCTTTCTCCATCATATTGTCCATAACCAAGACCCAAATATCTAAGCCTTTTCTCAATAGTAATTGGCTCAACTATGCCTTGTGCATGTTTGCCCAATCCTTTACCTTCATAGCCCATCTTCATCAATAATTTGGACCCTATTCCTCTAGTGTGTCTTTCAAAATAACCTACACATTCATTTTGAGAGGAAATTGGAGATAAACTTGAATTTTATACCTATTTTTCAAGCACATTCTTGGCTAAGGCTTCCTTGGCATCATGGAGTTGAGTCTATTGAACAAGGGAAAACATTAAACAAGAAAGAAATTGAATGAAAACTGCATGTAAAATTAAAAAAAAGTAAATACACAAAGGATTTATGTGGTAAAACCTTTATAGGGTGTCAAGGAAACCTCCATGGGGCAAGGGATTGGAAAATTTATTAATCAAGAATGATTCTCCTCAAGTTACAAGCTTCTCGAGCCATCCCAATTTAACATGGGCTACTTCGTTACATAATTTCCTCTTAAGTTCAAACTGATTTTCCTGTAAATTCCATTTAATTACAATTAGTTGTCATATTTTAACAAACTCCACCATGACAAAAAATTTCCTAATCCCTTGCCCATGCCCATTCATCATCTCTTTTGCAAGCCAAGATAAGAAAGGCACCATCTCAACTTATGTACTATAACTAGCTTCATGAATATATCTGCATGATTTTCCTGTGTACGGACCTTCTTGGGAACTACTTTGTCGCCTTCGATTACATTTCTCACAAAGTGATACCTTACATCAATTTTCTTGGTCTTGCTATGATAGGCTAAATTTGTAGCCAAATGAATAGCACGCTGACTGTCACAGAATACATTCACTTTCTCCTACGTCCTTCCAATCTCATCAAGTAGACATTTTAACTAGATTGCCTCTTTACAGGCATATGAAGCATCTATATACTCTGCTTCAGTAGTGGAAAAATAAACTGTCTCTTGAAGCTTTGACATCCAGCTGTTTTCTCCAACTGCAAGAGTAAAAACATAACCTGTAGTAGATCTTCTTTTTTCCAAATCACCTGCATAATTAGCATCCACATATCCACAGACTGAACCTTCACGACCATAAAAGCTGATGCAATTTTCACTTGTGCCTCTCAAATATCAAAGCACCCATTTCACTACTCGCCAATGTTCTTCCCCTGGATTTGCCATGATCTCGCTGACAAATCCAACTACATGTGAAATGTGAGGTCTTGTAGATACCATCGCATACATTAAGTTTCCTACCAAATTTTCATATGGTACACGAGAAATATTTTTTTTTTCTTAATTAGTTCTGGGAATTAAATCAAAAGAAATATTAAAATGGGAAGCTAATGGAACACTAACAGGTTTCACATTGTTCATACCGAAATTTTCAAGTACTTTATCCACATACTTTTGTTGTGATAACCAAAGCTTACCATTCTTCCTATCTCTATGTATATCCATGCCCAAGATATTTTTTTCTGCTCCGTGATCCTTCATATCAAACGTCCTAGAAAGCTTAGCCTTTAGCCTGTTGATTTCTTCCATGAATTTTCTTGCAATAAGCATATCATCAACATACAACACCAAGATAATTAATATGCCATTGAAACTTTTGAAGTATACACAATGATCATACTCACTTCTAATAAAATGCTGGCTCATCATGAAGGAGTCGAACTTCTTGTACCATTTCCTGGGCGACTGTCTCAGGCCATACAATGATTTCCTGAGCTTGAAAACTAATATTCTATTGCAAACTTGTACAAAACCTTCTGGTTGATCCATATATATCTCTTCATCCAAATCACCATGAAGAAAGGTTGTTTTAACATCTAACTATTCTAACTCAAGGTCAAGTAATGCAGTTAGTGCTAAAACAATACGAATAGAAACAAGTTTAAAAAATGGTGAAAACATGTCATGAAAATCAATACCTTCAACCTGAGAATACCCTTTTGCAACCATCCTCGCCTTATACCTATCAATAATTCCATCAAATTTTCTCTTCAACTTGAAGACCATTTGCACCCAACAACACTTCTCCCTCCATGAATTACTACATGATTCCAAGTATTGTTCTTGCCTAAGGAATCCATTTCTTCTTCAATAACGTTTTTCCATTTCTCGCTATATGCATCATCTACTGCTTCCTGATAACAAGAAGGTTCCCCATCTTCAGTAATCAATGCAAAAGATGAAGAGGAATATTCATACCTTTTGGGTGTTCTTCTTTCCCTTGTAGATGTTCTTAGAGTGACTGGTTGCTGAATTGGATCTATTATTTCTCCAGTTTCCTTTGCTTTTTCACCTTTTTCATCAAAAGTCTTTCCGAAAAATTTTAGTCTCTAATTGAATTTTCTGATTTGGCGATACATGTTCCTGTTCAACTTTTCCAACATCTGATTTTAAAAGAGAATATTCATCAAATGTTACATCTCTACTAAAGAATATCTTCCGTGAAGAAGGATCCCACAACCTATATCCTTTCACTACATAATCATAACCAACAAAGACATAAAATTTCGATTCTGGATCTATCTTTGAACTCTGACTTCTAGGAATAAGAGCATAGGCATCACAACAAAAAATATTCAAATGAAAATAATCAAAATACTGACCCAACCAAACTTCTTCAGGAATTTTACAGTTTATGACAACCGAAGGTGACCTGTTAACTAAATAACAAGCAATAGATACTGCTTTTGTCCACAACTTCTTTGGTAGGTTAGCATTGTTGATCATGATTATGGCTCTTTCCATAAGAGTCTGATTCATACGTTCAAGAATGCCATTTTGTTGAGGATTATAAAAAATAGTTTTATTTCTAACGATCCCTTCATCCTTACAGATTTGTTCAAATTCTAAAGAAGTAAATTCACTGCCATTGTCAGTTTTTAAACATTTAATTGATTTGCATGTTTTATTTTCAACCATAGCTTTAAATTGTTTAAAAACATTAAATACATCACCTTTCTTTTTCAACATATAGACCCAAAATTTCTGGGAGAAATCATCAATAAATGTTAAGAAATATAAAGCACCTCCATAAGACATATTAGGAGATGGTCCCCAAAGATCAGAATGAATGTAGTCTAAAATTTGTTTACTATTATGATTACCAATTTTGAACCTTTGTTTACATTGTTTTCCATACACGCAATGTTTACAAAAATCCAACTTCAACGATTTCAAATCAGGAAGCATCTTGCGGTTCATCAGTACTTGAAGACCTTTCTCGCTCATGTGACCCAACTACTGATGCCATATACGAGAACCTTATTCTTCTTTTTCTGATTCAATCGTTGCTTCACTAACTTGAGTGCTTCCTTTGAGTCCATACAGATTTTCGAACTTTTCAGCCTTCATAACAACCAAGGCTCCTTTTGAGACTTTCAACACTTCATTCTGACCTATAAATTTATACCCATTCGAATCCAAAAAACCCAAAGAAATCAAGTTTTTCTTTAGTTCAGGTACATGCCTAACATCAGATAATATTTTAACTGTATCATCATACATTTTAATTTTTACATTTCCCATCCCAACAGTCTGACAAGATGCATTATTTCCCATAAACACATGACTACCATTTACAACTTCATATGAGATAAACCAACTTCTATGCAGACACATGTGATGAGAAGCACCAGAGTCTAACAACCAATTTTGAACATCTTGAGAGACATTACAAATAGGTAGAGCTTCAGTAGTTAAAACTTCATCAATCATACTTGAATCAACTTGATTTTCTTCTTTATTATGGTTTTACGACTCCTGTTTCCAACAGTCTTTCTTGAGTTGTCCAATTTTATTGCAGTACTAGCACTTGGATTTACACTTCTTGTCACCCTTTGATTTTTATTTGGAAGAACCCCTTGCTTTCTCCCATTTTTCCTTTGACCGACCTCTCGCTACCATGGATTCTGGTGTAGATGTTTCAATATTGGATTTCCTTCATACTTATTCTGATAATAGAGCACCTACAACTTATTCAAATTTCAAAGAATAAACAATGCTTAAACGGATTGAAGTTATGAAGTGGTCCCATGACTCGAGTAGAGAACATAACAAGGTTATAGCCTTGGCTTCTTCTAGAATTTTAACTTCCATATCTGACAACTGGAAAACGAGTGTATTAAAAACATTTAAATGTTCTATAATTGTACCCTCCTTCATCCGATGACTGTACAATTGTCTTTTCAAATAAATTATATTTGTTAATGACTTTATCATATACGAAGTTTCTAGTTTTTCCCAAAAACCTTGAGTTGTAATCTCTTCAACAATATTAAAGAGAACTTCATCTACGAAGCATAACCTAATGGTACTGAGAGCTCAGGAATCCAAGTCCTCCCTATCTGAATCTGTCATGCTTGTAGGTTTTTTCTTCACCTCGTCTAATGCTTTGTGCAACCCTTGTTGCACCAGCAAGTCCCTAACTTTCATTTTCCACAATGCGAAATTGTTCTTCCCAGTGAATTTCTCCACCTCGAACTTTTCATTCGAAATTTTTTCAATTTATTTCAATTTTGGTTTTATGGTTTTTCCTTCTTTCCAATTAGGGTTTTCAAAAAACAATATTTCCCCTTCCTCCTTTCAGCTAGCTAGGGCTTCAAAAAAAATTCCTCCTTTCAGCTAGCTAGGGCTTCAAAAAAAATTCCTCCTTTCATCTAGTTAGGGTTTCAAAAAATCCTCCTTTCATCTAGGGTTTTAGAACAATTTCTATTTTCTCCCTTTTCCAGTAAATCAATTTAGTTCTTCAGAAATAAGAGCCCTTTTTAATAAACAGAAAAAAAAAAAAAAAAAAAATCCTTCTATCAATTTGTCTTAAAAAAAATAGTTTTGAGCCTTAATTTTCTGAAGGCAACAGAATCCTTCATAATGCAGAAAATAAAAATACCTCGATTTTTATCATCTGGATGGCAACGTTAAATTTTACTTCTGGGTGACAGCGTTAATTTTATATTCTCAAGAGACAGTTTCGATAAGAAAAATCTCTGCTACGACCCTTTCTACAACGTGCATGCTTCTTTAGTCTCCCTCGACAACCTCTTTTTCTCCAGCATGTAGGATTTCACAACTTTTTCCAGCAATAATAGATTGGACTGGGCTTGTAATTTTCTCGGGCGATGGCAATGAAAATTTTCTGCAGTGGTGGGCCTCTTCTGCATTTTCAGCAGCGACGTAACAACATTAAAAAACCTTTCTTCCTTAGAAATGGCAGAAACCTGCGAATTTGGCATCGAACACACCAGCGAACTTGATGTCCACTCGGGTTGTTATAGACCCTATACCTCCACTCTAGTTCTCACAACCTCCACTAGTGACTTAGAATTTTTTCTAAACTCTTCCTTTTTGGGAAGTGGTTTTTTCTTCTGCTTAAAACAAAACTAAACCTTTTTAACCATTCTTGGCTCCGATACCACTTATTGAATTGGGGGAAAACATTAAACAAGAAAGAAACTGAATGAAAACTGAATTTAAAATACACAAGTAAATACACAAAAGATTTACGTGGTAAAACCTTAACAGGGTGTCAAGGACACTGTTGGGTGTGGAGCCTAATTATCCTGTTTATTTTGTATCACAGCGTTGGACCCCTATACCTTAATGGGGCAGCAATGCCGCTCGTAATTAAACGTTGCCTGGGGGTTCCAGGGGGGGCAGTTGCGACTTTATGGAGCCTCCCCCTGGCGGGGCATTTCGGGGGTAGCACCCCTGAAGCTAAGAACAAATGTAAAATTTCCTTGTAAAAGTATAGTAATTTCTATTCAATCTAGGCCATTCATTATGTGGATGATCTGACGGTAGAAGTTATGTTTGGTTTAGGGTTTTTTTCCCTAGAAGGCAAACCCTTGCTTTTATGAGGGTATTGTATTGCAGCTATGGATTGTGTGTATTCTCAGAGTGAGAAACAAATAGGGAGACTATGAGAGAGAATAGAGGATATTACAGTAGATCTTCTATAGGTTGTGTATATTCATTTTTGCTGGATAATAGAAAGGAAGGACTGGCTATTTGCGGTGGACATAGCCCAAACTGGGTGAACCACGTATATCTATGTCTCTCTGGTTTTATGTGTTTTGTGTGCTAGTGTTTTCCGCATATTTTATATGTTGCATTGCTCTGTAATATTTAATTTTCTAACAACTAGTATCAGAGCCGAAGGTCTATTTGGTTGATAAACTCATAGGAAAGAAGGGTTCCTGGTTCAAGTGGGAGCAATGGCGGAAGATGGTAAGTTTAGGGTCGAGAAATTTAATGCCGAAAACTTCCCACTGTGGAAGATGCAGATGGAATATTATCTGTATCAGAAAGATTTGTACCTACCATTGAGCGGAAAGAAAAGAAGCTGACGACTATGACAGATGCAGAATGGGATATTCTCGATAGAAAGGCACTCGGAACAGTACAGTTGTGCCTCGCAGCGTTGGTAGCATTCAATATTTCGAAGGAAACAACAACAAAGGGTTTGATTAAGGCGTTGATGAAACTATATGAAAAACCCTCGGCCTCAAGCAAGGTATTTCTTATGAAATGTTTATTTAATATGAAGATGTCGGAAGGTGGATCTGTTGCAGACCATTTAAATGATTTTAATACAGTTACCAGTTAGTTAAGTTATGTAGGGGTAAAATTTGATGATGAAGTTAGGGCTCTTTTATTTCTGTGCTCATTGCCAGAAAGCTGGAATGGTTTAGTTATGGCCATTAGTAACTCTGTCTCTGGATCTAGTACTTTAAATTTTGATGATGTTGTCAGTGCTATCCTTAGTGAGGAAATGCGACAGAAAAGCTCCGGTGAGACATCGGGTAATGCTTTGAGTTCAGAGTCTAGGGGAAGAAGAATGGAAAGAGGAAAGAGCTTGGGATATCGCAGTAAATCAAGGAAAGGAAGATCCAAGACCATATCAGGGATAGTGTGCTGGAAATGAGGAAAGAAAGGACACCTAAAGAAATATTGTAGATCTCGAAATGGAAAAGAAGGAGATTCACAGCAAGAAAACAATCATGAAGAAAATGTGATAGGTCATGTGTTACAAGATGCTTTGATTCTTTCTTTCAAAAATGTTACTGATTCTTGGGTTGTAGATTCAGGGGCCTCATTCCATGCCACACCTGATAAGAAATATTTTCATGACTATGTTCAAGGAGATTTTGGACAAGTCTATTTGGTTGATGATAAACCTTGTAAAATTGTTGGAATGGGTAAAGTTCTTGTAAAACAACAAAATGGAAACCAATGGTTATTAAAGGAGGTAAGGCATGTTCCACATCTAAAGAAAAATCTGATTTCAATAGGGCAGTTAGGCAGTGAAGGTTATGTGACAACTTTCACAAATAAAACTTGGAAGGTCACCAAAGGAGCCCTAGTAATAGCAAAAGGTGAAAAGGTTGGTACATTGTATTTATGCAATGGTATTTCTAACTCTGTTAATGCTTTAACTTCTAAAGGAGTAGATGCAGCATTATGGCATCATAGGCTCGGACACATGAGTGAGAAGGGGATGAAGATTCTTCACTCAAGAAATTTGTTGCCAGGTTTGAAGAATGTTGATTTGGATTTCTGTGAGGACTGCATTTATGGAAAATATAAGAGAGTCAGATTTCTAAGAGTTGGTAAAGAAAAGAAGAGCGAAAAATTAGAGCTTGTGCATACAAATGTATGGGGACCTGCTCAGGTATCATCTCTTGGTGGCTCTCGTTATTATGTTACTTTTATTGATGATGCAACTAGAAAAACTTGGATTTATTGTATTCAGAATAAATCTAATGTATTTGATACTTTCAAGAAATGGAAAGCTTTGGTTGAGATTGAGACAGGAAAGAAGTTGAAGAGTCTCAGATCAGACAATGGAGGTGAATATTGCAACAAAGAGTTTGATAGGTACTGTTCAGAGCATGGAATTCGTAGAGAGAAGACAGTTCCAAGAACACCACAAGAAAATGGTGTGTCAGAAAGGATGAACAGAACAATCATGGAGCGTGCAAGGTGCATGAGAGTGCATGCAGGATTGCCTTTACAATTTTGGGCAGATGCTGTAGATACTGTTGTTTATCTAATAAACAGAGGGCCTTCAAGTTCCTTGGATGGTGGTATTCCAGAGGAAGCATGGACAGGTAAAAAGGTAAACTACTCTTTTTTAAAGCCTTTTGGCTGTGAGGCCTTTGTCCATATTAATAAATAAAACAGAACAAAGCTTGAGGAAAAATCATAGAAATGTACCTTTATTGGATATGGTGTTAATGATTTTGGTTATCACTTATATGATTATGAAAATCACAAAATCATTAGGAGCAGAGATGTAATATTCAATGAAAAGGTCTTGTATAAGAATCAGTTGCAGGAAAAGAAACAAGAAAAAGAAAACAAAGAATACACAGTTCTTGATGAGATCGCAGAAAAAGTAAAGGTGCCTAAAAATAATAATAATCAACAACAACATAAACCACCACAAGAACAACAGGAACCTCAAACACCTGAAAGTGGTGTTAGAAGATCTACCAAGATAAGTAGACCCCCAGAATGATACTCTCCGTCATTATATTATTTATTGTTGACTTATTCTAGTGAACCCGAATGTTATGAAGAATCAATGCAGGTTGAAAGTAGGAAGAAGTGGGAGCTAGCCATGGAAGAAGAGATGGACTCCTTAATGCATAGCTAGACTTGGGACTTAGTCACGTTGCCTGCAGGTAAAACTACATTGCAGAATAAATGGGTTTATAGGCTGAAGGATGAAGATGGAGGAAAACAGAGGTACAAAGCTAGACTTGTGGTGAAGGGGTTTGCACAAAAGAGAGGTATTGATTTTGATGAAATATTTTCTCCTGTTGTTAAGATGACTTCAATCAGAACTATTTTAAGTCTTGTAGCAGTGGAATATTTACATCTTGAATAGTTAGATGTAAAGACATCATTTCTCCATGGAGATTTGAAGGAAGAGATCTATATGGAGCAACCAGAAGGATATGAGGTAAAAGGGAAAGAAAAATTAGTGTGTAGGCTAAAGAAGAGCTTGTATGGCTTAAAACAGGCTCCAAGGAAGTGGTATCTAAAATTTGACAAGTTTATGTCTGAACAAGTTTATTCTAGATGTCACTCTGATCATTGTGTTTATCTGAAAAGGCAAAATGATGGCAACTATATTATATTTTTATTGTATGTAGATGAAATACTTGTTGCAGGGTCTAACATAAAGGAAATAAATGTGCTCAAAAGAAAATTGGCAAATTCATTTGCAATGAAGAATTTGGGAGCTGCAAAACAAATCCTTGGTATGAGAATAACTAGAGACAGGAAAAATCGCAAATTAACACTGTCTTAGAATGAGTACATACAAAAGGTGTTGAAAATATTTAATGTGCAAAATGAAAAACCAGTTAGTACACCTTTTGCTAGCCATTTCAAAATTATTAAGGAGATGTGCCCCAAGACCCAAGAAGAAATGGATTATATGTCTAAAGTTCCATATGCATCAGTAGCTGGAAGCTTAATGTATGCAATGGTCTACACAAGGCCTGATATTGCACATGCAGTGGTACATGAACAATCCAGGAAAAGAACATTGGATGGCAGTGAAATGGATTCTCAGATATTTGAGAGGTACCACAAATCAAGCATTATGCTTTGGTGGTTCAAACATTACTCTACAAGGATATGTTGATGCAGATATGGCAGGTGATAGAGATAACATGAGAAGCACTACAGGATATGTATTTACTGTAGGTGGAACAACTATCAGTTGGGTTTCAAAAATCCAAAGTGTTGTTGCACTTTCAACAACAGAAGCAGAGTATGTTGCTGCTACAGAGGCTAGTAAAGAAATGATTTGGTTACAAAGTTTTATGGATGAATTGGGTAAGAAGCATGACATGGGCACACTATACAGTGATAGCCAAAGTGCTATTCATCTTGCAAAGAACTCAGCATTTCATTCCAGGACTAAACACATACATCTCAAGTACCATTTCATACGGTCAGTATTGGAAGATGGAGAGTTGAAGCTGGAATAGATACACACTAGCCAGAATCCTGCAGATATGCTAACAAAAGTTGTAACCAGGGAGAAACTGAGAACATGCTCAGTTTCAATTGGTCTTCAAAAACCAATAGTTAATTATGTGATGCTTTGTTAATTAACTAGTTTAAAATATAGCACTATTCTAAATCTAATTGCATTCAAATGAAAATATGAAATCATTTCCTATCTTATCCATTGAAATATTTTAGTCCTATGAAAACAAAGCATTTGTTCTATTTTAAAAACACAATTCTAATTTAATTATGTCCTAATTTAATCTAATCCTATTCCATGGATTGAAAGCATAAGTACTATTAATAAGAATTTAAATGATAGTGTTGATTGAAATAGAAAAAAAGTACATTGAAAGCATGCTTAAAAACTGTAACTGTTGTATGACCGAATACTCAAATCTGATCCAATTGGAAAATGACAGAGCCACTTTCTTGATATGACTTAGTGAGCACAAGATTACACAGCTAATTGGAAAACAATCTAAGAAAGCATTCATAAATAGTAATAAAATTAAACTATGAATTGATAGGAATCTAACTATGAAAACAATATGAATTTAACTGTGAATTGAGAAGAACAGAAATAAAAAATAAACAAGAAATTAAATGATAGAATTCAAACTAAAAAACAATTAAAAAAATCCTTTCTATGTAGGGGCCCTGTGCAACAGCATGAGTCAAAAATCTAATGGACTATGCGCACATCAAAGGATATAGAACTGATCTTATTATTATAAAAAATAGAGTTTCAAAAGCATACATTGAATTATCAAAATTAGGACTATTTCCCAGTTTCAAAAGACTGGTATTTATACAAGTTTCAAATTTAATTGTTTGAGGCATTTCTGCCTATAGAAAACAAATAGAACTAAAATTAGAAGTTTGGATAAAACCAAATTATTTAATGGCCATCTCTCAATTTTCTACGTCAGAGTAAATCGAGAGTATTTCATTTGCATATCATGTTCTTTAACTGACCTTGACCACAAGCATAGGCACGTTTTCTCTTTGAATTCGAACAAGTGTGATCCAGATTTATGCAGGAACGCAATAAAATAAAGAAATAGACATAAACACAAAGATGCAGTGGAAATATTACATTATTTCATTAATATCAAATAATTGAAATATGTTTACAGACAGAATGGAAATAAACTAGCTAGCGCAATGGTAGCTTATCTCTGAGAAGATATGTGGTGGCTACATGCCTCTGAACTATGTTACAATGAGGCTCGGAGGCCTATTTATTGTTGAGAAACAATGCAAAACCATAAACATCGAAAAGCCTAACCGTAGGAGATGAAGTGTCAAAACTATGGGCCCCGTTTGGGTAAATTATTTTTAAACTTCCTGGGGACGTAAATTTGTCATACGATCTTTGTTTGATGCACATCATACATCATTAGAAATATATATCCAAGGAGTGAAACTTTTCGCGTGAACAACAATGGTCCATGAACCCATGTTACTCTCGGTTTTCCAAAAAAATGTTGTTTAGGGTCTCAAAACTATTGCAAAAGTTCAGGACCCGAAAAACTACTAAAAATAGTAAGTTGTGCTGCAACTAAAAAACTGAAAGAACTACTGGTGGCATTTCAAATGGGATAGGCAAGTAGCCACCAATATCCACTTGGATCATTAGGGCCCCAAAATGGCTCTGGAATTTTAGGACCCAATAACCTGCTAAAAATAGCAAGATGTGTTGAAAGTGAAAAACTAAAAGAATCGATGGTGGGTGTTCAAATGGAATAGATGGGTGGCCACCAATATCCACCTAGATCATTCCTCCCCCCTTAGGAAGAAACGGTCCCCATTGCGTTGAGATCCCCCATGAGATGAGGCAAATTCTGTTGAACTGGGTATTAGATTTGTCGAAGATGTCATGGACCTACGGGCAGACATGCTGGATGCATTCAGTAAATTTTGTTTCTTTATCAGCCTCATATAGCACATGTGTATATTCTATTTGTGTAGTCACAGGAGGTATGGCAACATTAGGCGGCAGTGAGTTGGGGGTCATCTCAATGGAGTGCTTCTCCTGACAGTGTAGAGGAACCTCTGTGAGTGAGGAGAAAATGTTCTCGTATTCCTCCATGAGTTTTTCCATCTTCTGCAGCTGTGCAGGGGAGCCCTGTTTTGAGGTTTTGGCCACAATATTCTTCTTTCCCTGTGAGCGAGTTGTAAGGAAAAAAAAATCATGGTTCCGAAAACAATCTTACTGCATTGTTTTGCAGTAGTCAAGGATATGACATGAGGCGGTACCACCTCTGGTATCCTATACAAGTTATTTCCCAAAGTAATAATAATAGCATGACATCTAGACTCATACACAACATGTCGCCTCCACAAGTGTTGGGCCATAATTGTGAATTACATATAAATCACGCTTCCCTAGATAGGTGCTAGTCTAGAACAATAGATGAAAGACTATATGACTATTTTTCCTAACTCAGCATAAACACATAGAGAGGATTGGAGGCTTACCTGGTCAGTCGCTTCTAAATGGCTCCTTCTGTCGCTTCTGTTGCAACTTCAAATTCAAGAGGTTTGTGTTAAATGCTTCTTGCAAGAAAGAACACTGAAACAGCATAAGATTCAATAATATAGATGTCTATTCAGGTTAGTTTTCTAAATAAGTGAAGCATAAACCATATACATCAACTAAGATCTTACAATATGGAAAATCAAAGCCAATACAGATGCATATAGGGAAAAATAAGTTGTATTATTTATTGATGATAGAAGGAGAGGTTACAACCAAGTGATTGATTTGAAGTGACCCTTCAAGCAATGTCCCTAAGCCTCATCATAGTATAAATATCTCTAGCAGCAGCTACACAAATCTAGCTCTCAATTGAAAATTCTCCAGCATTTCTCTACTCAAATTCTTCCTTCTCAAGCACTCAAATATGTGCTCAACTTATAGATGAAATGTAGGTTGTTTTGCAATCAATGACTTTCCAATAATAGGAAAGACATGTTTCCAATCATGTAGATGTCAAATGGACACTTGGATTCGAAGCTTGACACATGTGAACTCTTCTAGAACGCACTGGCCAAGTCGAGATTCCGGAACAATGAGAATTTCACTCCCAATGTGACCAACACACCTGTTGGGAAGTGATTTTCATATTAGTCTTGCATGGGGTTACCTGCATATGAAACACACTTAGCCCCTTTAGAGACTGTGTTGGTGAGCTCTCATATTCTATATAATAAGCTTCAAACCTTGGAAACATTTTCTTGATGAAAGTCTTGCTTGATTTGTCTTGTTCCTGTCTGAGGGCATGTAGCAACTTGAAATGATAGGGAATTATAGACCCTTAATCATTGGTCCTGGAGATGATGCCCAGTTAACCAAGTCATTGGGAATGGTTCCCAAATTGACCTATAACAAATTGCCCCCAAAGCATGAAGTCAAAATAATAATAATAACTTCTGATTGAGATGCTTTACACTGTGATGGGCTGGAGATGAAGCGGAGTGGTCACTTGCATCAATATTAAAATACATTACATCATGATATATCCTCTTTGATCATAGTTGTTGAGGGTATGCATTCCCATGTTCAACACATAAATAATCTAATAACATGTACATAATTCAGAAAGTCATCTTCATTGGAATGTTGCCCAAATGTAGACATACCTACAAATATAGGCCCATATTTGGATGAAAATCTGTATGTAAGGTCACCGTACAGATGATGTGTACAACAATCCTGAAATCACAGCCCGAATGGATGAAACTAGATCTGGGGTCTTCTTATCTCGTTCACTTGATCACTCGGGTACAATTCTAGCCATGCGAATATATGATTTGTAGTCAAACATGGAAAGACATCGATTGATTACCGACCAATGATGTGAGCTATTAAAAAACGTGATAGAACCACCATTAATGTTAATGGCCCTCAAGGTACTGCAATACATTTCGTAAGGCATGAATAAATGATTTGATGTCGAACGGTAAACAAAATCTTTCGGTCAAAGGTCTGGAAGCGAGGATTTTTTCGATGCTGTAACAAGCCTCATGGTACTTGAATCTGATGTTTCTAAGTGAACTTCCTGGATATTGATTTTTCGTCAATAGGAAGCCACCTTATTGTGAAACGGGAGTTACTGATTTCGGAGACAAAGATATGACTTGATATAGCAATTTTCAGGGATGACGGTCATAATAATGAAGGCTTATGAGTATTGCAGAAGGATGGAGTATTCACTGGATGACTTCACTTGAACATATCGGTGACACTGTGATGAGTTGGTAGCATTGACCCAAAACCAAAGTGAAGGTATTCATTTCATCTCCAATTTCTGCAAATTTTTAGGGTTTTAAGGCCCCTAGGGTAAATTCTTTCCAAAATGAGGGAAACACACCCCTGAATGTCGAAACCTGCGTTTCATAGCAGGTATAGTGAAGGGTACTTGCATGTGCAATGCACTGTGTCAGCCAACGGAGTGCGTTGGGCGCATTTCAGGTTTTTGATTTTCATGTTGTGCCCAAAATTTGCCTAGTTTTTTGGAATGAATGGAATCTAATGGACCTTATAGTTGTATTTCAGGTTTTCATCGATAGATCGTGATTTCCTTCGCCTACCAGAAGTAACTTCTAGTGGTAAACATGGTTTTAAAGCTAATCTACATGAACAAAAGGGGATAGGATTTTGTTCTTCCATGATGATTGATTTATTTTAACCAAAAAAAAATAAACAAAAAAAAATGGTAATGCTAGGCAAAAGGGTTTACCAAGAAACTGTGAACTGCAGAATACCTTTTGGCAAAACAAGAAGTACAAGCAGGCAATCTCCTCAAATTTTATGTTCAATGTATCACAATTTAAAGGTGGCTGACTCGGTTCACTGTGGATGGATAGCACCTAAAATGTTTCCTCCAAAATATACCTGTATTAGCGCTATCTGATGCGAAACCACATAGTGAGAGAACCTCTTTATAGTTATCGTACTATAACACCACCCGATATACCCGAAAGTACGTGGACGAGCTACGATATACTTACGTACATGGATTGTGTTGATCGGAGCTTGGTTCCTTCAATAGCAGTTTAACAGCTGGAAGGAGGTCATGGAGCATACCAAAAATGGTGTACCTCTATTCAATGAAAATAATTATGCACTCTAGAAAGGAAGAATGGAGGTCTATCTCTTGGCGCAAGGTTACGAAGTATGGGACACTGTTCAAAATGGATTTACATCAACCGCGGATGAACAAGGTAAGAAGAATTTGGTAAATGATGCAAAAGCAAAGAATATTATTATCGGTGGACTTATTGAATCTGCTTATCATAAGGTGTTGGGTTGTAAAACTGCCAAAAATGTATGGGACAAGCTTGAGAATATATATGCAGGTGACTCAAATGTCAAAGAAGCAAAGCTTCAAATCTATAGAGAAAAATTTGAGCAACTCAGAATGAAAGAAGATTGCAACATTGCTGCATACTTTGAATACGTTGATGAAATAACCAATAATATGGAAGGATTGGGAGAGCCAATTGACAAGAAGACTATTATACGGAATATTCTTAGAACGTTACCAGGGAGATTCAACCCAAAGGTATCGGTCTTAGAATACAGTGCAAATCCCAACAAACTCAAAAAAGAGGAATTACATGGAGTTCTCATAGCATATGAAATGAGACTTGATGAAGAAGAGGGTACTTCGCATCTAGAAACTGCATTCGTTGCATCTAAGAAAACCAATAAGGATAAACAACCTTCAATTGAAAAGACATGCACCTGCAAGTGTGAAGAAAAGGGAGATGATGAAGAAGGTCTTTCAGATGAAGAATATGCTTACTTCACGAGAAAACTAAAAATTGGTAAGGGACAATTGAAAGGTAAACTTCCATTGATATGTTTCAGCTGTAATGAGGTTGGGCATTTTGCAGCAAAATGTCCAAACAAAAGTAATGGCAACTCAAAAGGAAATAAAGGCTTTAAGAAATTCAACAAGCAAGGATCCAAAAGGAACTTTCTCTCTAAAGAAGATAGCTCATCATCCGATGAAGACAATGACAGTGAAGAAGAAGCCAATGAGAGATTATTGTTTATGGCCAAGCACAATAAACAAGAGGTATCAAACAATGAAGAAGAAGGAATAACCATAGAAGAGTTTTATAAGCAGTCAAGCTTATAAAAGATCTCAAGGCAGAGAAGATCCGTTCCAATACTCTTGAAGAACAAGTTCAAGGTCTCAAAATTGAAGTTGAAGAACACAAATGCATTGAAGAGTCACTTCAAAATAAGTTGGAAGAAAGCAACCAAGAAAGGGAAGAATTAGAAGCTGAAGTAGTCTCGTTGCGTGAGGAAGTGAAGAAAGGAAAAACTATCCAAAACTATGCCAATAGCTCAAGGGCATTGGAAGAACTCATCAACAATCAACGATCTTACAATGACAAAACTGGCATCGGTTACAAAGAAGAAGAAGCGGGACCTTCTACAACAAAATACAATGAACCTATGAGATCTGACATGCATGTAGACTTCATTGGACAGGATTCGCAAGAACAGCCTTGGAAGACAATTCCTCGATGAAAATTTCCATCCAGGTACCAACATATTTTTTATGGCTACTGTTATTCATGTGGAAAATTTGGTCATAAAGCTGTAGAATGTCGCACGTACCCTAGGAACGAATACAATTCCAGGAGATCTTTCAAATATGAACCTCCTAGGGCTCAATGAAACATCAATAGATTTGAACATTTAAGAAATAATATTGAATGTTACAAATTTCAAAACTTTGGACACATAGCCAAAGACTGCAGACTTGAAAATCCTCCAGAAGAATCTTTGAAGCCACAGAACGAACAAACATGGAAGAAGAAGAAGACTGATAATTGTGCTCTCGCTTTCAAGGCTCAAAACAACAAAGATGTGTAGTATGTTGACAGTGGTTTCTCAACACATATAACTGGAGATGAAAGAGAAGAAGGATGGAACCGTGCCTTTTGGAAATGATGGATATTCAAATGTTATAGGATCGGGTACTGTCACTCTCGGAAGAAAATATTCTCTAGCCAAGAATGTTCTATTGGTTGAAAACATGAATCACAATCTGCTCAGTGTTGGAAAAATGTGTGATCAAGGACACACAATACTATTGAACTCCGCAAAATGTGAAATCAGGAAAGGCATGTATGGTGAAATTGTGGCTACAGCAAGTTGAGCTCCAAATGACATATATGTTTTGGATGAAGCAACTAAAGCATGTCTAATAGCTAAAGAGGATGATATAATATTTGGTAGCAATGATGATCGACTAAGTAAGAAGTTTTCTACAAAGGTGCAAAGTGATTTCGAGATGTCTTTACTTGGTGAGCTGACATACTTCTTAGGGCTTCAAATATCTCAACAAGAGAAAGGAATATTTATATGTCAAGACAAGTATATCAAGGAAATGCTCAAGAAATTTAAAATGGAAGATTGCAAACCCATCCTTACTACAATGGTAACAGGTTGCAAATTGAGCATAGACGACTCATCTAAGGATGTGGATCAAACGTTGTACAGATCTATGATTGGTATTCTTCTATATGTAACAGCCTCCCGGCCAGATGTTATGCAAGCAGTTGGACAAGTAGCAAGATTCCAAGCAGCACCAAAAGAATCACATATTATTTCCATCAAAAGAATTATTCGATATCTAAAGGGAACAACAGAATATGGCTTGTGGTATCCCAAGGGTAAAAATCTCATTATTCATTCCTTTACAGATGCAGATTGGGTAGGAAGTGTTGATGATCGTGAGAGTACTCGTGAATCATTGGAATACCTTCACCAGAAGCTTGGGATTCTCCCAAGTTCTCATTAGATTTTCCTTTTTTAGAATATAAAGGGGGAGTGGAAGTGTGTAGAGGTCCACAGGATGGTTGTGTGTCAGGGGGAGTGGAAGTGTGTACAATTCCGCAGGATGGTTATGTTTCATGGGGAATTACCCTTTTCCATTGATGTCATAGGGGGAGAGAATGTTGTAGGAAGAGGTGTCATGATCGCAGGGGGATGTAATGTTCCAAATTTTTCATAAAGAAAATTGGAACATTATTTTTTTCTTATTGCATATAGGAGGTGAATAAAATGGGTAAAAGGCCCATGAGTAGGAACAATATCCTTCATAATGTGAAAAGGATCATTGGATCAGCTTTATTTTTCACCTTCCAGTATGAAAAGGGGCAAATGCATGAGGACAAGGTCAATTTTGACCAAGTCAACAACGCTGCCTAAAGAGGTGTAGCTTGCATGAGAAGACAACACAGTTTTGGAGGGAGAAATGTTACTTGTGGATGAAACCCTAATGTGTGGGGTCCATGGCTAAGAATAATTCACTTGTATAAGAAGAGGAGGAGGCAACCATAGAGGGATATCTTGGATCATTTGATTATTTGTCTATTCAGACAAATTGCACACTCCGGCTGTTCAGCAGAGTTGCAGTGCTGCTTAGCACGAGGGATTACTATTTAGGATTTCCTCTCCTTCTTGAGAGGCCTCTTGAGGGATTGCACTTCATCTTCTCCACATCTTGGCTCAAGGCCAAAGCCATTCTTCAGATACTGCGTTATTTTTGCTCAAGTATAATGCAGTGTTGTTGGGGCATTACAGTGGAGGGTTCCACAACACTTATCTTTGGCTCATCTTTCAGAGGAGGGAGTTCCTATTCCTCTGGGAGGTTAGTGAAAGGGATTTCAGAGCTGATTTTCACATCTTGGCATCAAGGCCAACATCTCCCATCATAGACAACGTAGTCCATCCTCAAGACTGCGTTATTTCAGTGAACACTTGCAGTAGGAGGTTGCACCAGCTTCTTGGAGGGTAAGATCTTCAGTGTCAGGATTAGCTTTGCATTGAGAGATCCATTGGAGGAGGTTTGTTTTAGATTGAGCATCATATTTAGCTATCTCCATGTATTTCTATTATTGAGTTGCATCTGTTGCCCAGCAACTCTGGCATTTCTGTAGAATTGCCATTTTGATGTATATTGCAGCCAATCCTCCCAAGGATTGTGTATTATTGTTGTATTAGTGTTTTCAGGGGTTGAGAGCTTTCTCCCCCTCATTTATTTGAGCTATCATTGTCATATCATGTATTTTTTGGAGTGTCAAATATAAATTGCGTTATTTTAGCCAAGGATTTTCATGTGTAGCAATGCTCTTGCATTTTCATGTATATGTCACATTGAGGCTTCCATTGCCTAACTGAAGTGATTGATTCCTCCACACATTGTATACATTTGCTGCTATATCAGATATTTGTTGGCTATACATATATTCATGTGTTCACAGCTATAGAATAATGATGTCATTCCTTTACATGTGCTTACATTGGTTGCAGCACCTCATCGGGCATTTTCTGAGGACATCTAATTGTGGTAGACCTGTTTAACCACCTTAGAAGGATTTATTTGGAGCCATCTCTTGGATTTCATTATTATATGCATTGATCGAAGGGATCCAAGTTCGGGTTTCAAATCCTACTGCCTCCATATCTGGAAAATGTGTTTTCCAGCCATGGATTGCTAGCCGTTCTGAAAAAGGAACATTACAGTGGTATCAGAGCACCTTTCTTGGCTCAGCCTGTGGCCTTCAAGCCCAAGAAAGAATAATAAGAAGATGATGAAGTAGATGAGCTTGATCTCATCTATTTTCAGAAAAAATAAGAACCTCCCCAAGGAGGATATGCAGAAAGAAGAGGAAGAGCCCTGCACTTCCTATTCTCATCAAGGAGACAAAGAAATAAGCAGGAGAAAGACTCCATCTTTTGGAGAAGAAAAATAAAAATGGGATAATCTTACCAAGATTCTTCCTAAATCTGTATATATGATTCATGAGGAGTTTGAGGAGATCCGGAGGATGTATAATGAATCTCCTAGAGGGTTTGCACCAAAGGGAAACTCTAGATTTTCACAAGAGAAGTGTGAGTAAGCAACTACACACCATCTTGCACAGTGCAGTCACATGCCCAGGATTGCCGGAAGAGAGATGGAAAGAAGAGAAGAAGTTGCTGGGAGGGAAACCCTTAGTGATTTCTTGGAGGAGTATGAGTTTCAAACTCAGAAATTCGGAGATCATCTCAGTTTTTCAGAGTTTTGCAAGATGAAGGTGACCGAGAAAGAGCAACAGGATAGCTTTTTTCTATCTACCTTTGAAGGTTCACCTGTATGTTCAACCAAAGCTTGGGTTGAAGAGTTAGATACCTTCTTGTAGAAGCATTAAATATCAGAGGATGAAGCCATCAAAGTTGTAGCGCTGCATTTGAGAGGTAAGTCTTATGCCTGGTGGATATTTGAATCCTTTTCTTTGAAAATGTAAACATTTCATCTTATGAAAATTTCACTAAATCCTTAGTGAAAAGATTTGATAGAGGGACTCATGAAAAACACATGGTAGGAGTAAACAAGAAAACTCAAGAAAAACCCTTGCATAAAAGCTTGCACCATACTTTTCCGGAAGAAAAGTTTTCATCTCACACCTTTGAGCAAAGGAGCATGGAGATCTCTTTTTCAAAAAGGGATCCTTTCATTGGAGAGTTTCCCATTCATGTTGCGGAGATTGAGGGCAACAACGCTGTTAGATCTGGATTTGATCTAGCACCTCATGCAGAGGAAAAAGGAGCTCTTGCTCCAAGTAGAGGGATGCTTGCATCTTTGCAAGAAGGTTCCCAGGATCTCATGTGTAGAAGTCAAGGCCCAACTCATGTTTTACCTGTGCCATTGTTGAAGAGGTGTGGAACCATGGAGACACAAAGAGGAAGTAGGGAGAAGACCCAGCATCATGAGATGAGGAGTATACATCCCTATTAATTTTTGGAGGTTGATGCACCTGAGGAGGTGATTGGATTTCACAGTGGAAGCATGGAGGGTTATCTCCATTCATCTATTCAGTCATCTTTTGATGATGATGTCTCATTTCATGGAGACATTTTACCGAGGAGACCACTGGATCAACAGCGGAGGATGGATGCTTCACATGTTGGGGCACCAATCATTGATTTCAGGAGGTTGGAGACCTGGAGAGAGCTTGATACAGTTCTAGGAGTCTGGGGTAGACTCAAGGAGAGAGAGAGAGAGAATTATCTCAACATTAGCATCACCCACTTCCATTCCAGATTCTGCACTGTGGCAGAAGCAGCAGGGGAAGGTTAGCAACCTTCCAACTTGCATATTTGGCATAGGAGATGTCAGAGAGAAGGATGACCATATGACAGATGCTCTTCATGAGAGATCATCATCATTGTCAATATGGAGGATAGATCCACATTGGAGCTCCCAGCTGTTGGTCGAGTATTCCAAGGATCTTTTTACTTGCATGATCTTGGATGGCCAGTTGCACTTGGAGGAATATTCAGTAAAAGATGGGGTCATCTTTTATCATGGTATGATCTTCTTTTCTAGAGCATCCAAGCTCAAGGAGAAGTTGCTACATGTAGCTTATGAGGATTACCTTTTGAGCCCCACTTGTTCTATGAGAGAATACCACACCATTATGGAGGGGTATTTTTGGATGGGCTTTGAGGAGGAGATATATCAGGATATGAGTAGATGCATGAAGAGACATGACTCTTTGAGAGAGTTATCACAGCCACCTCTTTCCTCGTTGAAGATGAGAGGAGACTCAATTATGAGCCACTCCACTTGTATGAGCAGAACATATGGTAAGGGTAATGGTTATTTTCATGATTATTTATATGATGTATTTCCCTTAACCATACATGTGCAGGATGTTGCTCCGAGGAGGAGAATTATTTCTTTAGAGCTTCATGGTCTAGTTGAGGCCATAAGCATGATTGATGGGCCTTCCATAGGAGGACTTGGGGAAGATATATATTATGGATGACATGTTCATTGTACACCTTACATCGTTCAATTCCTCCATACTTATGAGGAGATTGGAGCAGTCAGAAGGTGGTTGAGAAGCCACAGTTTTTATCAGTCTCTATTACAGTTGAGGGTCAAGCTGCATTGGTTGCACTTGAGGGACCATTTTCCTTCACATTTTTTGCATATGGCAGCAAGTATGATTCTCGTCTTTGCTCCCTATTGTTCTATTGTTGCTGTCTTTATGAGGAGCATGCTTGGGAGAGAGACACATGAGGTGAATGTGTCCTTTGAGGGAGGAATTCCTCATACTTTTTGCACTACATGTTCTGAGGGGAACATGGGATATGATATGGTCACTTTGATAGCACATTTTTCTCTTTATGAGGTGAGCCATATGATGGATGATATGCCATATGATGATGACTTCCAACTCATCATATATGGAGATACTTGGGCCAACTTGATTTGCAATGTTGGGGAAGAGATATTTGGAGGTCTAGTCCTCATCTTGCCACTTGAGGGAAAAATTATTGCAGCCCATGGACAACCAGCACTCTACACTTATCATAAGTGGAGAGATGGACAGCGTGGGGTAGGCTACATTGCTTACCATGAGCATATTTTCATCCCACCTACTTTGCCAGAGCCAAAGGTGGATGACAGCTTTCAGGAGTTGCCTAGCTGGAAGGTGACTCATTTTGGATGGCTCATAGCTTGGAGATGGAGGATCCATATGGGAAAAATAGTTCCCATTCTATTTCATATTCCATTCTTCAAGGGGACCTCTAGACATCACTTTGTTATCCTCTTGACTATTTCACTTTCACATGATGATAGCTTGACAACTGACTTACATGCTGAGGAGGAGAATTGTGGAGACTTGATTGATGAGATAGCATCACTTTCCTTGGAGGATATCATCATATAGGGATGCTACATGGATAGGAGAAAATAACTTAGTCTATCCGTGTACTTGCTTGAGGACAAGCAATCTTTGAGAGGGGAGGATTGTAATGTTCCCAATTTTTCATAAAGAAAATTGGAACATTAATTTTTTCTTATTGCATCTAGGAGGTGAATAAAATGGGTAAAAGGCCCATGAGTAGGAATAAGATCCTTCATAATGTGAAAAATATCATTGGAGCAGCTTTAATTTTCACCTTCCAGTATGAAAAGGGGCAAATGCATGAGGACAAGGTCAAGTTTGACGAAGTCAACAACACTGCCTAAAGAGGTGTAGCTTGCATGAGAAGACAACGAAGCTTTGGAGGGAGAAATATTCCTTGTGGATGAAACCTTAATGTGTGGGGTCCATGGCCAAGAAGCATTCACTTGTATCAGAAGAGGAGGAGGTAGCCATAGAGGGATATCTTGGATCATTTGATTATTTGTCTATTCAGACAAATTGCACACTCCGGATGTTCAGCAGAGTTGCAGTGCTGCTTAGCATGAGGGATTCCTGTTTAGGATTTCCTCTCCTTCTTGAGAGGCCTCTTGAGGGATTTCACTTCATCTTCTCCACATCTTGGCTCAAGGCCAAAGCCATTCTTTAGATACTACATTATTTCTGCTCAAGTATAACGCAGTGTTGCCGGGGCATTGCAGTGGAGGGTTCCACAACACTTCTCTTTGGCTCATCTTTCAGAGGAGGGAGTTCCTATTCCTCCGGGAGGTTAGTGAAAGGGATTTTAAAGTTTATTTTCACATCTTGGCATCAAGGCCAACATATCCCATCATAGACAGCACAGTCCATCCTCAAGACTGCGTTATTTCAGTGAACACTTGCAATAGGAGGTTGCACCAGCTTCTTGGAGGGAAAGATCTTCAGTGCCAGGATCAACCTTGCATTGAGAGATCCATTGGAGGAGGTTTGTTTCAGATTGAGCATCATCTTTAGCTATCTCCATGTATTTCTATTATTGAGTTGCATCTGCTGCTCAGCAACTCCGACATTTCTACATAATTTCCATTTTGATGTATATTGTAGCCAATCATCCCAAGGATTGTGTATTATTTCTGTATTAGTGTTTTCAGGGGTTAAGAGCTTGCTCCCCCTCATTTATTTGAGCTATAATTGTCATATCATGTATTTTTTGCAGTGTCTCATATAAAATGCGTTATTTTAGCCAAGGCTTTTCATGTGTAGCAATGCTCTTGCATTTTCATGTATATGTTACATTGAGGCTTCCATTGCCTAGCTGGAGTGATTGATTCCTCCACACATTGTATACATTTTCTGCTATATCATATATTTTTTGGCTATACATATCTTCATGTGTTCACAGCTATATAATAATGCTATCATTCCTTTACATGTGCTTACATTGGTTGCAGCCCCTCATCGGGTATTTTCTGAGGACATCTAATTGTGGTAGACCTGTTTAACCACCTTAGAAGGATTTATTTGGAGCCATCTCTTGGATTTCAGTCTTAGATGCATTGATCTAAGGGATCCGGGTCTAGGTTTCAAATCTTGCTGCCTCCATATCTGTAAAATGCATTTTCTAACCATGGATTGCTAGCTATTCCGAAAAAGGAACATTACAGGGGAGTACTTGTGTTGCCATCAATGCCAAAGGGGGATATTGTTGATCAACGATTGTCACTGATGTCAACCCAAGCAAAACCAGGGGCTAACCCAATATTTCATGGGAATTTTTACCTACCAAATTAATATATTATAGGTCAATAAGGCTTTTTATGGTTTCTACTTGTCGAGATGTTTTTGTTGATATATGGCATGCCATATGGTACGATTTGAGGATATTCATGTTTGATTTATGGAGTTAGTGGGCTAAAACCGGGCTAAAACCCCATAGGGTTGTGGCATGGATCATTGAAAAGTCATAATTAATATTTTTTAATATCCTAAAATTCCTCCCACATTCACTTGTTGAAGCCCCTCTCAACCTAAGCATTTATATAAATTGTCATCCTCATTTCCTCCTTATGCAAGGGATTTCACCATCTGAAACAGGTCATCGTGGAATTTTTGCTCTAAATTTTTTTTTTACGAAGGTTCAGAAGCTGAAATTTTTATGAGGCAAAGAAAAAATCCTGAGGAAGCTACTGTGAAAATTTCAGATCAAGGTGCACAATATTTTTGGAGATATGATTTGTAGAATTCAGTGTTTTTGCAGGTTCCTGAAATTCATCTCAAAGAAATGACCTTGGGAAAATTGTCATAAATCTCTCTTTGAGTATCAGATTGGAATTCTACAAAAGTGGGAGATAATGCATAGTCTGTAGTTTTCTCTCTATCAGTTTCAAACCCAAATGAAGAAACATTGACATGTGGCACGCCATACAATTTCGCTCTGCTGAAATAGTCCATAATTAGGGCATTGTGAGAGATCGGGTATAACTCTCACTTGAAGAATACAAATTGGGTCAAATCTGTGGCATTGGAAAGATGACTCATAGGAATACTACAGTACTGAAAATAAGATATTGGGGATCTGAAATAACAGAGATACACTAGATTCAATATCAAGCTCCTAGAAGGCAAAGAAAAAGCTAGATCATCTGTTGTCAAGGGCTTCAAAGGACCACACTTTCTAGGGAAGAAAAGCAAAGCAAGGTGCAACAGAGGGTAGCATGACAACAGAAAAAACCAAGGTACATAACATTAGCAATAATTTCATCACATGAAATCTTCGAGTGGGCAGCACTACATACAATCATTGTAAAGGTATCATTGTACTAAGTCATTGTAAATACATTTTTGTACAAATTGTACTAGTGTCTATCTACCAAGATTTGAAGAGGAAGTGTTGGTTGGTATAGGATCATCATTAGGTGGTTGTGTCATAGTTGGGGTTATGGTCTAGTGTGTCTTATTCTTCTACATCATTCTATATCATTGTAAAGTGGACCATTTTCCCTGGTACGGGAGTCCATTCTTATTTTATTCTTCTATAGGGTGGTAGGGTGGTGCTAGGGTGAGTTGTAGCTCATTGTGTGTTGGGGCATCCGTTCAATTGAGTACTGAAGAATCTCGGGCATTGGAGCATCGATCTAGTGGGAGCTAAAGAAGAATGCTTTTCTAGATTCTAGGAAGTTGGAGCTTTATTTTCAATTGGAGTTGAATATTAAAGAATTATTAGAAAATCATTAGGTGGTTTTTGTCCCGAAGTGGGTTTCCACCTTAAAAACTGTGTGCATTTGTGTTCCTTTTGTTTTCTGCTATCATTGTACAAATGCTAATAATAATTGAAGATTAACTAATGCTCTAATTGAAAGGAATATTGATTCCCCCCCCTCTCAGTATTTCCAACAATTGGTATTAGAGCTTGGTTCCTTCAATAGTAGTTTAACAGCTGGAAGGAGGTCATGGAACATACCAAGAATGGTGTACCTCTATTCAATGAAAATAATTATGCACTCTGGAAAGGAAGAATGCTTTGATACCAATTTATTGGACATTGGATAAACCAACGCTCCCCATGTGTTTTGCGACATGGAATAACTGCCTCTCGTGAACCCTTATCTCTAGCAATGTAATCGTTGAATAAAAAATTTGCGGGTTTTGGTCTAAAAACAATCGTGACATCCAACAAGTGGTATTAGAGCGTAGGTCACGAGTTCGATACACACCCGACTCGCGTTGGGGGGAGATTGTTGGACATTGGATAAACCAACGCTCCCTGTGTGTTTTGTGACATGGACTAACTGCCTCTCGTGAACCCTTATCTCTGGAAATGCGATCATTGACTAACAAACCTACGAGTTTTGGTCTAACGGCAATCGTGACTCCCAATAGATTGAGTTATCACACTCGGAATGTATCGCAGAAAGGTTAATGAAAACTGCTATTTTTTATGATGTTGGAACATGTCTCTAGCCTAGACCTTCTAAATGTTATCGTTATGGTTCCAATGTTTTTTTAGGTAAATTGAGATCAATTTTATGTTGATCTTGCTTAACAATTTTCCTTTCAAAGGTTCATCGCGATGATGTGTATGAAATTCCTAAAATGCAAGCTAAGAATGATAAGCAATTTTTCACTTTCAATTTATTCAATGAAAAACCTAGCTACTAAGGGAAGAGAGAAAATAATTTGTGAGCAAACAAATCAATGAGCGCAAACAAATCAATGAACACAAACTAAATGCAGATTTCCTAATGTTCATTTTGCAAAACACACAAAATTCTACATGCAAATGCAAGTTTTTCTTTTCAGTTTCCTTAATGTTATGAATGCAGAAAAGAAAGTAGGTGCACTAAATTAACAATTCAAATGCCTTTTACTTTCGAGAAATGAAGAATACAAACAGCAATTTCTCTTTTGAAGGAAAAATGAGGATTTCAACAACAATTTCTCCTATCAAGGAAATGAATATTTTACAACAATTTCCTATTTTGAAAGCAAATGATTCTTAATGCGACCATAAAAAATACTTTGAAATCAACTTTTCAATGATAAATAAAAACTTTTTTAAACAAACATTGAACAAATTTTCAGTCAAAGGAGGAAGAAGTATATAGATTCACTAGTCAATATGAGAGTCAAACTTTTCCGAACACAGCAGAAAAAAAAACTGAAGCAAATTGAAAAGGAAAATTCAAGGGAATCTAGGTGTTTTCAGGAGTCAACGTAGTCTCCAAGGGGAGACATTGCTCTGCAATGCAGGCTAGGAAGGGAGACAGTGCTATGAAAAGAACTATGTCCTATCTAAGGGTGAATTGGGCACAGTTTATAAGGAAAAATACTACTGTTTAACTCACTATCTTTGCAAATTTGGCTTTGAAAAAGTTTAATTGTTATGAGTAACAACTACTGGGTGGATAAATAGAGAAAATCAGAGGCTTAAACACCTAGTACTAAGAGAAATTATCCCCAGTGGAGTCACTAGTTTGTTCAGCTAGAATTGTGAATTACAGATAAATCACGCTTCCCTAGATAGGTGCTAGTCTAGAAAAATAGGTGAAAGACTATATGACTATTTTTCCTAACTCAGAATAAACACACAAAGAGGATTGGAGGCTTACTTGGTCAGTCGCTTCCAAATGGCTCTTTCTGTCGCTTCTGTTGCAGCTTCAAATTCAAGCGGTTTGTGAAAAATGCTTCTTACAAGAAAGAACACAGAAACAAAAGAAGATGTAGTAATATAGATGTCTATTCAAGTTATTTTGCTAAATCAGTAAAGCATAAACCATATACATCAACTAAGATCTTACAATATGGGAAATCAAAGCCAATATAGATGCATATAGGGAAAAATAAGTTGTATCCTTTACTGATGATAGGAGAGGTTACAACCAAGTGACTGATTTGAAGTGACCCTTCCAGCAACATCCCTAAGCCTCATCAGAGTATAAATATCTCCAGCAGCAACTACACAAATCTAGCTCTCAATTGAAAATTCTCCAGCATTTCTTTACTCAAATTCTTCCTTCTCAAGCACTCAAATATGTGCTCAATTTATATATGAACTGTAGGTTGTTTTGCAATCGAATACTTTCCAATAATAGGAAAGACATGTTTCCAATCATGTATATGTCAAATGGACACTTGGATTCGAAGCTTGACACATGTGAACTCTTCTAGAAGGCACTAGCCAAGTGGAGATTCCAGAACAGTAAGAATTTCGCTCCCAATGTGACCAACGCACCTGTGAATGTTGGGAAGTGTTTTACAAAGCAGCCTTTCATGGGGCTACCTGCATATGCAATTCACTTAGCCCCTTTAAAGACTACATTGGTGAGCTCTCATATTCTATATAATAAGCTTCAAACCTTGGAAACCTTTGCTTGATGAAAGTCTTGCTTGATTTGTCATGTTCCTGTCTTAGGGCATGTAGCAACTTGAAATGATAGGGAATGATAGAACCTTAATCATTGGTCCTGGAGATGATGCCCAGTTAACTAGGTCATTGGGAATGGTGCCAAAATTGACCTATAACAAAAAGTATGGCTGGCCCAGTAATACATCAACTACATCAAGAGGAGCAACATCACACAATACATCATCTATGAATGGCTTGATGTTGTATGGAAGGCGGCACTATTGGTAGTCGCACATATCTCTCCCTGGGTGAAGCCACCTGATGGTATATGGCTACGGGTGCGTTATGGTCGGTAGGCCGAGTTGCTTCACTACCTCTGCTAAAATGAGGTTCTTTTGGCTTCCGCTATCAACAAGAAATTGTGGTGGAGAATCCTTCACCCACATTTGGAAATGGAAGAGGTGCTCCCCCTCCTCTGGGTCCTCGGGATCCTCCCTCTAGAGCTTGGTGGTGGAAAAAATGGCACTGGGGTCCACATCAATGATCTTCTTCCCTTTTTCGTCTCCCTTGTCTAGTTCTGGCTCAGGATTAGAACATGCATCTGATTTGGGTGCCTTCATTTTGGCCACCAGCAACTGTTTGGCCCGACACTCTATTGTGTTGTGAGTGGGATTGTTATGGAATTCACACCGCTTCCCTGTGTCCTTCTTTAGATTTGTGGTGGTGTTCTGAGTCACCCTGGTTTGGCTCTGCCCCTTATTCTGTGGTTCAGGGGTAGCTTTCCCTAGCTTTGGATTCGCTGATCCAAAGTCTCTCTTCTTCTGCTTAAATTTATACTCAATCTTGGCGGCAAAGAGATATGTCATGCCAAGCGAGGGAATTTCAAGGAAATCCATTTCCTCCTAAATGTGTCTATGTAGAGAGCTACGGTACTTGAGCACCAAATTTCTCTCTGAATCTTTAATACCCAACTTTTTGCATAGGGTATGGTTCATATTAATTAGTTCATGCACATCTTGATCCCCTTTGCTGCTGCAGCATGGTGCATTGGATGTACTTGTCTTCAGAGCTCCCCACGGGGTAGTATTGTTCCTTGATGCCATCTCAGAACAAATTCCAAGTGGGTGCAATTGAGAACAGGGAGGGTTCCCCCTCGTCCTTTTTCTCACAATAGATTTCCCACCAGTCTTTGACATGGGGGGCGGCTTTGAGAAGTGCAAAAATAATATTTTCTTGGTCGGAGAAATCATGGAACAAGAAATAACATTCTAGCAAATTCAACCATCTATCTATGTCGTCTGCATCTATCTAGCCTTCAAATACAGGAATGTAAAATTTTACCTGTACCTTGAAGGGAGTGGCGCCTCCAGAGTGGTTGTTGGATGCAGATGGGCCATAGGTGAGCAGTCATTGAAGGATCTTAAAAAAGTTATCCATCATCGCGTTCCTTCATTTTTTGAGGACCTCCTCGAGAAATATTTTGATAGGATATCCTGCTCCCTTGTCTTTCTTTTCTTCTACCATGGGAGGTCGTCGGGTTTTGCAAGGCTAACCTTGCAAGGGTACAAATAGATCGAGCTCTAACTCCTTATACCGTGACTGCATTGGGGACATGCAAAGAAAGATAGAGAAAGAGCAGATCGCTCTGATACCACTGATCCAGATTTATGCAGGAACACAATAAAATAAATAAATAGACATAAAAACAGAGATACAGAGGAAATAATACTTCATTTCATTAATATCAAATAACTGAAATATGTTTACAGACAAAATGGAAATAAACTAGCCAGGGTGATGGTAGCTTATCTCTGAGAAGAGATGTGGTGGCCACATGCCTCTGAACTGTGTTACAATGAGGCTCGAAGGCTTATTTATTGTTGAGAAACAATGAAAACCCTAAACATACAAAAACCTAACCTTAGGAGATGAAGTGCCAAAACTATGGGCCCCATTTGGGTAAATTGGTGTTTCAACTTTCCGGGGACGTAACTTTGGCATACTATCTATGTTTGATGCACATCCTACCTCGTTAGAAATATCTATCTGAGGAGTACAACTTTTGGTGTGAGAAACATTGATCCATGCACACTTGTTGCTCTAGGATTTCCCAAAAAACGTTGTTTAGGGCCTCAAAATGGCTCTGAAAGTTTAGGACCCAAAAAACTGCTAAAAATAGTAAGTTGTGCTGCAACTGAAAAAATGAAAGAACTGATGGTGGAATTTCAAATGGAATAGGTGGGTGGCCACCAATATCTAGCTGGATCATTAGGGCCCCAAAACGACTCCCGAAGTTCAGGACCCAAAAACCTACTAAAAATAGTAAGATGTGCTGAAAGCGAAAAAATAAAAGAACCGACAGTGGGGGTCCAAATGGAATAGATGGGTGGCCACCAATATCCACTTGGATAAATGTGGATGGGATACAATCCATCTTTGGATCATTCCAGAGATACCCATATGACTCATTTCCTTATTTGCTTCTCAAAACCTGTCAAACAATAACAATAGTTGTAGAAACAACGATTAGCTGCAGAATTGCACACATTTTGTAGCTAATTACATAAATTCATTTAAATAATAATAAACATCATAATATAAATTAGAGATCATTTAAATGTTTTCTCTGATATGGAATATGTCAATTATTATTTATTGGAGTCATGAGTTTGTGGAAAGGAAGGAAGAAATGATGAAAAAAGGTGTCAAAATAAGAACAATTTTGACATTCAATATACCCCCACTAAGAGACCATGGCATGTGGGCCTTCACCTCCTATTGAATTTTTTCTGATACCTCTGCTAATACATCTAGTTTCCTCTTATTTTCCTTCCTTGAAGTGATTTCCATTCTAGGTTTTCTCATAAGGAGTTTGTACTTTAGGCTGATGACTTTCTTTTTCATAGCTTTGTTCTTTTCCTTTAGCTTCTTATTACTTTTATACCACAAACCCCAAATGTAAGATATTGTTATCATGATGACCTTTTTCAAGTGATTCTTCTCTTTCGGGTTTCATTTTCCTATTTAATGTGCCTGTTCGTATCTCGAGCTCATAAATTTCTTGCTTGAGGGTGTTTCGAGAGGTTCTTGTGGATTGATAGGCTTCTCTTCCACACTTGGATTTGCTTCTACATGTATTTTCTCCAATGACTCAATATATTCATATATCTCCTATTGTCTTGGGTCAATTTCCGGTGATTTTGGACTGCGTATAGGACCATGGAAAGGAGAGTGTATAGGACGTGTGTAGGAGAGACAATGATTGGTCATGGAACTTGAGGTTCTTCATCTAAATTAAAAAATTGCCTCTTGTGATGGTGTCTTCTTCAAGGGTTTATAAATTCTAGAGATTCTACTTGGTGTGGAGGGTTTAAGTATTCTAAACTTGTAACTTTCTCTTTTTCTCCACATTGCCTCTCTTTTTTACTCCACTTTGTTTCTTATTTTTCATTAACTATGCGGTGGCGAGTTCTTCCTCTTCTTGATAAGGTTGAGGTGAGGATTTCTTCTCAATGCATGCATCAACCTTTCTTCTTATACTTTTTCTGGTTTTTTCATCCTTGGTGCCTGGTTCATCTTGAAAGTTAATTCTAATTAGGAAACTTTCCTAGGAGTCTCCTACACATTTTAGATGAAATTCAAGAAGTATCTTTATTAGTCCATGATGGTGCGTGGTATTTTCTATGAATTGGACCTTTTTATGGACATTTGTTGACATTTTCTTTAGAGAGTAGGAATTATGGGAGGTTTATTTCTCCATCTTCGAAAAATTTTGTTAACAATCGAGGCATGATAAACAAACATACAACCAAATCTTCCTTCACAAGTATCAAACTTTTGTAAAATTAAAAGTATATTTATCCATTCATTTTTTAGTGTTGAACTAGGAATTCCTTTCTTGTAAACGGTAGTGTCCATACCTGGATTCTTGAGAAAAACTTTCCATTCTTCACTATGAATTTCCTTGTTCTTAAACCATCTCTCCTCTCGGGAGTTTTGTAGCTTCGGCCACAAAGGCTTGTCATTGAGAATTTTATATCTCCAATTTCGACCTTTGTCCCATCAAAAGATCTTAAAAAGGACTTGGTGACCTCCTTATGGATTCCATAAAAATTCTCTATAAACTAGAGCCATGCACCTTCTGCGTCATTTCCTTTACGAGGATAATCGTCCTGAATTTTTTCTCCCACGGGTTCAACTCTCACTATCGACCCATGTCTCTGTCGTGAGGAGTTTCACCTTTAGAATTGTTCTTCTTTGATCGAGTGAATTGAGTTTGCGGATTTGGGTTAAGGATGTCGACGTTTTGTAGAGAAGTACTATTAAATAGATATTCGGCGAGGTTTAAGGAACGTAGATTAGTGGGTTACGAAAGTAATACATGATCGTTAATCATTAATGGGAAAATTAGTATGGCTTATTATGAGATATGATACGAGATGTTGTGGTCGGATTATGAAATTGTGATGAATCCGAATACAATCAATTCTAATGATGACATATAGAGGCAACATATGATCATATAATTTATATACTAATGGTTTTGGTCTTATTACCTAAACAAATTTTTGTAACATACCTTTGAAATAACCTTTGTTATTTTATTTGTGTTGATTCTTCAAGTATCCTTTCAGCATGATATTCAATGGAGTCCTCAATTTCTTATGTCCATTATGTTTGCTTCGGTGTAAGAATATGTACGAGGCAAAATGTGTGATAGCAGAATCTCCTAAGAGATGAAGAATTGTAGCAATCGTAGCTACTTCTTTTATTGCTTTAGAGAAAGAAATGGAACAAAGAATTTGGGATTTTAGAATGGGAGAAAATATAAGATGTTAGAACTTCTTATTTTCATTTTGTATTTTATGTATAAGGATGTCAATCATTGATGGTTTTCATACTTATACAATTATTATTATTATTATTATTATTATTATTTTTTAATAATATATATATATATATATATATATATATATATATATATATATATATATAATTTATATATGAAAATAAAAAGAAGACTAAGTTGGAGAAGAAGAAAGATTCTTCTTCACCAACTTCATATGAGTATTGTCTTGAATTTTTTTGATAAATTCCTCTTTTGTAATTGGCTTATGATAGAATTTTAATCGATGTCCATTCACAAGAAGAGGTACCTTTTCTTCATCAATTTTCCTTATCCTAACCCGCTTCTTGTCAAAGAATTTTTTGATCTCATAAGGCCCAAGCCAATGAGTTTAAAATTTTCCTTGGAAATCTTTGAACTTTGAATTGAACAAAAATTCCCAATCTCATGCTTGGAACTTTCTTTCTTTTATGTACTTATTATGCCAACTGGACATTTGTTGCTAGATTAGATTGGTTCTTTGAACTACATCTTGCCTGATCTCATCAAGATCATTAAGTTGCTACATTCCGTGCCTTTGGGCTTCTGATAAATTAAGTCCCAATCTGACTGCTATCTTGAAGGTTTTGATCTGAAATTCTATAGGAAATATGACTTGCTTCCCATAAGAAATTTCATAGGGATTATGATGCAGGAGCATTAGGCTCAAAAGTTTCTTTGTACATAAGTAGACATAGGGGGTCCCATGTTCCTTGAATTTCCTGTAAATATTAATATTTTGAATACTTGGTAGAATATTGTAATTGTTCTCAAGTCATTTTGAGAGCATGAGAATTGGTAGAGATAGGAATACGAAGAGTCAGTTTAGGATTAATTCATTTAGCGAATCTAGATTCAGGAATTGGAATACTAAGAGTTGCTGAATTGTTTGTGTAAATGTAACCCTGAAGAGGTTAGATGAGGGCCGGAGAGAGCTGTAGAGAGGGAGAGAGACTCCTCAGCAATAGAATAGGCGGGTAATGACCACTGAACTGAATATCTGGCCTGTCATGAAATTGTAGGAATTAGTTGAGATTTATCACATGTATATGTATGTATATATATATCTGTTATGGAGAATTGTTTATAAATCCCGTGTGTGACTTTAGGTCTTCTTGGTCGAATTATATGAGGAAATTATCTCAGTATAACTGTGCATTTGTTGCTTAAACTCTGTGTGAGTAATACCTTGCATATTTGTGTGTTTGTTGATTATCCTCTGTAATTATGTATAGCATGAATCTCTATGTGTGAAGTTAAAAGTGGAAACCTGTTGAGGAATCCTGGTAGTGGGATTTGAACCCAAGTAGAGACTTTCCGGAAATAAAGAACTGGCTTATTTGATAATTGAAATCGTGGAGGAAATTGGTTGGATATCTAAGGGGTATCATATGTACAGCGAAGCATCGATTCGAAAGGAATCGACGCTTTCGAAACCAGAACATCTAGTTCAAGCGTCGAAGATTTTCACCTAATAAGTGAAGCTGTGTGTCAAGGAAAAAGAGAAATCCTGGTCGATTTTAAGTGTTTAACCTTGTGAAGTCCTGAACAGAGTGTTGGACTGGAACCTGGAGTGGAGAATGGAACCGTGACCAAGAGGAGCAGTGATGATGGTTTGGAGCAAACCCGTGGGTTTCATCGCACCACCATCTATCGGGCAAGCAGTTTCCACCATTCATGAGCGATTCCATAGACTGATTGACGCATGTCCCTGAACGAAATTGGAAAACCACCGTTTAACCTACGCCATCGCACGTTAACCTTCGTACCAAGACACCGAGTGATATTGACGAGATTCGTTGATCTGGGAAAGGGCCATCGGACGGTGGTCGCTTGTTGGAGATGCGCGAACAATAATCAAGGTGTGCGAATGATAATTAAGGTACGGTTGCATGTGTTTGATTGGTCTATTGACATATATGTGGGCCCTAGGCCGAAGGGCTATGGCGACATTAATTGGTTACAAAGTGTCGGACTATTATTATAATGTTCGGAGATAAATATATAGGCTGAGAGATATATGTAATGAATTCGGGTTATTTGTGTGAACGAATTGCATATATTTTATACATTGAGATATTATGGTGTGCATATAATGTTTGAATATGCGAAGAGGGGCCACATGAATTGTGATTAGGCGCGTAGTTAAAAGACCGAGGGTTATATGATATGGTTGTATATGTGAAGTCAGCATATGGGGATTATAGATTGGTTGAACTTAAAAACATAGAGGAGTTGAGCGCATGACATAAGGGCTTGGAATTAATATCTCAAATCTCAGAGATTTGAGATATTAACACTCTCATATTTAAGTGTTGAACTTGCCAGCCTTGAATAAAGGAAGGTATTGAGATTGCCCGGATTAGGAAAATGATTGGGCATGAACTTTTGAATGCAGTTGTACACAAAGCTTGGGGAAAGTATGAGATAAATGGGACTGTGGATGTGTGACCGTTATCAAGTGGTATCAGAGCTGCAGGAATAGCTCTTTTTGGAAAATTCTAAGTTTGGTGAATGCAAGGAAACCAGACTTATGGAAACTGATAAGATTGCAGCCTACATAAAGTGACTACAGAATTGCAGAGTCCAATTGGAGGACAAGAATTTTGAAGACAGCTCATTTGGAAAAGGAAGATCAAGCAGCAAGGATACACAGAATCATAGTGAACAGGATTTGCAGAGTGAGTGGAGGACAGGATCATGATCTTGCAGGTAATTAACCTTAATCTGATTTGAATTTAGAATTGCAGAATTATGGTTGCTAAAAATTGAAGACAGAGTTGATAGTGAAGATAGTGAGCCCAGTATTCAGCTAAAGGCTGGATAAAGAGGAAAATTGCAGTGTTCTCAAGACAAATGAGCAGTGTTTAACCCTGGTTGAAGGATTGTTTGCAGAAGTCAGAGTACAGACAATTGAAGACATCTCAGTAGAAGTAGAGCACAGATTTGAGAGCAGTAATAGAAGAGTCCAGCAAGGGATTTTGAGTGCATAAAGAGTGGGGTAGAACCTGAAATAATTCCCAACTGAGGTTGGATGAAAGGAGAAAAGGAGTGTTCTTGAGAAAGTTGCAGAGTGAAGCCTAGAGAGCAGAGAAAGTGCCAGTACTTGCCAAAAGCCGGAGCTTAGAGAGAAGCTTGGTGAGGTAAGTTGCAGCAAGAGAGCTTGCTGTTGCAGAGGCTTAGTGCAGCTTGTGAATGAAGAACTCATAGAGAAGGAATGGCTACTAGCAGAGACTACAGAGATTGTAGAGGTTCTGAGAGAGACCACAGCAAAAGAGTGTGTGAAGATGCCAAATAAAATGGCATGAGGAAGAGAATCACAGATGAAGAATATTGGAAGGAAGTTGCTGAGATCAGGGAAGAGCTCAATGAAATGAAGAGAAGGATATAAGAAATCCAGAGATTTGGTTGGCTCATGAGGAAGAATTTGAAATGGCAACCATTACAGAAGAGGTTGAGGCAAAAGAAGATTGCCCTGTTGAGAGAAGAAATCAAAGCAGCTGAGTTGAAAGAAGAAATTTCTGCTTGTGAAGCAGAACAGAACACAGATGAAGAGTGGAGATTTTCAAGAGTTCTTGTAGGATATAGTGAAGACTTGAGGCAGCAAGAATATTTTCTTGTTGAGGAGGAATTCATTGAGGAATTCCTGAGTTATTCAACAAGTCCAGATGATGTAGGGGCTTGTGTTCTTGAGTCTGACAAATGTGAAGTGATGAAAGACTCCACAGAGGAAGAATAACCCATAGTTCTGGAGGCAGGGATGGAATTTGAAGATTCCATGTGTGGACCTGTTCAAGAAGAAGTGCTTGAGGGAGCAGCCAAGACTGAAAAGTATTATGATTTGAAAAATAAAAAGTTGTGTGTGTTTGCAAGTACACCATTGGAAGATGAACAAAATTCAGAGGTTGTTGGTGAGAAGAAGACATTAAATCTGGAATCTGTTCAGATCAATGCTGAGATAGTGAGATCTTAGGAAGAGATGAAGACAGAAGGGTCAATTGAATATATCCAGCAGGATGGTGAAGCTGAGAGAGAAGGGCCAACAGAGGATTGGTCAAGAATAAGCAGAGGCATAAAAGGTTGTGTAAGGTTCTCGAAGTCTACTCCTATGGAAGTTGTTGAGTTATATAGGAGGTTGGATTCTCAGAGAGGAGAATTGGAGGAGCAGAGGACCTATGCACCGGATAAGTTGCTGGGAAAGCAAGGCAGGAAGATCTTCATGGATGAATTTCATAGAGCAGATGATGGAAGAAAAGTGAGGCCAGCTGACAGTCTCATGAAGGATGCAGATCAGCATGCTAAGGTGCTAACAGAAGGTTTGGAAAGGAGTTCTGCACAACATAATGATGTGTTTTCAGAGGAAAAAAAGGCATTGAAGCATTGGAACTTTACTGCTAATGATTCATGTGCGGAGAAATGGGAAGAACAACAGTTGGAAGTTGTCAGAGAGATGAATGAGAAGGAAACTATGGTGACTGGAAACATAGTGAGAAATCATCATTTGGACATGGTGATTGGGACATCGGAGATGACTCTGACAGCTGAAGAAAAATATGATGAAGAACTTATGAGCCTTGAACCAGACTTAGAAATTCCAGGAGAAGAATTGGTGACTAGGTCATCAATTGAGACCATTGGGTCTCATAGTTTTAACACTGACAATTTGTTTATGTGTTCAGGTGATGCAAAATACAATTCATCCTTGGAATTTGTCTTGAGAGAAGAAAAAATGTTGCTGAAGGAGGATGAGACAATCATGTCTCATAGGCAGAGATTTGTCATTGTCCTTGACAAAGAAGAATTGGCTAGACTGATGGGCCAAGAGCAGATTGAAGAACAGATTTTAGAAGCTGCTGAAGTGAGGAAGAATCGACATTCCATGCTGACAGAAGATGAAGATACAGTGGCTAGAGAACTTGATTTGATTGCTGAAGTCAATCAAGGAGATGAGAGGCAATTGTTGAAGATTGCCCACAAAGAAGAAGAAAATGCTGAGTCTAACTTCCAGTATGTTGAAGATGTAAAACCAACACAGGAGAATTGGTTGAGTTGTTTGTTGAGAGCATTTGAAGAAGAGAAAGGGATTGCAGACCCTGGAGCAAGGATGCCTGAAGCTGTGAAGAAAAGAGAAGTAGATACTAACTTGCAGAATCAAATTCTGTTTACTAGTATATTGGGGAAGTATGTCACTGCTGATGGGAAATTAAGTAGTGGACTGTTTTCTGAGAATGAAATTGCAGATGGTGAACAAAAGGAAAATGTTGCAGAAGGACAGGAAGGGGAGGCAGCAACACCCATGGTGGCAGCAGATGCAACATGGAAGATGGCACCTGAGGAAGAAATAAACATGTTAATAGCATGTGAGACTGCAGGAGCAACAGAGATTGAAAGCAGCAACATAGGGCAAGATAATTTCCAGCTGGAAGATAAGCTGGACATAGAGATTGAGTACATCAGAAGGCTGATGATGAGAGTGACTCAGGAGCAGCAGACAACGGCAGGAAAGCAGGAGAGTTTCAGCAGGAGAAAGACAATGGCAGATTGTGAAAGCATAGCTGGGGACAGATTACAGAACAAAGTCTGGAAGCCTGGAGAAGATCAATTGACGAATGATGCAGCTGATGGACAACAGCAAAACCAAGTATGGGATCCTGGAGGCAGAGAGAAGGAGCACATGATCAGGTGACCATGAAAATTTTGAAGCTTGGGAGTCTGATGCAGGGGCATTAGGCTCAAAAGTTTCTTTGTACATAAATAGACATAGGGGGTCCCATGTTCTTTGAATTCTTGTAAATATTAATATTTTCAATATTTGGTAGGAAATTGTAATTATCCTCAAGTCATTTTGAGAACATGAGAAGTTGGTGGAGATAGGAATACGAAGAGTCAGTTTAGGATTAATTCAGTTATTGAGTCTAGATTCAGGAATTGGAATGCTAAGAGTTGCTGGACTGTTTGTATAAATGCAACCCTGAAGAGGTTAGAAAAATAAAAATAAAAAACCTCTTCAGCAACAAAATAGGAGGGTAATGGCCACTGAACTGAATATCTGGCCTGTCATGAAATTGTAGGAATTAGCTGAGATTTATCACCTGTATATGTATGTATATATATATATATATATCTGTTTATGGAGAATTGTTTATAAATCTCGTGTGTGACTTTAGGTCTTCTTGGTCGAATTATATGAGGAAATTATCTCAGTGTAACTGTGTAATTGTTGCTTAAACTCTGTGTGAGGAACACCTTGCGTATTTGTGTGTTTGTTGATTATCCTCTGTAATTATGTATAGCATGAATCTCTGTGTGTGAGGTTAAGAGTAAAAAACTTGTTGAGGAATCCTGGTAGTGGGATTCGAATCCAAGTAGAGACTTTCCGGAAATAAAGCGCTGGCTTAGTTGATAATTGAAATCGTGGAGGAACTTGGTTGGATATTTGAGGGGTATCTGATATACAACAAAGCATCGATTCGAAAGGAATTGACGCTTTCGAAACCATAACATCTAGTTCAAGCGCTGGAGATTTTCACCTAATAAGTGAAGCTGTGTATCGAGGCAAAAGCGAAAGCCGGGTCGATTGTAAGTGGTTAACCTTGTGAATTCCTGAACAGAGTGTTGGACCGGAACCTGGAGTGGAGAACGGATCCGTGACTGAGAGGAACAGTGATGGCGGTTTGGAGCGAACCAGTGGGTTTCATCGCACCACCATCCGTCGGGCAAGCGGTTTCCACCATTCGCGAGCGATTCCATAGATTGATTGACGCGTGTCCCTAAACGAAATTGGAAAACCGCCGGTTAAAGTGCGTCATTGCACGTTATAGTTCGTACCAAGACGCCGAGCGATATTGTGAATGAGCCATTGATTTTGGAAGGGGCCATCGAATGGTGATCGCATGTTGTAGGTGCGCGAACGATAAACGAGGTACAGTACATGTGTTTGATTGGTCTATTGATATATATGTGGGCCCGGGGCCGAAGGGCTATGGCAACGTCAATTGGTTATAAAGTGTCGGACTATTATTATAATGTTCGGAGATAAATATATAGGCTGAGAGATATATGTAATGAATTCGGGTTATTTTTGTGAACGAATTGCATATATTATATACATTGAGATATTATGGTGTGCGTATAATGTTTGTATATGTGAAGAGGGGCCCACATGAATTGTGATTAGGCGCGTAGTTAAAAGACCGAGGGTTATATGATATGGTTGTATATGTGAAGTTAGAATATGGGGATTATAAATTGGTTGAACTTACAAACATAGAGGAGTTGAGCGCATGACATAAGGGCTTGGAATTAATATCTCAAATATCAGAGATTTGAGATATTAACACTCTCAGATTTAGGTGTTGAACTTCCCAGCCTTGAATACAGGAAGGTTGTGAGATTGCCCGGATTAGGAAAATGATTGGGCATGAAATTTTGAATGCAGTTGTACACAAAGCTTGGGGAAAGTATGAGCTAAACGGGACTGTGGATGTGAGACCGTTATCGATTATGTCCTGTTGTATTCCTCCATGTAGTCTAGTAGGCTCATAAGGATTTAGGAAGCCTATCTGTCCAATCCTTCCTATGTAGATGTATAGTCTTTGTGAGGATTGCCTCGATCGCTTTATTGGTGGATTCCACTTGACCATTTTCTTGTGGATGATATGGAGTGTAATTTCTATGTTTAACCTTGTATTCATCCACAATATTTTGCACCACCTTAGATGTAAACTGAGATCCATTGTCTGTCACAATTTCCCTTGGGACAATAAAATGAGTGAAAATATCCTCAAAGAGAAATGAAACTACAACATTTTCATTAGCAAGAGAAAGTGCTTTAGCCTCTACCCATTTGATGACATAGCCAGAGAAAACCAGAATGTACCTCTTTTGTCTTGATGGTGGATTGATTAGTCCAAAAAAATCCAGGGCCCATTTTTCAAATGGTTTGATGAGTACCCGAGTTTTTAAGGGAATTTCATCTGTACGAATAGGTTTCCCTATTCTTTGACAGTTGTCACACCTTTGACATACTCCTTGGCATATTTAAAGATGGATGGCCAATAATATCCTAAATGAAGGATTTTATAGGCAGTCCTCTTATCAGCAAAGTGTCCACCACAAGGTTCATCGTGGAATGCCTTCATAATTTCAGGCATTTCATCTTCTCGAACACACCTTCTGATGATGAGATCTAGACCTGTTTTATACAATTCATCATTAACCCATGAGTATAATGCACTTGTTTGAATAATTCTTCTTTTCTCTCTAGGAAACAAGTATGCTGGTAATTTTCCTGTAGCTAAGTAGTGAGCAATATCTGCAAACCATGTAGATTTAGTAGATATTCTAAAGAGATATTCATCAGGCAAATTATCTTCTACTGAAGTATCATTATTTTTGTTTTTAATTCTAGACAAGAAATCAGCAACTGTGTTTTGTTTTCCAGGTCTGTCTAGAATGGTGATATTAAATTATTGCAGGAGTAATAACCATCTTGTGATTCTACTATTAGTGATAGATTCATTCATTAAATACAAAATTACAGAATGGTCTGTGTGAATAAAGGTTTCATAGTCGATGATGCAGTGTCTAAATTTGTTAATAGCATGGAAAACAGCTAGAAATTCTTTTTTAGTTACGGTGTAATTTAACTCAGCACGAGTCAAATTTTTACTTTTGTAATATATGGCATAGGGGATCAAATATTTTTGTCCTAGTACAGCTCTCAAAGCTGTAACTGAAGCCTCTGTTGAAATGTGAAAAGGTATTTTCCAGTTTTGACCTCTTAAGATGGGTGCTTCAGATATTTTTTCTTTTAAAATTTCAAATGCCAATTGGCAATCAGGTTTCCAACTAAATTCACAATCTTTGGTAAGCATTTTGAAGAGTGGAGATGTTATTTTGGTGAAGTTTTCTATAAATCTTCTATAGTACCCTGTTAATCCTAGAAAACTTCTAACATCCTTTTGACAACTTGGAATTGATAATTTGGAGATGACTTCAACTTTGGATGAGTCTACTTTAATTCCATCCCCTAAAATGTGATGTCCTAAAACAATTCCTTCAGTAAACATCATAAAGAAATTTTCATGACTTAATAAAAGATTTGTTTCTTTGCATATTTTAAGAGTATTTTCCAAGTTCTCAAGAGCCTCTTCAAAAGAATTTCCATGAACTATAAAATCATCCATATATACTTCCACACAATCATGTATTAGATCAGAGAAAATTCCTAATACTGCCCTCTGGAATGTTGCAGGTGCATTGCACACTCCAAAAGGAAGTACTCGGTAAGCATAGGTTCCCCATGGACAGGTGAATGTGGTTTTGTCTTGGTCTTTATGTGCTACTTGAATTTGATTGTAACCACCAAAACCATCCAAAAATGAGAAATAATTCTTACTTGCTAATGTATCCAATACTTGATCTATGAAAGGCAATGAGAAATGATCTTTTAGAGTAACCTTATTCAACTCTCGATAATCAATGCATACCCTCCATTTACCATTATTTTTAGGTACAATCACTAAGGGAGAAACCCACTGACTATCTAAAATTGGACAGATGAAGTTTACATTTAGAGATTTTTGCAATTCTTCTTTCACAATTTCCTTAATATTTGGGTTCATCCTTCTTTGAGGTTGTCTAATAGGCCTAGAGTTTTCCTCAATGTAGATATGATGTATACAAGTCTCAGGACTAATTCCTTTCATGTCAGTGTACTCCCATGCATATGCAGAAGAATGTTTTTGTAATGTTTTGATTAACTCTTCTTGTTGGAGTTTCTCCAAGTTTTTGTTTATGTTTAAAGATTTCCCTCGAAAGATTTCAATTGTAGAGTTACCAAATTATTCCATAGAATATAAAGACATCTGTCTAGATGACAAGTTGTTACACAACAATTTGTCACTGTCCCTGTACTCCCTGTTCCTTGATCCTAGAGGACCCATACAGTGACCCTTGTGTAATTTCCAAGCATGGAATACATACCCCTAAACCACACTTTGTCTGCCAATTCATCTCCCTTTACAACTTTTCTAGAAGATCCCTATAAAAACCTGGTTTTCAAGGTCAGCACTTTGTCTTAATGTCTAGCCTCGCTTCACGATTACGTATATATGTTGATCTAAAAATGGAACTATTTGTAATGCTATGAAAAGTATTCATTTCCATTTAATTAAGTGTGCAAATTATTCTCCATGTATTGCAGGTTAAACAAAATGTTTTTGGTAATTTTTTCTGAGTTTTTGTGTGAGGAAATGTTAATTAAGTTTACCGTTTAACATATTATATCAGAAATAGATAGCAAGGGAAATTCACCATAGCATAATATAGCAAACTGATGAGCCATTTCACCCCTCTTAGGCTACATCTGTTGGGTCCAAGGCTCCCAATGGGCATGTCCTTTGTTAAACACACACATGGTGTATGAGAAAGATAAACACACACACAACAAGAAACTCAACACACAATAGAAGGATAAGCGTGTAGCTTTCTTATTTTTTCCATTATACATGATGTACATTTATAGTACAATGGTGTGACTCTTGGTTAAACACACACATGGTGTATGAGAAAAATAAACACACACACAAGAGACTCAACACACAATGAAGGATAAGCGTGAGGCATTTTTATTTTTTCCATTATACATGATGTACATTTATAATACAATGGTGTGACTCTTGGTTTCACAGTCTAAGTTCACTTGGACTCCATTGTGACTTTTCGCATTCCACACCTACCCATGTAGGATTAGGTGTTCCAACATCCCCCCTTAATCCGAAAGGGTATGTGTGAGTCCAAGAAGAGAGTTGTAATACAATCTGCAAAGTATACATGGCAGCACTTGGGCTGAATCAACTCTCTGAAATTTTGGAAAAAAAGAGGTGGTTTAAGGATGACCACCAACACTGGAACGCAAAACTTGTTGCAGTTCCTGGAACTCTTCCAAAACTGGCAAGAAGCTGAAAGCTTCTGCTAGAGGAATTTTCCATCATAAAAAAGGGAGACCTTCAACCTAAAAGAAGGGAGGTCTACTACCTGTGATGGTTTTAGGATTACCAAAAACTCTGGAATGCTTGAAGCATTTCCTGGAACTCAACCAAAGCTGGCAAGAAGCTGAAGGCTTCTACTAGAGGAAGTGTTCCTCATATATGAAAGGGAGACCTTCAACCTAAAAGAAGGGAGGTCTACTACCTGTGATGGTTTTAGGTTATCCACCAACCAAATATGATGGTTTAAGGTTGTCCACCAACTGAAGGCATGCTCATGGGCATCCGTGTCTCTGGCTACATCTCTGAATCTGAAATGAATAATTGTGGCCCAGGCTCGCTTGAAATGCTGTGTCTCTGGCTACAACTCTGAACATGGAATGAGAGATTGTGGCTCAGGCTCGCTTGATCTGACGTCGAAGCTTGTACATGACCACCATTTCCCCCCCTGTTAGGGACAAGGTGAGATGATGGCGAAAACTGAACTGCAAGTTTGCTCAATATCCGTGAACAAATTCTGACATGTGTCTTAAACATCTTCTTGGCTGCTGATGCCCATTGCCAAGAAGCGATCCATCCAACATGAATCTTGGTTCTTGCAGGAGGCTTGTTTCTGAAGCATCTGTGTGAAGAATGGGTGTGTCGACCACAGTGCTTGCATGGATGAAGATCAAAACAATGATCTTTCATATGGCCAACTCGATCACAGTGTTAGCATTTTACAATCTGTTGTTGTGGAAGCGGAACAAGATCTGGAACAACTGCAGGTGAACTGTCATACAGGAATCTGGCACTCTGAATTATGATGGGCTTGGTGTAGTCTGGAATATGAAAGGTCACATCCTTGTCATATCCAAGACCAGTTATGTGCTTGTTGTGGACAAGCTCTTCCCAAGGTCTGATGATGGGCTTGAGAAGTGTAGGCTGAGTTGCTGCATATGCATGTACATCTACTCTAGTACAAGGAACTGAATGTGGATCAATTGCAACTTTATTGACTTTCTTCTGATGAGAGTCCTTCTCAATCTTCTAAACAGAAACAGGTTCAGAATGGTGACTCTTTTGCTGAAGTTCATCTTGTTGGAGCTGAGATTCCAACTACAAAAACTCAACCTTTTCTTGTGCATCTTGCAAACAACTTTGAATGTTACAAAGAGCATCCTTGCTCATTTTTACCATATCATGAACATTTTAATGAATGAGGTCATTCAGCAACTCTAATGCTTCATTGATTTTAGCCATTTCAACAACTTAGGCTCAAAAATGAAAGGGTGTCAGCTTCAACCGAAAATGCACCCGTTTACAATGTGATTTAACAAGAAATACAAATGACTTCAAAAGAATTTCCAACTATGGAAATCTCAAAGTACAAAATGTGCTCCTCAAATGATGGAGGACAATCAACAATGCCACAAATCAACACTTGTGTAAGAGGCCTTTAAGGCAGCTGAATTTTTTCTTCAAAAAGTTGTTTTTCATCAAGAACAACTCGTATTCACATGTCAATCTCTTTTAGAGAAAGTCACCCTTATTTCAATGCTACAAATCACAATGCAAAACTGCAATTTTCTCTATGTATTCAGTCCATTTTTTCTTCATTTCCTGCTGTTCATTTTCTCTCTTCCTCTCTCTCTCTGCTGTTTTTTTCTTAATTTTTGTAATCTATTTTTTAAATTAAATTTAAAAAAAAAGAGATTAATTGAAATGGGAATTAATTAAAGGGAAGGGAAAAGCAAACTTACGGGAATTTATTTATTTATTTTTTAAGAAATTAATTAAAAAATTGAAATGAAATGGAGGGGGGGGGGTTATTAAAATGGGGGGAGGGGAATTAAATTAAAAAATGAATTTAAAAGTGGGCGGGTTGAGTGAAATTAGAAAAGCGTGGAGGAGGGGAGGACCGTGAGGCCACGGGAGAGGGGGTCGAGTGAGGGGGTTTGGGATGAGTGTTGTAAGGTAAGAGGGGAGGGCAGTAGGCTAGCAGATTTAGGGAGGGGCGGTAGAGCAGTGTAGGGGGATGGGCGAAGGCGTATGCTGAGGTGAGAGGGGCCGGTTTAGGGCCGGAGCGTAGTTGCAAAAGCGAGGGTGTAAGGGATGGAGGCTGCACGGCGGTGAGGAGTGAAGGGGGGAGCTGTGTGTGAGGGGCGGGGGCGTAGGGAGGGTGACCTGTGATGAGTGGATGCGAGGGTTGGGTGTGGGAGCACGAGTGGACAGCTCGAGGGAAGGGGGGTCAAGCGTAGTGGGGGAGCGCTGGTTATGAGCGTTGAGTGTTGAGAGATGAGTGTGAGTGGGGGAGGGGGAATGGACTGAGGGGTAGCAGATAGGAGGTGTGGGATGTGCGAGCAAAGGGGTGAAGGTTAGGGCTTATGCGCAGGAGTGTAGGCAGCCGAGAGCGAGTACGGGTGGGTTAGCAGGGAGAGGGAGAGGGCGGGTCAGTAGAGTAGCGTAGGAGCAGAATAGGTGGTGTGAGGAGTCAAAAAATGCAGGTAGGGGGGGTGAGTTGCAGAGGGCCGAAGGACCAAGTTGTAAATTATTTATTTATTTATTTATTTTTTCTTTTTAATTAAAACAACAGAGATGATATTCCACTTTAAAACAACTGGCAAAAATTGTAGAAATGAAGGCAACAGTAAAAATTTCAAGTACTGAAATACAACAGCAGATTGCAGAAATTGCCAATAAAACCCATAAATTTTTCCAATGGCCCAGCAGCAGAGAATATTTTCCAGCAGCAGAAAAACCCAGAATTGCAGAATTTTTCAATGGAAAAACTCAAAAAAATTTCTTTCAGAAACCCATTTTGAAACACTATTCTAGCAGCTCTTCAATGCAGAAATTGCAGAATGATGGCAGTGAGAAAACATGCAGAATTCTCCTCAAACGCTGCTCTTCTTCAAAATCAATGCTGCTCTTCTGAAAGTGGCAAAATGTCTGTTGCAACAATCTCTGAGTGCTGCAAAAATGCCAAGAATTTTTGCAGATATGCACAGGCCATAAACACAAATGGCTCACTCAATGTTGAGCTGGTTATGAACGTATCAGCTCTAATACCATGTTAAACACCATGTTAAACACACACATGGTGTGTGAGGAAAATAAACACACACACAAGAGACTCAACACACAATGAAGGATAAGCGTGGGGCTTTCTTATTTTTTCCATTATACATTATGTACATTTATAATACAATGGTGTGACTCTTGGTTTCACATTCCAAGGTCACTTGGACTCCATTGTGATTCTTTTTGCATTCCACACCTACCCATGGAGGATTAGGTGTTCCAAAATCCTTGATCTATTAAGTTGCTCAAAATGGTTATACAGAGAAAAATATGCCTAAACAGGCAAAAAAAGTTGTGAAATTGACTTAAGAATATAGAAATAAGCTAAAAATGGCTTTTTTTTCACCTTAAACAGTGATGTACAACCCAAAACATCACCATTTCCCTAATGGCCCTAATGGCTCTCCAAGCTTCCCTAAAGAAAAAATGGTTGTAGAACACGTCTGTTCACTCTGAAAACTATCCCAAACTCTCCATAATGCTGAAGAAAGCCAAAATTGACCAACATTTCATCCAATTTGGCTCAATATTGAGGAAGTTATGACCTCCCAAAGAAAACTCAGCTTCAATGTCAACAAACCCCCACTACCGTGGGCTAACTCCAGTTAGGAGCGCTAACTTTGGGAAAAATTCTGAAAATGTCGGACCCGCTCCAAAATGGCGGAACTGTTTGATATGGCATTAAAGTTAAAATGGTGCAGTCACATGTGGAATTTCCACCGGAACCATTGGAACCAAAACTGTTTCGATAAACTTTAAAGGTTACGGTTTTAAACCATGTATACACTCTACATTGGTAGCCGCATTAATCATTTTCAATTCCTTGGAAACCGAAGCCGTGGTTCCATCTGCCAACCGTTAACAAATTTAACACCCCAACATTAATACATGTCTTTTCAAGGGTTAATCATACGTTTTCCACCATGCCATAACCATTGAATATGCCCACCACATTACATTAAGGTTTAAAAACTTAGGATTTGGGTATGCTTCCATGTGAAGGCGATTTTTTTTAAAGTAGATTTTTTGAGTTTTACTTAATATGTGTGAATTAAATTAATATAATTCAAGTAAATCAAATAAAATATCAAATATATATATATATATATATAAACATTAAATAAATTATTTCTCCACATTAAAATATCAGATCCATACTCAATATCAAGAATATCGACGATTTCAAAATGCAATAAATTTTGCATACGATCTTGGTTTTGAACTGCCGACGGCTAGAATCGCAAGGACAAGACCTTTCCGATCGTTCGCATTGCAACAAATTTTGAACACTTTCATTTTTGAGAAATTTGCATAACTTGGACATGATCTCTTGATCACACTTCCCAATGAGAAGCTTTGACCCCAAAGCCTCTAGAATACCGAAATGATCTGCATTAAAGAAATAAGAATATTGGAACCTCTTCTCTTCAAATTCTCCAAAACACTTGCCTTGCATGGCTAATGACTTTGAACCTCAACTAGAAAGAAAATCACACTTCCCTTCCTTTGATGCGCTTATCCTCCCGTCAAGAGTCGCCTTTCTCCTCCTATCGAGAGCCGCCTTTCTTGCACTCACTCGGTAAAATTTCGGCGAGAAATTTGCATGAATCTGAAACATCGTTGCCTTAATCAATGATCCAAGGTGGCTCAAACATAATTCATGTAACATACGCACATCAAAAAAACAAGTTTTCATAAATGTGCTATACAATTGACAATAAAATCAATGTAAAAAGTGTTAACACAATCGGCACAAGTCAAAAAAACATGTGCGACACAATTGACACAAGTTGATAAACAACATGATACATCTTGAAAAACACATTTTGTATGTATCAATGTACAACGAACCTATTTACAATTTGCTATTTACACATACAACCTCCATGCACATGTACACCTTCAACTCTTCAAGTACCAACAAGTACATAATCCCAAAAAACATGTGGGTGACTATAATAGTTGAACTAAAAGATATTTCTCAGTAATATAAGTGAGTATCATACTCATATTTTACTCCTCCATGGCGAAAAAATTTGCAACAAAAAAGAAATTCCTTCCAACTCGAACCACATTTATATGCAATATTACATCAAACTTTTCAATAGAAATACATGCACACAACCAAAATGTGCATATGTACAATGGAGTATTCTTACCGTGTTAAGAATTCCATCCACTCTTTCCAAGCCACCTCCATGGTGACTTTTGCCGCCGCAAATCTTCCCTTACATATGAATCTTCCATTTTCACATCGATAATGGAGTCCATAGTTCCACTTGTGCCACATCTTGTCCTCTTTGTTGCATGTGCTTTGGACAACTAGTTGGATGCAAAGTCCAACAATGGGAGACAACATGTTCCCTCTTTTGAAAAAATGTGCAAAACTCATGCATCTTCGACTTTGAAAGTTGTGTTTTTCTCATCTCGCTTTCGTCCGATTTCTTCTTCATCCAATATCTCGAAACATGATGAGCACCGACCACAATATAAAAAATAACAAATATTTCTTCCATCTAAGCATGTAAAATTATCATGATTTTAAACACAATCAAATTGATCATGAGAATATTTATACCTCTTGTGCCGCGAATGTTCATCCTTTTTGTCTTCATGATAATATGAACTAGTAGATGCTACAAATTCCCATTTGCGATTAACATCGTCGTTTTTGTCTTTGAAAACTGTTTAACTTGCATGCATGCCATGTTTTATAGTTACCATCTTGTGAATGTCTCTTTCGAAACATTGTCAATCGAAAAAAGAAAATCTATTCCAGAGATAGACTCGTAGGGGCATTTATCGGATTTGTCACCTTTGAACAAAGGATGAGCTCCGTAGGCTACCTCCCCGGACCACCAGCGCACTGCCTATAGAGTGATTGTCAAGGGGACAATATCCCAAGAGGGAAACACAACAAGATTGGGAATCTCTTAAGATAACCCCAAAATTGTAGCTACAAGAATAACAAGCATCAAATGGAAATAGCAAGACTCATGAACACATAAAATTTCTGAGAATTCAATGGCCATCACATTAATCCATAGCAAAGAAATAAGAATACAAATCCTTTGAGGGAATGCTCACTCAAGCAAGGCACTAGGCCCCAAGAAACATGTACATGTAAATATGAAATACATAGCCGCATAAATAAAGCCCTAGCCATGACTCCGCGCATTTTTAGAGAGGAACCGCGCATAAAAAATGAAATACAAATGATATAGCAATATGAGCTCAAATAAAGAAGGAGGAGCAAGATTCAAACCCCCGAAAATACATAACATCAATCCTAAAAGGATTGAAGCTGAAATCTATACCAAATACTATAATACAAAAAATGTCGAAGTTGTAGTAGTCGTCGTTAAATCACATTTCGGGAAATACATGGAGAAGGCTGAATGTCCGCAACAATTGAAGAATCCTCCTCCAATGGAAATTTGAAGTGAAAGGCTGATCCTTCACCCAAGACATTTCCTCCAAATGAATATCAATCCCTCAAACCAAATAATCACCAATGAGAACGATGTCTAAGAGGAGGGACTCCGTGCCGCCTCTCGATGGAAAGTGGTTGGCATGATGCCAAAAGATGGTGGATATGCTCAAGAACCACCTTTCTAATCTCCCCAATGAATATAACTCTCTCCACCGAAAAACAAGCTCCGATGGTGTGTGGAAAACCCTCCTCTGCCTACAACACCGCACACATTCGCAAACCGTGCTAGTGTGCATGGTCGGCTATGGCTCGAATGCCCGAATATGGGAATGGAGTTCAATCCTTCATGAGCTACTCAAGAAGGAGAGGAAATCCTCAAAAGGGATTCCCTTGTGCCCGAAGGCACTCAGCTCTTTTGAACAGCTAGCAGGCAAAAAGAACAAGTCTTCAAGACTAAAATGTAAAATGATCAATGATAATCTCAATGGCTGCCTGCCTCCTCTTTAAACAAGTGAGCCTTCCCTCCATGGGCCCTACTTCTAATTAGGGTTTCCTCCCTCTAGAATCTTCCTCCTACATTGTCCCACATAGTGCTTTCCAACTCATGCGCCAACGCAGTTTGACTTGGTCAACCTTGGCCAAGCCTTATGCAAAAACCTCCTTTCACATGGAGGTACGAAATCCAATTACAACATGATCCTATTTCATACTTAGAGGATTTTTATTCTAATCATGCAAAGAATGGGTCCCCTCTACCCATTTTATTCATCTCCTATCAAAAATTAATGTTCCATAAATATTTCGAATAACATACAAATTCTCCTCTCAAAATATTTCTTTCCCTCAAGAAATTGCAAGGATTAACTAAGTTTCTTTCTTCCCTTTCCTCCTATAGCATCCTTATGTGATGATCTCTCAAGAAAAATGATGCCATATCACAATCAATTCTTCAAACCGTCCCTCCTACATATGTGTAATCTAAGCCTTGGGCGAACATTCCCAAATAGCTATCATGTAGAAAAATATCCATGAAGGAACAAAGAGTCAGTGGTAAGGGCCTCCTTGAGGCATGAGATCTGATATATAATTGTAATTATCATCCCCATATGAATCTCTCATTCCCAATCCATCAATCACAAAAATAAGCCGCCTCCCAACAAGGCAACTCATGGAAAATCTCCTCCACCTTGAGCTCCGTAAATGAAGGTGGGCTAAAAATATGATCATGAAAGCACTATAACTTGCCCCATGCTATCCTATCCCCCTCATTTATGACAAGTGTGGACCGTATGTTTGATCCCGGGTCACAAGTTTATTTCCCAAATGGAAAAAAATGAAGAGTAATCAAGAATCTCCTCCATTCACCATAATCTAGCTAGCCCAAGACATATCATCTATGATGAATAGGACAAGATCACCATAGAACTCCCCCATGAAATGTTTGCTTATAGGTTATACCATGCGCATGTGCAAACAATGCCTCATAGGGTTATAATGCAACCTCATCCATTGTACCGCAAAACAACAACATGGCAAGTATCAAGACAATAACAAATATCACATCTACTAATAAATAGTAAATAGATGAGTGAATCAGCAACATAAGGTCAAACACCTACCCATATACATAAAACGGATGGATAAAATTACCAAGCCCATGTCTTATCCCACAATTAAGCAAATATTTTACCGTAGTCATGCCTCCTCTCATGTCCCCCCTTAGAACATGTACGTATAAAATATGGGAGTCTTTCCTTCATCAAGGACACATTCATCCTATGTGTCTCTCCGGTCATGCCTCCATTAAGATAACAGAAATATCAGCCAAGGAGACCATACTCAACAATAAAATGAGGCAAGTAATGAAGGTTTCATGTTGTGCAAAGATGTACCCAATGTGATTTCCTAAGTAGTCACGCTAGCTTTCCCAAACCGAACTTTGAGAAATGATATGGCAAGTTGTTTTTCATCTCATGAATAACAATGCATGTTCTTACATCCGATAATACATGGTAGGCGGCTGAAAATAAATGCTAAACATACATGGAAGGTAACGCTTCCCAAGGCCATAAAGATGGCCGCCTCCATCACATAGTTTGGCCCAATTTTGGCTCATGGAGCAACATGAAAAATCGCCCCTTTGGAAAATCCCCGCACGGTGATCATAATGTGATAAGAGGTAGATCAGCAAAGGTACACACAAGAATATTACCATAGGTTGAAGTGATGATAGATAGATCTATTCATGTAATCCTCCTCCCAAATGACAAGCCACAGAGCTCATGCAAAAAGGCTCTTGCCCATGCCAATCTGTTCCTTGACATGCCCTTGTCAAGAACAAATCTCGTGATGTCACAGAACATGAAGCTTCTCCCAAGAGAGAAATGCATCCCAATCAATCCTAGATATGGAGTGATTCCCTTGCACTATGAGAGTCTCCTTCTAATACTCTTGCAAAACCATCAATCATATGAGAGAAAATCTCAAGAAGCTCTCTCCCCATCAATTCCAAGCAACTCAAGTGCTTGATGCCTCCTCATGCTCACATCATATGACTCATGTGTAGATGAAGGTATCATGACTGATATATATGTCATATCAGCAATATGTATCCATTCTCCTTGTCTCCCAATGATGTAAACACCCCGCCACTTCTTCTCTTCTTTGGTACTCCTCCTTGAGGGCTACCATCCTCCCAAACCAAGTCTTGCTTTGCATTTCATGAGAGTTTGAAATGCCCTGGAGACCCCTTAAGAAAGACCTATCTCCCATGACTATGTCTGGGATCTATGAGGACCCAAATGTGATGGAGGTGATGTCTCCTTTCCACCCATGTCTCACTGCTGATTCCTCCAATGATGTAGCATGGTTCTTCCTCCCAGGCTTTACAATTTGCTTCATGATTCTCCATGGAGGTGTCATGGTTTGTTTCATCCTCCAATGGTACATCCCAACCTCAAGGGTTGAATGAGACTCATCGATAAGTGCATGAGGATGAGGGTTCATCTCCTTCTTGAACCCTTTTTCACAACGTTGTTGCAATCATGATATTCTAAAGTGGCCATGTGATTTGACCCTGACCTCCTCATATGAAATTCCCACCACGTTAAGATTATTTGCTGAAATAGAAAGTGGAACTTTACTCATACCTTGGTGGATCTTGGGACCTTCTTGTGTGACTACAATGGCTTTTCCTCCAATGGCTCTCTCATCCATAGATGTAGAAGGTTGTTCCTCCAAGTCAGATAAAGATTGGTGCAATTCTCTCCCATGGTGGAATGGCTCTCTTCCTTTTCCTCCCTCCATCAAAGGTTTGATCAACCCTGAGCAAAGTCTTCAAAGAACTCACTCCTTTGAATGGACCCAAGGGGTTGAACCACAAAAACAAAGGTTTCTATCCTCCAAGGGGCCACGTTGGTACATTCCATTGCTTCTTTCTCTCGCCATTAGATGCAAGAATAAAAATGCTCAGCCTTCTTCTCCCAAGCTCTAGCCGAAGTAACCCCATAAAATGTAGACAATAGAAGCATATTGCCTCTTATTTATCCTTTTTACATAGGGCCTTCTCTCCTCCATCCGCTCGAATATACCGTGAGAATGTTGTAGTTCTTTCGAATGCCGTAGAATGAGTTTTATAGTCACCCAGGTAATTTCGCTTAAGATCCGGAAATCCAAGCATCTCCCATGCTCGTCCAAGAGAATAGGAAGTGCATGGACCTTCCTCTTCTCCCCTTTTCTTATCCTCCTCCCTTAGGAGGCTCTTATTTATTCCAAAAATAGATGAGATCAAATTTCATATTCTTCATCATTCTCCTCTCAAATCAAACTCACCTGCCGTAATTCAATTCGATGTTATGATACCACTATAATGTTCTTTTCTCGTAAAACATTGTCAATCGACAAAGAAAATCTATTCCGCAGATAAATCAAGTAGGAATTTTCGGATTTGTCACCTTTGAACAAAGGATGAGCTATAGAGGCTACTCCTCGCCCACTATCGACTGGGTTTATGAGTGATTTTCAAGGGACAATATCCTCAAGAGGGAAACACAACAAGATTGGGAATCTTCTAAGATGTTCCCAACATTAAAATATGTTAACAACAAATACATAAAATGGAAATAGCAAATGACTCATGAACACATAAAACACTAGAGAATTCAATGGAAATCACATTAATCCATAGGAAGTAAATAAGAATAAAAATCCTTGAGGGAATGCTCACTCAAGAAAGGCACTAAGCCTCAAGAAACATGTACATGTAAATATGAAATACATAGCCGCATAAATAAAGCCCTAGGTCATGATCAAGCAAATCTTTAGAGAGGAATTGGTTTCACAGATAAAAAATGAAATACAATGATATATAGAAATATAAATTAAATAAAGAAGGGGGAGAAAGATCTCAACCCCTCAAAAATACATAACATCAATCCTCTAAAAGGATTAGCCGAAATCTATACAAAAAAATACTATAATACGTAAACGTCGAGCTGCGTAGCGTCGCCACTTAAGAGATGGAAATACATGGAGAAGGCTGGAAATTTCTGCAACAACTAAAGAATCCTCCTGAAAATCTGAAGTGAAAGGCTGATCCTTTCACCCAAGACTTCTCCTCCAAATGAATGTCAATCCCTCACACCAAATAATCACCAGCGGAGAACGCCGTCTAAGAGAGGGACCGCACGCTCTCCGATGGAAAGTGGTTGGCTCCACGCTGTAAATATGGTGGGATATGCTCAAGAACCACTTTGCTAATCTCCCAATGAATATAACTCCTCCACCGAAAAACAAATTGGATTATGTGGAAACTCCTCCCCAAGAACACCAAGAAACACCGCACAATATCCGCCGTAGAAACTGCTACTGATGGTGATGGATGAAACTATGGCCTCAATGCCTAAATATGGAGAATGGAGTGCAATCCTTAATGAGCTACTAAAGAAGGAGAGGAAATCCTCAAACACTTTGTGCCCAAAGGCACCATGTTCTCCCCGTCAACAACAACAAGAGGTAGCAACAAGTCTTCAAGACTCAAAATGTAAAATGATTAATGATAATCTCAATGGTCACTTTGCTCCTCTTTAAACAAGTGAGCCTTCCCTCCATGGGCCCTACTTAGAATTAGGTTTCCTCCTCTAGAATCTTCCCTCCTACGTTGTCCCACATAGTGCTTTCCAACTCATGCCAACGTTGTTCTCTGACTTGGTCAACCTGCCAAGCCTTTATGCAAAAACCTTTCTCACACATGGAGGTGTGAAATCCAAATACAACATGGTCCTCTTCTATACTTAGAGGATTTTATTCTTAATCATGCAAAGAATGGGTCCCCTACCCATTTTATTCATCTCCCTATCAAAAATTAATGTTCCATAAAAATTTGGAACATTACAATCTTCTTGCCGCAACAAAGGCTTAAAGCAATAGCAATCATCTTTGAAATAAATTTTACATATTTGCATCTTAGAACTTGGAATAAAGGTTCTTTTTAAAGTAGCGTCACATGCCTTCAAAGATTTGGAATCTTCACAAGCAACCGCACATAACCAAGACCACCTCTGGTCGCTCTCAACAAGAACACGTTCAACCATGCTCTGCATGCTTACCTAACCCCTTGCCTTCTCATAGCCCATTTCAATCATTAATTTGGACCTTATTCCCTTTGTATGTTTTTCAAAGAACCAACACACCTTCTAAAGAGGAAACTCTAAGAGAAGTTGTGAATGGATTACCTCTTCCTCATGAATTTTCTGGTCAGTTCTCTTGGTCGGATGGAGTTGCCTTCCATATCATGAAATTTTTGAAGAATTTTTTCCTTCTCTTCCTTCATGGCAAACAATTGTTCACGAAGTTCGCACTTTCTCTTTTGTCCTCAAATTGCGTCCGCACCATGTCTTTCAATATAATAAAGTCATGCTTCATATCATCATCAAAGAATCTTAGAAGGAGGAAACTTCACTTTGTAGTTGTCATTATGATGTCAATGAACAAATTAACTTCAACAAAGTTCTCAAAAAGCTTTTCAAAACAAATGAAAAAGTTTTTAACCAAATGGCGGTAAAGACCAACTCTTATTCAAGTATCCAAACAACAAACAAAATCCAAGAGCTTCTTAACAACAATCGTCAAGAGGGTTTGTGTTCCAATGGAGATCCTAAGGCAATTTTGGGGTAAGGAAGAAGCCTTAAGCCCTTCTTCATCTCCAAGACTTGTAGCTAATTAGTAGCTATCCCCAAATCTCAAGCAAACTCAAACAATGATCAATTTGCAAACAAAGTGAAACAATGAATATTTCATTAATCGTTTAAACACCTTTCCTTGAAAAAAATTCTAAGGGCTTCCTCTCATCTCTTAAACTTCGAATCCACTAAGCCTCAAAAACCTATAGCAAATGCCGCCCCAAAATGGCTAAACATTTGCCAGAAGGGTTTTAATGTAATCTTTTAAACAGCACAAGAACAACATGTAGAGAAACACTATATCTCCTAATGCTCAAAAAACACCAAACACATTAATCGACTAAAATGGAACTATTTGTAATGCTATGCAAAGTATCCATTTCCATTTAATTTAGTGTGCAAAAGGTTTCCATGTCTTCATGGGTTAAACAAAGTAATTTGGTAATTGTTTATGAGTTTTTATGTGAGAAATGTTAATTAAGTTTACTATTTAACAAATTATATTAGAGATACACAACAAGAAAAATTCACCATAGTATAACACAACAAACTAGATGAGGCATTTCACCCTCCCGTTACATCCGTCGAGTCCAAGTCTCCCAATGGGCATGTCCTCGCTTCTATTAAGTTGCTCAAAATGGTTATATAGAGAAAAATATCCTAAACAAATGGAAAACCAAGCTAGAAATTGAATTTAGAAGATAGAAATAAGCTAAAAATGGCTTTTTTTCACCTAAATCAGCGGAATTACAGCCCAAAACAACTTCATTTCCCTAATGGCCCTAATGGCTTCCAAGATTCCATGAAGCAAAAATGGTTGTAGAACACCGATCACTCAAAACTATCCCAAATTCCCCATAATGTCGAATAACCAAAATTGACCAAAATTTCATCCAATTTACTCAATATTGAGGAATTTATGACTCCCAAAGAAAAATGCCCAATGTTACTTGAAACCCCCACTAAATGTGGACTAACTATAGTTAAGAGCACTAACTTTGGGAAAAATTCCGAAAACGTCGGACCCGCTCCAAAAATGGCGGAATCATTTGATATGGCATTAAATTTAAGATGGTGCGGTCACATGTGGAATTTCCACAGGAACCGCTCAGAACTAACACTATTTGGATAAACTTTAAATGTTGCAGTTTTAAACCATGTATGCACTCCGCGTTGGTAGCCGTATTAACCGTTTGCAACTCCTTGGAACCTGGAGCTGTGGTTCCATCTGCCCACCGTTAAAAACGTTAACACCCCAACATTAATACATGTCTTTTTCAAGGGTTAATCATACGTTTAAAAACTTAGGATTTGGGTATGCCTCCACGAATATTTCAAAAGTAGATTTTTTTGAGTTTTAATTTAATATGTGAATTAAATTAATATAATTAAATTTTTTATTTTTTTAATTAATATTTAATATATATATATATAATATTAATATAATATATGATTTTTTAAATCAAATAAAATATTAAATATATATATATATAACATTATTTAAACTTTAATATATTAAAAAATATTTCTTCACATTAAAATCATGAACCCATACTCAATATTGAAGAACATTGGATGTGATTTCAAAATGAAATAACTTTTGCATACGATTCCCCTAAGCTTTTTGAGAACCATTCATTAAAGGCTGCATCAAGTAGCCGACGAGACTCCATCGGGTTGTTCAAAGTTGCAACCAATTTTGAACACTTTCATTTTTGAGCAATTTGCATAACTTGGACATGATCTCCCTAATCATTTGCACCGAGACTCACGTCACGGAGGCTCTATCTTAATGTCGACCGCGCCGATCCTCTTTTTGAAAGTTTTTAAAATGGAAACGGATTTTCTCCATGAATAGAAGAGGCGCCGAGGCGGCGAGATGGAAGTTTGTTTTGAGGATATAATGAGGAATTCCCTTTTGGGATTCTTGTTCCCAAGAAATAGAAACTACTCCAAAGGATAAACTCTTTCCCATTATTTGAGGGCCCATAACCTCCTCCATTGTTATATAAGGATACCTCCTTCACCCTCCGCTCGCCTTAGTTAGTTAGAGAGGAGAAGCAATTATAGGCCGGAGAATAGTGCAAAGAGTGCAATTGTTTTTGTAAGCAAGAACATAGTGATATCTAGACTTTGTGTATGAGGGTGTTGCAAACGTGCTTGGATACGTACCCGCCGAAGGAGAGCCTCAACATCAAGGCTTGGTCAGACAAACTCCCTTGTATTTATCATAATAAAATTCAACTGATGTTTATCTTCCACTCTTGTTTACATTTATAATGAGATTTTGCATTCCTTGATTAGTTATATAGGCTGTAATTGTTTTTATGTTTGTGAAGATTTTACGCTTGTCGTGGTGTCTTTGACTTGCCTATACAGCACCGAACATTGATAGCAACATGCATCGAGTTTGAGGAGAGTGACAAATCAAGAATATTTGACGTAAGATGACAACATAGCATCGGTGTTGTAGGTCATCCTCCTTGCTCTAAATTTACTTTTACAATCTAGGAAGGTAGGTGTTAGTATGTTCCTATAGTTTCTAGACCCACCCTAGGGCTAGAGGATCGCCTCTCACCAAGCAGAGGGGATTTACTTGGATGACACAAGTATTAAATATTGCATTGTTCTTGAAAAACTATAATTATATTCATCAGGAGATGTTTCAAAGTTTTCTATTGAATTTAAGATTTGAATTTCTTCACTAGTATGAGAAATAGTAAAGAGAGGTTGTATCTCATCATTGTATCATCCATCCATTATTCATCTCCTATTTCTATGATTTATTTCGTCAAGGATTATAGAGTGAATTTCTTTGTTGAGTTGTCGTAAATAAACATATCACCAGATCTACAATCAATGAAAGCATCAAATGTAGCTAACCAAAGCCTTCCTAAAATTAATGGATGTCCCCAGGTTGTTCTTTAGAGTTAGTATCATGAAGTCAACTGGATACTCCCAAGAGTATATGACATATATATGTCTCTTAATACACTATCCGGCTTGATTACCGATATGTTTGCTAATTGCAATAATGTTTGGTGTATATTGAAGATTTGGAAGCATAAGTTGTTCCATAGTCTCGTTTGTTCATGATATTGATGGTTGCTCCTAAGTCCATTAATGTATTTGGAATCTCAATTCCATTAATATGTGTTTTTACAAATGGATTTCCCGGGTCCAAATATTTTTGTATGGGCTATTTTTCTCATCATAATGTCACAATTTCCTCCTACTAACTCGAATCCTTTTTATTTCTTTGTTTTTCTTCCCGATATTTTCATGCTCAACTCTTATTGTTTTGGCTAGAATAGGAATATCTTTAATGGTTCGTAACAAAGGAATTTTGATATATACATTTTTCTCAATTCATCTAGAAAATCATAATTAGGCAAAAAATTTGTTTTTCTATCCCTTTATCAATTTGTAAAGGCTTCGGTGAGTGGGAGGGTTAGAAATGGATAATGAAGGTTGATCTATTATAGAGTTGAGTTTATTAGATCTTTCTGCTTTTCATTTTTAGAATTTGGTTATGCCGAAGAGATGTCCCTTCTTTGGAACTTTTATTTGTCAGAGAGAAATTTCTATAAAAATCATCTTTTTCTTGAATAACAACAAAAAGGATTTTCCTTTCTAATATCTCTCTCTCTACTCGAACTAAGTTGGACATTGTTAAGATCTAGTGCGGTAATCATGTAAGCCGGAAAGTTTTGTCCTTCTATGTTATAAGAATTTTGGAGCATTTTCGTTATTTGGGTTTGGTAATGGTTGGGCGTAGTTGATTTGTTCTTTCGATATGGTAATGACAGCTTTTGGATTCTCGATTTTGGATTTGGGTAGTTGATTTTGTTGTGGAAAATGTTGGGGATGATATTTTGGATAGGGTTGTGCATATTACCGGTGATACTGAGAGTGTCCTCCATAAGATTTTTCATCCCTTGTGTCCAAGGTTGAGTTTGGGGACTAAGGTTGTTGCCATGATGAATTCCAATTGTTTTTTGGGGTCTGACATAAGATTTGGTTATTAAATCCTTAAGTTTGTGGCCCCGCCATGTCTTCTCGGGAGAAAAACAAAGACTACCTAGAGATGGATTTACTTATTCTTCTTGAAAGACAAAATTTCTAAGACTGCATAGAGGGACATTTGTTTCATGATTGTTTTCACAAATAACACAAAATTATATGACTTTTACATCAAGAGAACACTCTCTTAAAGCATGTTTCTTTTTTGCATTTAGGATTTAAAATAGTTAAGGCATCATTTAGCCTTCGTTTGTTTTGTAATTTTCAGGTGCCTATTTTTTTCACCAAGACTCCCTAAGATATTTGTCTTAAATTCATCAATCATATCAATTTCGCCCTACTCACTGCTCAAGTTGCAGATTTATTTATTTTAGAGAGAAAGAGATCTTTGTATTTTTCCTGGGCTTTTTTATTTTTCCTCTTGAGAGATGAATGCACAATTAAGCACAATTTTAGGTAATTTAATTGAGATATATCTCCTCTCTACCATCATGTTAAGGGATATATATCCATTCATCTCTAATGGCTTTCAATAAGAGAGATTTTAAAGTATCTTGATCTAGATGTTACAGATCCGATATTAATTGAATCTCTTAATTAGATCTTCTAAGATTTCATCTCTCCGCATCATTTTAAATACTTCCATCCTTCATATTAATATGAGTGCAATAATCTAGATATCTTCCAAAAAATGCACTTTAATCTCATCCCATGTTCTAATAGATTGTGTTATCAAACCCATGAACCATTTTATAGCCGCACCCGAGTGTTGCAATAGCTTCAATTTTTGAGAGTCTTGTAAGTAGTCATAAGGTCTACATAAGACTTCAAATTCAAATAAAAATGTTTCGTGTCTTCTACCCTTAATCCATGGAAATTGGGAAGGACATAAGGTGAAATATTTTTCATTGTAAAATTTGTATCCTCATCAACTATAGGAAATCCAACAGAGTTATGATCTCCTCACTTACCTCTTCCTCCATATCTCCCTCTCCACCTCTCGTCCTCTACTCCTTCCTCCTCCTCCTTCTTCTACCATTGTAGATTCCTCGTAGCCAATGTAAGGTTCTAATTATAGGGTTATTTGTTCTTCATTGGTTCTTCCATCAATGGGATATTGAAGAAAATTTCTACTTCTTCCACTGTGTGGATTTCTTAACTCTTGAGATAGAATATGTTCTCTTGTAGAGGTGAAAAAGGTTACTCCTTTTATCAGAGATCTAGGATCTTATTCCTTCTAAGACCGCCTCAAGAGGATGAATTAAGAATCTCTCAGTTGGACTTCTAATCTTAAGACTTCAGGAAGTCTATGTCTTGAGGTGAAAAATGGAATATGAGTTTGAGATTGTGGTGGCACTGGTGGGGTGAGTGCTATTGTAGGAATCAAAATTTACTTAGATATGAATATACCTCTAGCGTCTCTTTCTCTACGCATGTAATAATGTAAGAAATAAGGCTTCCTAATTTCACTGCAACAACGTTGTAATGTTTAGTCAATTTGGTGCCTCAAATTGCTATCATGAATTATGGACCGAGGTTAGTAATTGATGAAGTAGGTGCACTATATATGCTTAGGTAACCTTGTTCTCTTTCTTCATTGTGTATGTTTATGTTGTTTTGGGATTTTGTATATTATGTCTAAAATTGGTCTAAGAGATGAAATATCTAAATTCTAGTGAAGAATCAAATCTAAATGAATTTTAATGATGAAAAACATTTCTGAAAAAAAGAGTAAAAGGAAATGTTGTTTTTATTCTAATGAAAGAAATTGAATTACAAACTATTTTTAATGGAATATGAAATCTTAAAAAGAAGGAATAAAAGGAAATGTTCATTAAATAATCTAAATTGCATAAAAATAACCAAATTTTAAATGATGTTAGTAGGCCTAAGAAAAATCTATGAAATATCTAACTAGCTTAAAAATAGAGCACTATTCTAAATCTAATTGCATCTGCAAATGACAAGATGAAATCATTTCTTATATTATCCATTGAAATATTTTAGTCCTATGAAAACAAAGCATTTTTTCTATTTAAAAAACACAATTATAATTTAATATTATCCTAACTTAATCTAATTCTATCTCCATGGACTCGAAAGCATAAATCCTATTACTAAGAATTTAAATGACATTGTTGATTCAAATAAAAAACAAATACAAAGCATGTTTAAAAACTACAACCGTTGTATGACCGAATATCCAAATCTGATCTAACTGAAAAATTTAGAGCCAATTTCTTGAGATGACTTAGTGAGCAATAAGATTACATGCCAAATTAATTGGAAACCAATCAAAGAAAGCATTCATAAAAATTAAGAAAATTAAACTATGAATTGATAGGAATCTAACTATGAAAAAATATGAATTTAACTATGAATTGACAAGAACAAAATAAATCAACATGAAATTAAATGGTAGAATTCACACTAAAAAACAATTAAAAACCTCCTTTCCGTGCAAGCCTTAGGAACAAATAATGCGAAAAAATCAATGGAATACGAGCCCATAAAAGGATCTCGAACTGATCTTCTTATTATCAAAAATAGAGTTTCAAAAGCATACATTGAATTATCAAAATTAGGACTATTTCCCAAGCTTCAAAAGATAGATATTTATACAAGTTTTAGATTTAATTGTTTTGAGGAATTTCCGCCTATAGAAAACAAATAGAACTGAAATTGGGCCTTGATACAAGAAAATTTGTTAATGGCCATCTCTCGATTTGCTATGTGAGGAGAAAAATCAAGGAGTTTATTCGTAGACTGCTACTTCCTTTGACCGACTCGACCATGAGCATAGACAGAGCTTCTTTCTTTGATTCAAATCAGATGGGATATGATGCATGTGTGGATCATTCCAGAGATACCCATATGACCCATTTCCTTTTTCTTTTTATTTTCTTCTCAAACCCGTCGAACCATAACAAAATAGCTATAGAAACAATGATTAGCTACAAAAGAGCACACATTATGTAGCTAATTACATAAATTCATTTAAATAATAAGAAACATCATAATATAAAGTAGAGATCATTTAAATGCTTTCTCTCGATATGAAATATGTCAATTATTATTGATTGAAGTCATTAATTTTTTAAAAGGAAGGAAGAAATGATGAAAAAGGGTGTCAAAAATAAGAATTCAGCTTTTTAGGTTCAACACTATGCTAGCTCCCTCATCGCATTAAAAATGTGTGATTAGGATAGTCTCATGTTAACCACTAGAAGGGGTTTATATGTGTAGTTTCATGTGTTTTTGATGATCAAATTATGAGTTAATTAGTTTTTAAAAATGCATATACAAAAAATGAAATGCAGAAATATAACTCATAGAAATCACATAACACAATGGATGATAATGGATTTCACCTCCTAAAGCTACATCTCCATGGACCTCGCTTTAAATTAGCCAGGGCCCTCTTGGGATTAAGAGTAAAATGTATGACATAAGCACTCTGTATTGCTTCAATGAATTTGCAATCTACTCCATTGGCTTCAGAAAGTACTCAAATACTCCCAAAACCGACTCATTCAATCTCTCAATTTGGTTCACAACTAATCAGGCTTACCCTCCCATCCCGGTGTCATGGGCTTGTTTAATCTCCAAAGTGACAAAAGCACCTTCAGATGTGCTCCAAATGCCTCCGCAAATTGTAATGACTATGTTGAAAACATCAAATAAATCTAAAAATGACTGCTCATTCCATTTGGCCATAATTGATTCGAATATGGGCAAACTAGTTATTTCTATGCTGCCTCCTCACCCGCATTAAAATGTGTGATTAGATCGTCCATGTTAACCACTTGAAGGGGTTTATGTGTGTAGTTTCATGTGTTTTTTATGATCGAATTATGAGTTAATTATTTTTTAAAAAACTCATATACAACAAATGAAATGAAAAAATATAAATCACAGTAATCACATAACACAATGGCTGATAATGGAGTCTCACCCCTTCAAGCTACATCTCCATGGACCGCTTTAACTAGTTAGGCCCTTGGGGATTAAGAGTCAAATTTATGATTGTATGCACTTATATTGCTCCAATGGATTTGAAAACTATTCCATTGGCTTCATAACACACAAATACTCCCTAAAATGACTATTCAATCTTTGACCTCTGGTCTCTAGCTGATCTAGGCTCGACTTCCCATGTTGGGTGCCATGGGTTTGTTTAATCTTGAAAGTGAAAAAAACACCTTCATATGTGCTCCAACGCCTCTAAAAAATATACTAATGTGTTCATAACATCAAATACATCTAATAATGAATTTCATTCACTCCATTTGGCCTTCAACTGATTTGGGCAATTTAATCTTCCCTCCCGGTGGCCCGGGATTCAAAATTCTTCGAAAGTGACTAAAAACACTGTGAGATTTGGTCCTATACTCGTAAGTTGTGCCAATGGATTTAGAGTATGCCAATATTGTCAAAATGATCTTCCCGAGAAAAAAATTGGTCAAAAATTTCTCAAGATAGGCTTCATTTAATTTTCCCTTAGATTCAAGCTCTAAATCCGGAGAACCGCTGCACTCCGAAACTATTGAGAATTCGCTGATTTGGTGATTTCGGGCAAAAATTCCACCAAATGTTAACTCGATATTAATTAACTGATAATTTTCTCACTTAATTATGTGTTAATTGCACATAAGTACGTTTTGTTTAAGCGTTGGGTCGAGGTTATATGGCTGGAATTACGAGAGGAGGAGTGGTTGGCCCGTGGCCACGTTTCTCCCCTCCTTTCCTCCACCATAGGATCTCCCACTCGCGTAAAAAATACAATTGGGTGCATTCATTTTCAAGTCTTAAGGGCATATACCATTGGTAAATGGCGGTAGTGTTTGGGGGGAGGTTAAAGGGTCGAACCCCGACCTCCGCCCCTCCATACATATGTTTCATACTAACGAGATAAACTATGCCATAAAAAACCTTTACATGAATAATATAAAATTAACCATGCACATAACATTTTACATGCATTAAATCTATGCTCCACCATAATATTCCAACCAAATATGTATTTTGACTTTGGAAATTAGGTTAAATATTTCGCCACCGTGATAATGTATTAACTCCTCCACCAACTATGGATATATCCATCGTAACTTCCCCCGTTAATTAAATCAGACCTTGGGTTTAATGAAATTGACACTTACCATAGGTTTTTTTCCACCGTATGTACATATAACTCATAGAAATCACATAACAAAATGGATGATAATGGAGTTCACCCCTCCGGTTACATCTCCATGGACCTACTTTAACTAGCCAAATGCCCTCTGGGATTAAGAGTAAAATGTATGATTACAAGCACTGTATTGCTCCAATGATTTTCAATCATTCCATTACCTGTGAGTACCCAAATATACAAATGGACTATTCAATCTTGAACCCGGTTCATAGCCAATCTAGGTTTGACCCGCCACTGGGTAGGTCAAGGGTTTGCTTAATCTCCAAAAGTGACAAAAATCACCCTCTCGATGTGCTCCAACGCCTTGCAAACTATACCGCTTTATTCGAACATCAAATAAATCTAAACATGACTATTAATTCACTCCATTTTTCTCCTTAGCCAATATGTGCATGGACAATTCAATCTCTCGAAATTGGTTCACAACCGATCTAGGCTCGACCTCCCATCCCGGTGGACATTGGCTTTACTTATCATCCAAAGTAACAAAATCACTTTCTCATATATGCTCCAACGCCTCTATAGACCGTACCACCGTGCTGAGAACATCAAATACATCTAAAAATGATCGTTTCATTCACTCCATTTGGCCTTCATCCGATCCGGGCATGGCCTTCCCTCCCGGTGGCCCTAGGTTTCAAAATTATTCAAGTGACCAAACACCAGATTTTCTACTATGCCTCTTAAAGTTGTTACAATGAATTTAGAGCATGCCAATCTCGCTAGGAATGACTCTTCTTGAGCCAAAATTGGTTGTAAATTTCTCAATATAGGCTTCATTTAATTTTCCCTAGATTTTGCCTCTAAATCTAGAACTTCCAGCTTAGCTACAATTTCGGGAGAATCCACCGATTTGGTGATTCCGCCAAAATTTCGCCAATTGTTAACTTAGCTTAATTAACTCGATAAGCCGCACTTGATGGTGTGTTAATCGCACATAAGCACATATTGTTTGAGTGTTGGGTCGAGGTTATATGACGCTGTCCATGAGGAGGAGGGTCGTCTGCGGGCTGCCTCCCCTCCTTCCTCCATCGATTCCACTGCATAACAAATACAACGTGGGCATGTTTCTTTTTCAAGTCTCAAGGGCATAGCCCATTGGTAAATGGAAATAGTGTTTTGGGGGAGGTCACTATGTAATCGACTATGTAATTATGTAGTTATGTAAAGAATAGACTAAGATAATACAATATATTTTGTGCATATACTTTATTCATGGGTTTCATAAGCAAGAAGTTTTATTATAGGTTGAAGACTTCTTCTGATGTCTTTAGGATTTGTCTAGTCATAAATATAATTAGAGTCATGGAGTCATGTTACAATATATGATAGAAAAAATTGATATATGCTCGAAGAAATTTGCCGTTCTGGCTCCTGAAGGCAGCTCAAGATAATGGAAATACTCCTGAAAAGTTGGCTTGAAGATGCTTAAAGTATCCCAAAAATAGGGGAAAGAATCGAATGGGAATATCGTAAAATATTCCAAAAATGGACTACTCAATGCCTTCATAGAAAAAACACATTTTCAGAAATTTAATCCATATAAATCAAATTCATCACTGGATCCATTATATACATCCATCTAGCATCCACTCGAGAGGATATCGAAATAAATGGAACTAAAGTGAGGTAAACAAACCTCCCACACGATTAGCCGAAAATGACTAAAAACCCCGTACACCGCTAACTTAGAAATAATGCACAAAAGAGACTCCGCAAGCCCTATGAAGGTTTCAACTCGGTAGTTAAATATGAGAACAAATAGATCTACTCATATATTAGTCAATAATGTCGAGGAACCGAGATCTAGTCTCTCACAGAGTTACAATTACAAGAAAACCCGTGAAGGGTTTCTGTCATACACTTTGAATATAAATGTGATTTTTAGAAAATTACTCGAATAATCATTGAAAAAATGAAGCATAAGAGTGTATAAGGCTGAAATATGTCAGATCTTATGTATATCCCTCAAGGGATTCCTCCCATGAAAAGGATGAACCTCTCAATCACAAGAAAACACCGCAACGGAGCCACTAAACCATCCACCGAAGCCGCCTCTCCAAAATAACGCATTCCCTAGTTGGAAAAGCACTAGGAATGTTAGGGAAATTTGTGGTCCGCTACCAAAGATCTGAAATGGGCTCTAAACCCTCCAAATATATCTCTCAAGTGAAGGAAACTCGCCTCCAATGAGAAACTAGTCTTAAAAGCGAGATTCCAATCCCTTCCACTGCCGCACCCCGCAACACCGCACAATAACTCCGTAAACTATTACGAAGTAGGGTTGAAGCTTGGCCTCAAAACCTAATGTGTAAAATGAATGAAAACTCTTCCAAGAGGCTCCCGAAGGAAAGAGGTGGGATTCCCACGTGAACACCTGCTAAATAGCACAATAACCCCGCTAAACAACAAGAGGAAGAAAAAGTCTAAGAAGACAAGAATACCTAAAACATGAAGAATAATGTTGCCATATTCTTCCTTAAATAAATTATGAGTTTTCTTGCCTTGTACTCGACTCACTCAGGGCCATCTCCATCAAAATATTCATCTCCCTCCAAACCGTGTTATTCCTTCTTTTGATTCCTAATTCTCCACAACTGCGATGTTGACTTAGTCAAAGTGGACTGAATCCAACTTGATATTATCCCTATTCACACATGGAGGTGTTTTATTGCCGTAAAGAGTGCCTTTCACACTTGGAGTGATTTTATTCTCCTGTGAGACTTATGGGCTTTTCTACCCATTTATTCATTGGTTAGAGATGTCGCTAGCTCTAATGTTCCATTTAGCTTTGACACTAAAATTTGGGAACATTAAATTCCTCCCCCTCCAAAATATTTGCTTGTCCCTGCTAAATGTATAGGGAGGGAAAAAATTCTCCCCTCCTCCTCAGGCCTCCCATCAATGGCCTCCACCATTGCATCAAGATAACTGTGACAAAACCGCCATCCAATGTTTCCTCCCAAGTGTGCAAAACCAAATGGTCTACATCGGGCCAAAGGTGGAAAGTGTGAATGGAAACCGGCTTGCCGTCCCATGGCCTCCACAAATTAGGAGTGATGAATAACATGGTGAATGAGTGCCTCCCTCACCCATGCTATCATCCAAATGAAATGAGCCATCCTAGGTAGCTCATCAAAAAGAATCATCAACCTCGGTTTTATACAATGGGTTGGGGCTACATGGAGAGATTGATTCACATCCAGCCTGGTTTCTCTCTCCATTTATGGTAAACATGGGGTTGCTTCCTGGCTCTGGCTGAAATAACATGGCCTCCAAGAATGGCCCAAGTTCCCCCATCAAACAAATCATCCATGAAGTGCCTCCTCAAGTTCTTCAAGTGGTTCCTCCCATAAGAAGAGAAGAAGTGTGATATGGAAATCATGGTTTTCCCATGGTTCCTCCCGAAATATACAAAATTTGAAGTGGGGATAATCATGCTCCCAATGGGCATCTCTAATACCTTCAAGACTCTCCAAACAATGCTTCCCACGAATATAAAAATATCGCCAGTATAAATGGAAGCAAATTGTACCAAAACAAGTCGCCATATGACAACCGAAGAGTGGTTCATAAATCTACCTACTGAACCAAAGGTAAAGGCATCCTTTGCTCCGCATCAAAAATTTAACAAGTGCTTTCCCGTGCCCACTTGTTTGTTACCACATTCATCTCATAAGATGAAAAATGAAGATACAATGTGGTGTCAATGGTGCACACCAAGAACTCATGTATTTCCCACAAACCACCAATAAGATAGCCAAAATTAATGCTACAAGTAGTCAGAAAGTACATCATCATACAATATGCAAGAAGAGATAATTCTTCTGATACATCATGCTGCTCAAACAATGAAAAGAAGTACAATACAAAAATTTTGAAATTATACTCTCCTCCATCATGTAATTTGGGTTCGGGAAACTGAAATGGCTCAATCGAAATATTTCCTTACCTCCAATGAGTAGGGAAGTGGTTGTGACTCATATCTATCACCATCCAGCTATGCATCTCTCCATATGCTGAAATATGTCATGCCGGATGCCCTCCAAAGTGAACTTTCCAAAGAAAGATATGCATCATAATGCATGGAAAGGAAGTCCTCATGTGTCGCAGTACCTCTCCTCGAGACTAGAAGACGAAGCCAAGAAGACTTCCGTTTATGTGAATAGATGACTACATCACCCACCATATACTCATCATCTCCATCCGGGTCATCGAGAATCATGCATGCACCAAGATCCTTGGAGTACTCTACTACGATCTCCAATAAGGATCAATCCTCCTAAGAGACAAGTACGGGTGATCCGGTATGTGAAGTCCCTCTCATGTTATCAGCTCGCTACTTTGACATCCCCTATGCCAAATTTCTCCTCCAAAAATCTTCACCTCTCCAAAATCCAAGAACGGTGAAATAAAGACAAGATGTCTTTCATCACTGCTAGACTTCGTGGCCTCCCAGGAATGCCTCCATGTAGTGAGATATCAATGCCAAGAGTGGATCACATATACGGTTGGGTAACCTTGCCCTTGCCCTCACAACGTAGTACAATCTACCTCCTCTTTGCATTATCTTCTTGAAATAGAGAAGGGTGTGTGCCTCTCATCGTGATGTCATTTTCCTTCCTACCTCCTCCTTCTCCAAGCCTAGCAAGAGCGCACAATCATGCTGCTCATCAGATTGTGTCAGACTCCTCCATGTATGAGGTCTTAGGGAACTTCTGCAAGGACATACAATTTCTCCCGTTGGAGCATGTGATCCTCCTCCCTTTGCATGAGATACCGGATTTTCAGATGACAGTTGTTGCTGTCTCTTCTTCACCAATGTATACAGTAACATCTAACAATTGATCCCTTGTGAAAAGGTGATCCCTATGCCTTCTTTTTAGGAATATGAACTATAGGTCTGGCTCTAGCAAGGTGTAATGCAAGATGCTGTGGGATTCTCCATGGTTTTCCAGTGAGTTTCCTCCATCACATGCAAGGGTTTTTTTCTCTCAATTTTTCCTTCTTGCTCATGTGTCTTAGGAATTTTTTCACCAAACCTTCCCACCAATGTTTCAATGAATCTTGCATAAGAGGAAGTGTTTGCATTTTTTAAAGAATAAGATTCAAAAATCCACCATGCATGGGCCTTACCTCTGAAATGTACCAGAATCTCCTCACATGGCTTCATCTTTAGAAAAATGGTGTCATTGCAAATAAAGAGTTCAGCTCCTTCACCCAAGGTCCAACCGAACATGTAGGTGAGCCTTCAAAAGTAGATATAAGAAATATATCTCGCATCCTCGTTGCTTTCTCTTCTCCACTTGATCTTGAAAAAGCCCCTAGAAATCAGCATGATCTCTAAACCTCTCAGTTTGAGATTCATACTTTGCAAAAAAAATCACTAAGAGTTCTCCTCTAGGCATTCTTCCTCCTTTCATCCATCTTAAGATAGATCTCAAGTACTTGATCACATGCATCATGGTGTGTAGCTGCATGCTCACACTCACCATGTGCAAATCTAGATTCAGCTCTAGATCTAACTTTGGAGATCCCATCTCCATTCTCATTTTCTTCTTCATCTCCTCCTTGAAAGCTCGCATTGATTTTGGAAGAAGCTTTGTAAGTTTGCCTTTCCTCTCCTCACATAATGGAGCATTATCTTTTCCTCGGCCCATCTCTTGAAAGTATAATGGCTTGAGATACAGGGCTAAGCCAAGATTGAAGCTATGATACCACCGTAATATCCAAAAATAGGGAAAAGAAGTAAGAATGGAATATCTTTTTAAAATATTCCAAAAATGGATCGCTTTAGCAATGCCTTCACGTAAAAAACATTTTCTCGTAAATGTAAGACATAGAAATGAAATTAATGACTTGGATCCATTAGATACATCCATCTAGCATCTAATTCCGAGAGGAGATCAGAAATAAATGAAACTAAGTGAGGTAAATCGCACTTCACACTAGAGAAGCCGAAAATGACTAAAAACCCTGCATTAATCTACCGAAATAATGCACAAAAGAGACCGCGTACCCTATGAGGGTTTCAACTCAGAAAAATAGAGAAAAATATATCTACTCATATATTATTAAATAATGCCGAGGAACTAAGACTTAGTTTCCTTATTACAATTACAAGAAAACCCGGGAAGGGTTTCTGTCATACACTCAATTAATAAATGTGATTCGAAAATTACCGAATAATAACTACAAAAAATAAAGCATAAGAGTGTATAAGGGCTGAAATATGTCAGATCTGATGTATATCCCTCAAGGGCTTCCTCCCATGAAAGGATGAACCCCAATCACAAGAAAACACCGCAACGGAGCCACTGCACTATCCGCCGAAGCCGCTCCAAAATAATGCATTCCCTAGCCGGAAAAGCATTGAGAATGTTAGGTAAATGTGTGGTCTGCTACCACAGATCTGAAATGGGCTCTAAACCCCTCCAAACATATCTCTCAAGTGAAGGAAACCTCCTCCAATGAGAAACTAGGCCTTGTGTGCCGGGATTCCAATCCCTTCCACCGGCCGCACCCCCGCAACACGCATAATAACCCATTTAAACTACGCTAATTAAGTAGGATGAACTTTGGCCTGAAAACCCGATGTGTAAAATGAATGAAAAATCTTCCAAGAGTTCCTCAAGGAAAGAGGTGGATTCCCCGCCGTGAACACTGTGCTAAACAACAAAACAACCCCGGCGAAATGTTAAAGAGGAAGAAAAAGTTTGAGTAGATAAGAATAATATTCAAAACATGAAGAATAATGCCGCCATCCTCTTCCTTAAATAAAGTATGAGTTTTTTTGCCCTTTTCCCCACTCAATTAGTCATCTCCATAAAAATATTCATCTCCCTCCAAACCGCGTTATTCCTTCTTTCGATTTTGCTCCTCCACAACCTTGTTGACCTAGTTAAAGTGGACTAAACAACTTGATATTATCCTGCTCACACAGAAATGTTTTATTAAGCCGTAAAGAGTGTCTCCTTTCACACTTGGAGTGTTTTTATTCGCTTAGGAGACTTATGGGCTTTTCTACCCATTTATTCATCGCTAGGAGATGTCATAACTCTAATGTTCCATTTAGCTAGAGGCTAAAATTTGGGAACATTACAATGTCGGTAAATAACACCTGTAAGGTTGGCTCAAATAGACACAAATGTTCACTCGGAAATTCATAATTTATTGTGTGAAACAACTATATACACCCTATAGTTTTGAAAATTTTTCATATATGACCAAGAAGTGCAAGTTTCTAGACTATGTTCAACAAAATTAAAGTGATTTTTAGAGAGTATTAAAGTGATTCCTATGTATTTTTCACACATCCAGCTGGATTTAAGAGAAGGAACAATGTGTGTTTAAGAGAAGAAAGAGTGTATATTTAAGAGAAGAAATAAGTGCGGATTTTAGGAGAAAAGTATAATATATATTTATATATGGGTCAAGAATTTCAAACGTTTTGAAGGCAAAGAAGTTTGCAAGAAATTAAATTCAAGTGTTGTACAAGAAGAACATGTGATCAGAGCCCCAAGTAAATTAACCTCAACGTTATGCGAAGTAGCAGTCCCGAGTAACCTAGTCCAATATCCGAATAAAAAGAAATCCTATGGAAAGACACTTCCATAGAACAACTAGTAAGGTGTGTTTTTATCAACGGAGATGAAATCAAGGAAGATAGACTTAGAGACCAAATTTCTCTAGTGTTGATGGAGGACAGAGCCGTTGGTGAATAAAAGAAGAATCAGCTGTTGGAGGTCGACAAAGAATCATGACAAGGTTCAGCTATACATAGGGCAAGGTTCTAAGTCTTGGTCATGGTACTAAGCCATTCGAAAGGTCTATTAGAAGAATTTCGTGGGTTTAGGGAGGTTTTTTCCTCTCGGCCTGCGTACTTAATTTTGTGTTTCTCTTTTATGTTTTGGTAATTGAATTGATGAAAGACTAAATATTCTAAGAATAAAAACACGAGTAAATCAAATAATCTCATAAGTAATTATCAATAAGATAATTTCAATTAATCACCAAATTTCCAAATTCTCAACACTAAGACGTAGCTAAGGTGCCAAACATAAGGGCTACTTGAAAAAGAGGACACTATAAGAAGCAAAGATCAAAGTTTGCGTTGAAAAGTAAAATCAATTTGCAAGGAAGGCTCTCAAGATATTTCCAAGAAAGATATTCTATCTAAGACTTTATTGAAGAGATTACCTACCTTAAGATACCCTTTATCATCGAGGATTCAAGAACACCTACATTGAGATTTCAACGTAATAGCAAGCTCCCGACTTCATCTTCACGATGAAGTCAGCAGTTTACTCTACTCAAGTGTCTAGGACCTTACTTAAATATGTCAAGATGATTTATTATGAAGAGAGAAAAAATTTGGTTAGGTCATCAAACTTTAGTGCATGGAATAAGAGGATAGATTTGAATATAATTGAAGGCGAAGTTATGGAATACATTGAAGGATATACACCTAACCACCAAAAGAAGATGCTCCATCTGGTGCAAAGTACATGAAGGGAGAAATAAGAGCCTAGAGGATTCTCATAGAATCCATTAAGGACTCACTCATTCTCCATGTATCAAGACTCGAAGTCTACAAAAGAAATATATGAGAAATTGGTAGAGCTATTCTAGAGTATCGGCAGAGAAGAAATTCCACCGTGAAAAGAACTATACAAAATGAGATTTCCAAGAGAAGAAAGAACCACTTCATACTTTATGAGGATTTTTGAAATAAGATATCAACTCAAGGGAATTGGGAGAATTAATGTCCGACACCGAGAGGACAACAATTATGTTGAATTCTACCTCGAAGAATGGGGAAACTTCACTTCAAGTTTATATGGGAAGAAAGAAGGCACACCATTCCATGATTTATGGTCTCTATGTAAAATAGAGGAAACAAGATTTAAATCCAATTGACATAGGTTCAAGTGAAGGAATCAAGCCTTTGCAACCTTATCCGTAGAAGAAAAAGAAGATTCTAAAATTTGGTCCTCGACAATAAAGAAGAAATATGGAAAGTACGATGCTTTGGATGCAATGAACTGGGCATTATAAAGTGGGATTTGCCTAAATCTGAAAAGGAAAAGAGGAAAATGGAAGAATCTCATATCTCATATGAGGGAAGAACTTCACGTAAAGAAATCTAAGAAAAAAGGACAGCTAAGAGATATATATTATGATTGAAATCATATTCCTCTTTAAGTGATTTCGTTGATTGTAAAATGTCAGTATGATGGGTAGAAATGTGTATTGATAGCATCATGAGATAAGCATTATAGGAGCTCTTGGTGAAACACCTCTGGGAAAAACTCACGATAAAAATACAATGGAAGGAAGTCATCAAGAGGGTCATCATGGAAATAGGTGCTCGACATTTTATAATGGAATTGTCTATGAAATCACCGATTAGAAAAGAAAGCAAGTAATGGTTTCATCAAGAATTATATGCTACCAAATTCTAGGATGTGATGACATATTAACAGCTATGCAGTCAAGGAAGACACTCTTCACTCTAATGAAATTAGAGATTATTCTAAAGGAAAAATATATGAGGCATATATCTATATATATATATATATATATATATATATATATATATATATATATATATATATATATATATATATATATATATATATATATATATATATATATATATATGCCGACACTAGATGCTATGAAGTCATGTAATATGTATCGTAGGTAATTAAATTTTATATTTAGAAGTATGATCTATGGAGGAGGATCTCTCGGTACACCAAATCGAGATGAAATCAACATAATATATCCTCATATGGAATATGAGGGTTTTATATGAACAAGGGACCGAAAATTGTAAGCTCCTAGGAATGAAGATGTGCAAGGGAAGAGAATATTGAAGTGCAACCATGTCAAGAGGTTGTTATCGTCCGGAAGAAACGAATATAGACCGGAATATCTCCTAGAGGATATGTAACCTCGATAGAATTTGAAGAAGAAGACTCTTTGCAACACATATCATGAGGAGATGTGTCATTGAATAGAGGATGTCGATGCCTACAGAAGATGTCATGTGAAATATCACTACCAGTAAATTTTGTTTTTAAAATTTCATATATATGTTTATCTCGATGAATTTGTAAAATAAGTTGATAATCATGTGAAAGGATGTAAGATCCTTGAGATGATTCAAAAGAAAGCAAAATGACATAAGAGGTGGACCAGATAAGAAAAAGAAAAATGAATCACATCTCTCTCGGTAGATGAAATGACTCGTGAATGAAAGGATGGATGATTTGTGCCCTATGGAGCAAAGTTGAATATTCCCGAATATCGCAATCCATGACATCAAGGAAGGAATTCTTCATGGAAAATGGCCGTCTCACCATTGCTACCGTAGGTCCATGATTGAGAAGGATCCTAGTGATAAGTTTCTTACTTTTAAGAAATTAGTAATTCTAAGAATGAAATTAGGTAATATCTCTTTATACAAGAATGATTTATCCCCTTGTGGAATATATCCCCTACTGAGAGGGAGATAGACATCATCTCCGTCTTCACTGAACATAGAATGGAGGATTAGTAATCATCCTGAATTCAATATTTTAGAATGATAGGGAATTAAATATAAGAGCGCTTAAATCAGATATTCTTTGTGGCTGCCTCCAAGATAAGAATAAATCCTGTGAGTAGCTGAGGAGAAGAATACCCAGGTGAGGTAATGGAGAGACAATGACTATGATGTCTATAAGTCATGTTTTGCCAACATTGTAGCCCATTGTCTCATTAAGAGATAAGGTTGTTAGTCAAGGCCTCGCACTAGGACAATGCCGGCTGATATGATGCTATAGATGCTGATTACCAATCCGATTCTTCTTATGAGATTATTTAGTTTGAAAGTGACTATGTACTCATATGAATACCTCCCTAGCTAAGAGGGAGCATTGAAAAATGTAACTAGGATCGATCTTCATAGTTTAATTCGTAATTATGTATTTATGTAAAGAAGACAAAGATAATAAAATATATTTCAGATATACTTGATCTAGGTTTCATGAGAAAGAAGTTTTATTATAGTTCAAATACTTCTTCGATGTCTTGTTGAGATTCAACAAGATGATGAGCTTAGTGAAAAGAGTCGCCTTCACTAAGTGGTCTGTATTATTTTTGGCTTAAAGTCTATTTTTAGACTCTATCTATTTTTAGACATGTCTGTCATATTCTATGAGTTGCGTGGATGCTATTTGTGGATGGTTGGTCAAGTTGGAAAAATAGATGGACTTCTATTTTTATACATATTATGCACTCCATTTTTAGATTACAAATAAAAATAGATATACTTAATATTATTAGCTCTTAATAATATTTGACTCTAAAAATTATCTTATTCTTCTTGGAGCACTTCGCTAAGTGCACAAATGTGGCACAACAACTAGGAATTATGCCGAAGTTCCTAAGGGTTTACCGGAGCTAATGCATGAGGACTTTAGTTAGAACTCATGTGACAGTTTGGTGGAGTTGTATTTAGTTTAACCTGGCGAGATCAGCTTGAGCTAGTTGTATCTAAATCTAACCGATTGATACACTAGTGAGAGTGGTGTGAATTAATTCACTAAATAATAACTCATTAATCAACTCGAAGAATACATCATTTAACTACAAAGGCATGGACATTTCAAGCAGCACTGGAGAAGTAGGGGTGAAAGAGCAAGTGTACCACGTTTCAGAATATAGATTTCATCCAACACTTAGTTGAGATGCCAATGAGGAATTGCGTAGTGAAATATTGGTGGATTCGAGTCTGACCAGAGCCATTCTTCAAAGACGGATTGCAGCGTAGAGGTGCTAGCAAAGTGGAAGATATTGGTGCATGGATTTGCAAGATCAAAGTCTGACAAGGTGTAGCGATTGTATTGTACTCGAGAGCTTCGATAAGATCAAATTTGTATGAGGATTTTTACATGATCTCTATGACATATATTATATACATATAGTTGGGGTTTTTAGCTTCATGCTTTCCTCGTTAAATCATTGTGTTAATGTGTGTGAATTTTTATGGTTTCATGTGTGCATTGCAATTGATTTAATTTATGCATGTGATGATCAATAGTGGAATAGATTCTCGTATTGTGCATGAAGTCAAATAGTGTGTGATCGCAGAATCTTGGATATATAACGCATAAGTTATATAATTTATACATGGTATCGCAGCGATATTGATCGAGAAGATTGCAATTATTGAAGTTTAAGTGAGTTTTGTGATGGTGGAATTCAATTTGCTGTAGTGTTTTCTTGGTGTCAGCTTGAGCATTCATTGAAATGTCTTTCAACAGATTGCGATTGAGTATGCCCTCTTGATGGAAAATCCAACTATATTGCATGGAAGGACAGATGGAGGCGTGCCGGGATGATAATGGGTTGAAAGAGTTCATAGATGCAAAAACCTCGCTTCTAGTGATGCAACTCGCACTCTGACGCATGGCAAAAGAAGACAACAAAGTGTCGAAGGATTCTGGTTGGAAGGTGTGAAGGATCACATAATGTCCAACCTTCATGGTAAATCTAGTCCATTCTTGATGGAAGCTTTGACAGACTTGTTCCAAAGCAAGAGCGACCAGAGAAGTTGGCGTTAAAGACAAAACTCGAAAAATAAAAATGGAGCAGCAGACAGATAATTCCAAGTGCCTCACAAAGTCTGCCCACTGTAAGGATGAGATGGGAAGTGTGGGGGTTACCGTAGATGAAGAAGACTTGTGAGTTTGGCTCTCCTTGGGATTTCGAAGAGTTGGTGAAGTTAGCTACAAGGACTTTGTCAATGGATCTGGGAGAAACCGCTAAGATGGGAGCGACTTGGTCGGATCTTGTGCAAGAGGAGATAAGGCGTGTGAATAGGATGGATCTTCATCAAATAATGAAGATGAAGAAAATTGCGCTTTGGCTACCAATGTAAGGAAAGGGAAGGGAAAGAAAAATCATTCTCAATTTAGTGCGAAAGGCAAGAAGCAGGATCTCAGTCTAAGGTGTGAAGTGCTTTCAATCGTCAACAAATACGTACATTACGCCACTAATTATCCACAAGAAGAAAAATAAGCAGGTGATGGATCTGGTAAAATTTCGGAGAGGCCTTAGCCTCGCAAGCTTTGTGCTGATTTTGTCAACGCATGCTTGGTCTCAAGTGTGATGGGATCGTTGTGGTTTCTCGGAAGTGGTGCATCTTTCCATATGACCTGAGACAAATATTTGTTCAAAGGATCTGAATGAGAAGGATCTTGGAGTGCACATAGATAAGGGCGATGATGGTGATATAGTAACCGGTATTGGGACCATTTCCTTTGAGAGGGAGTCTGCACTCTTTCATATTGAAGGATGTCATGCATGTTCTAGGATTGAAGAAGAATATGATCTCTCAGATGTATACAAGACAAGGGTTATGATGTTGTCTTTAGTGAGGGAAAGGCTTTCTTTGCATAGTAAAGAAACTAGCCTAAACTAGGAGGATAGGGGTTTGGAGTTAAGAACCTTTATCAATTGTAGGTGGATGTTTAGCTTAAATAATGACAGAAAATTAGAAGGAGTGGTGAGTCTGATGAGGGCGACCAGGCACAGATTGGGCCATCTTCACTCATGGCGCTTTTGAAAATTTTGTGCCAGATTTCTACTGGCCTCTAAGGGTACACTTACGCAAATGGACAAGGTATGGGATGTACTTGGGAAAATTTGTGAAGACCACTTTTCATGAGAAGGATAGTCACGCTCACGAAGATCCTTGAGAGAATTCACATAGACGTGTGGACTTTTCGCAGGGCTTTGATAGAAAGCAATGCATTATGTGATATTTGTCGATGAATTTTCAGACAGGCCGGATCTTCTTCCTTTGCGTAAGAAGAGCGAGACATACTCAAAGTTCCGTGAGTTCAAGGCATCAAGTTGAGAAAGATTCTAGGAAGCAGTGAAATCTCTAAGGAGCGATAATGGTGGTGAATACATCTTGGCAAATTCAAAGAATTTGCAAGACAAAATCAAGGAATTAAAGAGAGCTCATGGCGCCTCATAACCCATAGCAAAATGGGGTCGCAGAGAAAGAACAAGAACGATAGTGGGTGTTGCATGGGCGATGTTTCATTGTCGTGGCCTTCCCATACACTTGTGGGCATGAAACACTACAGTTTATGTGCAAACCATTGTCCTCATAGAGTACTTGGCATGAGTACACTCGAAGAGGCATTTTCCTCGGTAAGAAGCATGATATTTCTCATTTGAATATTTTTGGCTCAATTGTTTACATTCATGTGATGAAGGATTCCAGAAGAAGCCGGGGAGCCGACCGTAAAGGTTGGGATATTTGTGGGGTACACAAAACACCCCACAATTATTGTGTGTATTTTCCAAATAGTCGATGATCAAGGTGCAACGAGATATCAAATTTGCGAGGAGAAAGCCATGAAGTTGTCGCTTGAGGGAGCTACACTTGCATGTAGATGAGGAGCTACTTGTTCCTAAGGATGAGCCTCGGATGTGGATTAGCCACAAGAGGTGGTTCATGGAGTGGAAGAAACCACTCCCATGCACAAATAAACATCATAGGGCAAAGTGCACTACGGGGGTTTGTATTTACCGAATCTTTGATGTGCATAAAATGTAGGAGCACCTACATCACAAGATGTATTGCAGACAATCACTCTGATCGATTTACTAGATACATCGCTTTCCGATGAGCAAGTGTATTGTGAAAAAAACCATCTTCTTCGAGGAAGCCGTGGAGGATCCTGCATGGGTAGATGCCATGGTGGAAGAATATGATTTGATTGTTAGAAACAAGTACATGGGAGATTGTCCCAAGGCCTAAGGGAAATCGTTGTAGTTCGGATGGATCTAGAAAGTGAAGCAAGCTGACTAGAGCGTCGAGAGTACAAGGAAATATTTGTTTCCTGTGGCTTCTCACAGATTGAGGGATCGACTATGAAGAAACCTTGCACCCGTCGCAAGGTACTATTCCATATAGACCATCCTCTCGCCGTTGCATGGGCTGTCATCCATCGCATGGATGTGAAGACTACGTTCCTCAATAGAGCTACTGAGGAGGAGGTGTACATGCAGCAGCCCGAAGGATTCTAAATTCTTCAAGAACGAGTCGCACGTGTGCAAGCTCAAAGAACGTTGTATGGCTGAAACAAGCACCTCGTGCTTGGTACACATGGATAGACAAGATTTCACTGACTTGGTTTCGCTAAGAGTGAGGCAAGGATGAACCTATACTCAGATTCGTGGTGGAGGGTAAGTTTTTGATCATTGTACTTTATGTAGATGATTTGATACTAATGTGTGATGAATCAAGTTGATACACTCATGCAAGGTAGATCTTGCAAAGGAGTTTGAGATGAAGGACTCGTGGGCCTTTCCATTATTTCCTCGGGGATTGGAAATTTGGCAAAATTTTAAGGGTGGAATATTTGTGTCTCAAGGCAAGTATGGCCGTGAGATACCGGAGAAGTTCAATATGCAAGGCTACAATCCTATTGAAATCCCCTTTCCCGGTGGTTGGAGGAAATAGGATGCTACATCCGCCATAGAGTAGTGGATGCCACTGGCTTATAGATATTGGTTGGTTCGCTTCATGTATCTAGTCAATACACGACCGGACATATGCTATGTCGTTAACTGGGCCTTTCACAAGCTATGGCTAAGCCTACCAAGCTCTTTTGGAAGGTAGGAAAGAATGGGTTCCGAGGCATCTCGTGGGCACATCGGTGATATGGATTATGGTACGTACATCTCTGATGAGTTGAAGATGCATGGCTTCATGGATGAAGATCAAGTGTGGAGCCCAACAGAGCGTAAAGAGCACATCTATAGGGATATTTAGTATCGGGTCTATAGTAGTTTCTTGGTATAGTAGGAAATATAGATCTATGGCACTCATTTCAGCGGAGGCCAAGTACATGGCAGCAAGCCTGGCCGCATGCGAGGCTATATGGATGAGGAAGACTCGGTCGTAGTTTTTCATTGACACTTAGATCCTATCAGGATATATTGTGATAATCGAGTTGCATTAAACTCTCTAAGAATCCAAGATTGCATGATAGATATAAACACATTGACATCCGGGTATCATCATATCAGAGATTGTGTGCAGTTGTATGATCATGTTTTTCTTACATTCCTATGGAGGGATTAGGATGCAGAGAGTCAATTAGTTGCACTACTAGAGAAAATTCAATACCATAGAGACAGGGGATTAGGATGGAAGATAATCCCTATCTTGTTGATAGGGAGTTTTGAGATCTAACAAGATTATGAGCGTGAGAGTCGCCTACTCAAGTGGCCCGCTGTGCTATTTTTGGCGCAAAGTCTATTTTTTAGACTATGTCTATTTTTAGACATGTCGATCATATTCTATGAGTTACATGATGTTATTTGTGGATGAAGTTAATGGGTTGGAAAAATAGATGGAATTGTATTTTTAGACATATTGGGGTGGAATCTATTTTAGATTTCTAGTCTAAAAATAGATATGTCAAATATTATTAGCTCTAATAATATTTGGATCTCCTAAACATTATCTGCATTCCTCGAGCACTTCGCTTAAGTGCATTGCATGTGGCACAATAGCTAAAGAAGGAATTACACTACTCCCGAGGGTTTATCGGGAGCTAATGCATGAGGAATTCAGCTTAGAATCCCATGTGACAGAAGTTTGGTGGAGTTATAGAAGTAGTTGGTGGAGTTGTATTTAGTTTAACTCAAGAAGTATTGAGCTAGTTGACCAGTCTAACCGATTGATACACTAGTGAGAGTGGTGTGAATTAATTAGTTAATTAATTGACTAAATGATAATCATTAATCAACTCAAGAATACCGCTAACTATAGTGCATGGACAGTTTAGTGGAGACTAGTGGAGAGGTAGGTGAAAGAGCAAGTGTGACTATCGTTGTGACTATAGTGATGCATTGATTGCATCCAACACTCAAAGGGAGATGCCAATGAGGATTTGTGGCAAAGGCACATTGGTGGATTCAGTTCATTTAGAGCCATTCTTCTGCCAGGATTGCGTAGTAGAGGCAAAGTTAGTAGGTGGCAGTAGGACGGCATGGATTTGCAAGACGGCTTCGATTAGTGTGTAGCGATTGTATTGTATTGAGAGATTGATATGATCAGCTTTGTATGAGGATTGTTACATGATCTCTATGACATATATTATATATATATATATATTTGGTTTTTTAGCCTGTGCTTTCCAAATCACTGTTAATGTGTGTGAATTTTTATGGTTTCATGTGTGCATTGCAATTGATTTAATTTCCCGCATAGATGATCAATAGTGGAATAGATTCTATATTGTGCATGAAGTCAAATAGTAGATCGTAGAGAATCTTGATATATAACACATAAGTTATATAATTTCTACATGTCTTTATGGATTTATCTAGTCATAATATAACTAGAGCCATGGGAGTCATCTTACACTTATGATAGAACAAATTGATATATGCTCAAGACCTTGTCACTTGGCTCCTTAAAGGCAAACTTTGAGGATAATGGAAATACTCCTTGAAAATGGTAGTAAATAACACCTACAAGGCCGGATAAAATAGACACAAATTTTCTTTGACCTATACCCTATGTCTCAGGCAGAAAAATACATAACTCACACAATTTTTTTCGTGAAAAAGTGCGAGCTTCAGACCGAAGAAGTGCTAGATTCAGATCGTGTTCAATTGCATCATGTTGTTCGATAGTGTTAAAGTGTGAATTCCTCTCGTAGTTTCATAGTGATCCACAATGTGGATTTAAGATAAGGAACAATGCATATTTAAGAGAAGAAATAGTGTGGATTTAAGAGAAGAAATAAGTGTGGATTTCAAGAGAAAGTCTAATATATAAATTTGTATAAGGGTAAAGTATTTGCATCTTTGAAGTGTGAAAGAAATATGGTTAGATCTGAAATTGAAGTGTTGTATAATGAATATGGATCTGTGTCTTACAAGTTGTATGGTGAAGAAGAGATAACATATCTCAAGTAAAGTAACCTCAATGTTATGTGAAGTGAAGAGTCTCAAGTGACCTAATCCAATATATGAATAGAAAGAAACTAGAAACACACTTCCATGTAATCAACTAGTAAGGTGTGTTTTGAGCAACCAAGACGAAATCAAGGAAGATAGACTTAGAGACCGAATTTCTAGTGCGTTAATGCAAGGAAGTACCTGCTGGTGCAAAAAAGAAGGAATCTGTGTTGGCGACCGACAAAGAATTAGTGACAAAGGTCTTGGAAGCACACATGTCAAGGTTATAATTCTTGGTCATGGTACTTGTCATCCGAAAGGTCTATAAGAATAATTTCATAGTTTTCCTCTCCAAGAGGAGAGGTTTTCCCTGCCTGGGGAGCCTAATTTTTTGCTTCTTATGTTTTGGTAATTAACTTCGATGAAAAAATAAATAAGCTAAGAAAGGACATAAGTAAATCAAATAAGCTCACAAGTAATTACCAAGAAGAGTAGAATTTCAATTAATCACTAGCCCTCCAAATTCTCAACATTAATTAAATCGACCCAGTTTAATGAAATGCACACTTACCGTAGGTTTGTTCCACCGTATGCACATAATAATTGACTTAATAGTTCATGCCACCATATCCAATACATTGAATTCAACCTTAGACCAGGGAATAGGAATACCCATAGTTAAATGTAATTCGACCTGTGTGTGGAGAGGTCCACTAGGGGGACATGTGGTGGTCCTCGGTCACGGGCTATCCAACATAAAAATAAAATAAAATCGAATTCAACCTTTAGGAGGACTTTAGGAGGATATGGAAATTTTACCTTCAAAAACCAAATCAGAATCCAATTGTGACACTTGTCACGCCTCCCATTGGAAAAATCCAAGAAGATTCTATGCATGCTCACTGGCCGCCATGTCATCAACCCGTACCTATCATACATTTTTTTTAATTTTTCCTAATTTCCGTAATTTAAGATTAACAGACTATAACTTCTTCATCTAAACTCTGCTTTCGATGAATTGAGTTGCGTTGGATTTCGAAATGACCTGATCATTGTTATTCTAGTTTGGTGCAATTATGAGCACTTTAATTTTGAGCTAATTTTTTTCCCTTGATCCAGACTGATCACCCTGCCGTAAAAATTGGTATTCAACACCTTAGCCTTAATAGATATATGATATTTTATAATGAACACTTAAAATATGATTTGAACCACCTTACTAAGGTATTCATGGAAATTGGATACAAAAAAAACCTTAAAGCCATCAAGGAGGAAAAAATGAATACCCTCCTTGGAACTCATTAAAACACACAACTCCAGGTAATCGAAAGAACACCTTCCATGTATCTATGGTGTAATTGATAAAATAGCTAAGGTTTGTAGGAAAAGGAATATCAAGACCAGGTTCAAACCATTAGAGATGATCAACAAAAAATGAAATTGCAGATAACATTAACCAACATCAACTCAACAAAAGTGTACAAAATCGATTTCTCCTATGGTATATGCTACATTTGTGAAAGTGGGAGATCCTTCGGGACAAGAATAAAAGAGGATGAACATACATAAAAAAAATCAATTCAATCACACTTCTTCTCTTACAAAACACTCCCTCCACTCTAAACATGATATTTGTCTTGAAAACAAAAATATTGATGGCAACCAAGTCAATTCACGCCAATATCCCCAATATACTTGACATACAACTCCTCTCCCCAATATACTCGACATACAACTCCTCTCATAATCTAATTCAACAATATTTCATGAAAAATTTAACATATGTATTAAATATACGAATACGAATGAATTCCATGAGATATTTTTCTCACCTCCCACCCTTTTCCTCACTTTCATTTCATAAATCCAATTACGTATGTTTGTAATTGTCAAATGGTGCAACAAGAAGGCCAAATCGACATTTTGAACCGAACATGTTAGCCCTAAATTTTTTTGTGAGTCACTATGAAATGATTTCATAGTGTCTTTTTCGAATTTATTGTCCTCGTCAATATGAAATTATTTCATAGCGTAATTTTAACTTCCTTTAGCTTCAATTGAGTCTTTTTATTTCTTCGTTATATTTCACATTTTAAATCTAAAGGATCCATTTATTTCACTTACCTTTCCATGTGAAAATCCTTTAAAAATACAGAGACAAACACTCGTTAGTTTGTAGACTCCATAGCCCAATGGAATTTTTAGGCATTAAATCAACCACAAATCACAAAAATTCAAACAAAAAAATGCGCATTAATAACTAGACTAAAATTATCAATACAAAGCTAAATCTAATCGTAGATATCCCTCTCCGAGTTTAGAGGGATAGATTCGAAAGAAGAACCGTAAGTTTAATTGTCTCGTCCACAAGAACATTTTCAACAAGAAATTTTTTCTTCTGATTAAAGACAAATCATATTTGCATGATGAATACCATGTCACAAATTCCTTTCGTGTTATATCTATCTCAATTTACAACCATTGAAGAAAATCATAAAGTTCCCAATCATTAATTTCTTTCCTTGGATGTTAATGAAGTAAGACAACATATTATTATAAGTCATGTTCCACTCAAATTAATGAGAGCTTCTAGCTCCCTTGCAAGCTTTTGTGTGACCAAGAGAATGATAAGGGTAATCACCACTTTCTTATTTTCATTCATTCTCTAACTAAAACCATTAAAAGAGAAAATACTATCTCAAATCCTCTTAAAGAACAACATGAATTATATGTTGAATTAAATCAAGAGTTATTTTCAAACTTCCCTATTTCACATGATGTATTTTTTTATTTGATGAGATTCAAGAGCATTCAACCCCATCAAGCAATGGAAAATAAGAAAGAAAAAAAATTCTCCCTTTCTCTGTTTCAAGAGAATCAATTTCAACACGTAAACAAAACAAAAGTTTAGAATGAGGTTTGTTTTTCTCGTTTCAAATCATCCATAAGATATTATGTTGCATGTTTTCCATGATCATTTGGTTAGTTTTATTGTAGTCATCTATGAAGGGAGAATTTTACAAGTTCATCAATAGAGCTATTGAATCCAACGGAAAAGTTAAGCTGCCATTTTCCTCAATTTATTTTTCTTACCTAGAGAAGTGGAATGTAAACTTTAGTTAAGTATCCATTTGCTTGACTGGCTGCATTGGATGTTAGTTATTACTTGGATACGGCGTAATTTTATTAGATTAGAGTGAGTATATGTGTGCCAATAAGCTCGGTACTATGATCATATTTGTAATATTTTCTGCTTGAGTTTCAAGTACAACTTGCACTTTAGTATATATTTCAGATTCTAGTAAAAGTGAATTTGTTTTCATTTCAGTTTGAAGATTTTCACAAAGAGAGGATTTTAGACAGAAAGCACACAGATTTGGGATCAACCCAATGGATTATGCTACTAGATTACTATGTTCTGGCACCTCACAAAGGACATTGCCCTAACTAGAGCCACTATTATGGTCTTATAATTTATAGGATGACAAGGTGATTGACTATTTTATCTCAGTTTATTTAAAAATTTAAATGATATTGCATGTTGCAAATTATTTCCACATATCTCGTGTGTGTGTGTGTGTGTGTGTGAATAGGTATTCAAAAAATACAAAATAGAATTAAAAAAAGAAAAAAGAATAAAAAAGAATAAAAATAAAGATGAGAACCCCATGATAAATAAAAATATAACTAAAAGTGATGCAAATTTAAATGCCACTACTGAGCCGTATTGTTTTATTCTCTACAATAAATTGAATGTTGTGTGCACAGGTTCAAAATTCCACAACAACTGAAGCCATTGTTTAGATCATACAATTTAATCATGATCCAACAAGTTTAAATTTTTTCCCATTAGATTGAGAATAAAATCATACAAATTGTATAATCTTGGCTAATGTTAGCTAGGTAGATGAATAAGGTTGATTCAAATGTTTAAGTTGAAACAATGAAGAAATCAAGAGATATGTGTTGTGGCTTAAAGAATAACCTTTTTATTTAGTATATAATAATACTAAATAAATGGGACCCTTTAGTTTAAAATTCAAAAAATTTATTAGTGTTTGTTTTCATTTTCAATAACCACTATCATTAACTTAAAGAAATTTTGAAAGCTTTAAATAAAGGTTTATGATAGATTAATAAACTGTTGAATTTACATCCATCGCACGCGATCTAAAAATTATGCAAAAATATCTATCGCAAATGGCATATCGCAGAAAATGCATTAATGTATATTTTTCATATGCTATAATTTGCGATATAGCGATTTTCAAGGATATCGCAATGTCGCGATGTTACTGACAGCATTTACAAAGTTATGCATTTGTGATATGATGATACGAAATTCGCGTTTGCGATGATTTCCAATTTACAAAGTCAAGATTTATGATATCATGGAGCATTATGGCTAAATCGCACGCATATCGTAGATTCTGAAAGTCGTTATAATGGTAACATTTCCGCAAATCGAGACTCGTTATATGTTTTAATGTCAAGTTAATGAATGGATTTTCAATTATAAATAAAAAAGGATTTTGTTTTGATCATACATTTCATGATCGATTAATATATTTCATACGCCTTCAACATTTAAAACTATCCCGTCACCTTTCTTATGTCATTATTCTCACTTAATTTGTAAAATCGTTGTGCACGAAGAATGAGATTATACAAGGCAATTTTTCGCAGCATTATGGGAAAGAAAGAGAAAGCTCCGAGTTCCTTTAAAAATAAAGAGATGGTTTCTATACGCGTACACTCATTGCAACAAGGACGCCGGTATCACCAATTCGGGAGGGTATGTTTAATTTGCTTGAAGAAGAAAACCTAAGAGATTAATGGACGTTGCGGCTATTTCGGTTCAAGTACTCCTTCCGAAGCACTTTACGTAGCCGGTTTGTTCATTTGCACCGGATACAGTTGTAAGACCTAGAATTCATTCCGTATACGATATATCAAATGGGTGCCGGATAGCACCGATATTATGGACAGATAAATTAAACTGTGTCAAGAGCTCACGCTGGTCTACCTGCGTAAGATTTGAGGCTTATGTATCATTTTCCGAGCCTCAAGCAACTTACAACAAACAATTTATTGAGAAATTTGCCAAAGAAAATGAAAATTTGGTAGAATGCACTAAAGAATGGTCCAGATTTTAAGATATGAACCACCGAAGAAAGATAAACACTAGATGGGTCAGCACGTCTGTCTACCTCTCCATATTGTTTTGCTAATGCTTTTTATATAGGCTTTTTGGAAATCCCGACATTAATAAGTTTTTTCCCTAATGGTTTCATTACTGTCAGCTTCGTTAACGCTACCATCAGGATCGGGCTAAAATATTGTCCGATAATTTAGCCACTGCCATTTTCACTCACGGCCTGGGGATCTATGTCTCGCAGGATTTATCCTCCTTTTTATCTATCTCGCTTTATGTTATGCATTCCATCCGCTTTGTTTCTAAGTTCCTTTAATGGGTTGGCAATGGACACCAGATCCGGCCCATCCATGTTTATCACAAAGAATCGTGGGAGTCAAAATTCATTCCTCATTTTTATAAAATTTTCATGGCATAATGTTGGCTCTCTGATAGAGGTTAGAGAATAAACATGTCTGTATGTTGTCTCTCAAGGTATAGATATGGTCCTCACTGCAAGATGGTTTGGAGAAGAACTGCTACTTATGTGAGGTTTTGTATTTGCTTCTCATGTTTTTCCTGTGAGTAGTCTGATAAACTGGTAGCTCAGAAATTGCATATAAAACTTTATGACGAGGTTTGATAAAATAATTAAAGAATGCACATGCCATCAAGTAGCATGTGTGAAATGGAAAATACAATACATTTCAACAATGCAGACGTGCACGTAAAAGCTTGGCCAAAAAAGAAAAAAAACAAATACGCATTATGCAAGAAACACATAAAGACAACCCTGCTTACAAAATTTATTCCAAAGTCATTTCTTTGAATAATCAACCGTCATAAGAACAACAAGATATATTATGCCAAAAGATTTCACATGGAACTTTTTGTCAAGAAAGTGATAAAATCACTAATCATAGAATTATGACATGATTATGATTTAACTAAATGAAAGAGTTAATAATTATTTGGCATGGCAAAAGACAAAGGAAGGAAAAAGAGTAGAGCAACACTATCATTGACAATCATAAAGAAATGCTCTTCAATAAATGGGATACACAGAATTTAGGAGGCGTTAAAAGCATCGAGAAGTAGCTACAGCCGCGAACAAGACTACCATTGTAAATGAATTTGCACAAGGTTAATTTAATTTCGTAAACCATTCCGGATACCTACCACAAGCACAACAATTGCAAACAAGAGTGGAAACAGAAGCGGAAGAGAAGGCAAAATCAATTCAAGGATTGACAAAATTAAACTTGGATTCTTAATTGACCCGTCTAGTAAAACCACACAAATAATACAAGACGAATTGCATCACACTCGCCGAGAAGATCGCGCTCAACACTTGCCGACTCCGTCTTTTTCGGGACAATTAGTACCGAAGCCTGGCCAAACTTCCTCTTCTCTCAAATCAATGCCGGATGCTCGCAAATTCAAAGACCAAATTCATAAGTAGTTAGTTGTTAATTTTAGTTTTAGATTTAGTGTTAGTTTTTACTTTTTTTGCCTAGAAAAAGGATGGTCATTTAAACCGAATCCTAATTTTTGTAATAAACTATAATTAGATTTAGTTAGTAGTATTTTAAACTCTTCTCATGCATTTAGAGAAGGGTCCTTAAATTTGTCAAAAACTTATCCTCGTAACATGCACTTCGCACTCGAGGAGGTTTTGATGAATGAATGGAACAAGATTTATTGATATCCGTGTCTAATATCTCATCGATGTTGCATTTCGTATTCTTAGTAGATGTTGGATTTAGAAGATATAAATCATTATCGCTTCTAGCTCCCGAGTAGAATCGATTATAAATGGTACTTTTATCTCTTAACTTTTTCTTGCTTCGTGTTAAAGTGATATTTATGTTCAAGCTTATTTATATATTGATGCTCGAATGCTTCAAATACTTATCATTTGGCACTTTATACGGTGATGACTATTTGTTTATGCTTAATGTATGAATAGCTTATTATGCGATATGTTTTCCACAACTGTTTATCTAACTTTTATATGAAGTGGTTTATCTTTATTGAATTCTTTTCTTATAGCATTTGAATAATCTTTATTATCGCTGTTATTTGAAATTATTTTAGATCGCATAAACAAGATTTTATCCCGGGTTTAGTTTAGAATTAGATATTTCTCGTTTTAATTAGAATACAATTTGCATATGATTAGATTAGAAATAGAATAAAAGCATTTCAATTTAGAACCTTTTTAGAAAGGAAATATCTATTCTCAACACACACACACACATATTGGGAAACGTCCCATTATCCCCGCCTCTGACCCACCACCAAAACTAGTGAGCCAACTACAGTCCGGACCGTGGGTATCCCCCTTGTTGTAGACCCGATTTTCGGGCTTCAACATATTTGGCACTAGAAGGAGGGCCAAACTATGAATGGAAAGTAAATCTAAATCTAAATACCATTTGAGAGTAAAACACCCTCACCATCTCCCCCAACTTCTTCATCGCACTTAAATTGTAAATCTAGAGCTAGAAGTCGCAAGAGCAATGACATCAAGCACAAACCTTGAATTTTCGTAAGAATCTCAAGAGTTGAACCTCCCTGCTGAATCTTGATTCATAAATCCAAATATTTTCAATATCACCTCAAAGATCCTCAGAATCTGTATGCGCTCGTACCTTCATAATATATCCCGCTTCATCCTCTTAATGTGACATGTGAGCGAAAAAGCTTGGCATTCATCCAATCGAGTTAATTTTACCTACAAGGAAGAGAGCTAGGAAATCACCTAAATGGTCCTGACATAGCTAGACTCTCATCATCATCATCCATCTCAACCTCTTCACCACTAAGTCAACCATCCACTCTCCACTTCGTACTATTGTCCCTCACTCCACTCGGAACTTCCACATCACTAATCATCCGTAATTGTAATATCTTCATCTTCTCAATCATTTCTCGCATATCATCTTCTACACTTTCCTCTCTTAGTAGTTCAGTTGATGGCTCAAATTACATGGAATAATCCGGGGCAAGGCTAATGCCCGCATCTCTTGAGTCAAATACCATCCATCCCGAAAAATGGCTACCTAAGTTTAATCCCTCGCTGTGCATGCTGTGCTGCAAGAACATATAAACAATTTTATGCCGTCCGTAAATCTCAATGGAGTGACAATGAAGATGCCGTTGTACGAATTTTTCCCTATACTCTTCAAGGAGTAGCCGGATCATGGTATTTCTCATTACCATCCTGGATCTATCACTAGTTGGGACATCTTTCAAGATCAATTTTTGACTAAATTTTGTGATGACAAAGCGATAGCAACATCATTAATGATCTATCTAATCTTAGAGGCCGAGTCAAAGAACCTATCAAGGATTTTAATTCACGTTTCAATAAACTCGTTAAATAAAATTTCTACTACTTCCAAGCCTAGCGAAGAAGTGGAAAGTGAATGGTACATTTATGCTTTACCATCAAACATAGCAATCTTCGCTGATTGGGCTAACAAAACAACTTTAGCAGACAATATGAAGGAAGCAATAGCAAGAGAGAACATGTATCATACTCTAGAAAGAAAAATGCAATAGATGAATGGAAAACCAAGAAGGTCACTTTTAAGGAAGACCCCAAGAAAAAACAATCGAAAGATCCATTTGATTTAGAAGATTGTAGAAAGTTTTGAAAACCATGTCTAATGAAATGGTTGACCTTAAGAAACAAGTGGCAGAAACATATTCTAAAGTCTTTCAAGCTTTTTTAGAAGAAACCCTTCAACCGAGTCAAAGCCACCAAATTCTATTACTAATGATGAATCGAAGAAGAAGAAGATGAAGCCATACCGAAGAAACTATGAAGAGGAAGTCAGAAGTACAAGGTTTGTGGGATTATCCTCCCGTATGAGGAAGATCAAGATCCTCGCTAGCACCTCGAAGTAGAAATCAACTTGATCCTCCTCAACTCCACTCCTAAGCCAAAGAGTGCAAGCTCATCGACTAAGGATAAAGTTTGGAGAACCAAGAAAAAGACATCAAAAGCAACTCCTAGACTAGCCTAGTCCAAATAGATTCATCAACTTTAAGCAAGAACACTCCATTTTTCCGCATGAAATGGAGTATAATATCATAGAAGATATGAAGAATACTAGGGCTAACATCACTTTTTATGAATCGAGCAAGTTAAAACACCAACAAAAAGGTACTTTAAAAGAATTACATGTTGTAAATTTAAAAACCTTGCCCAATCCCTAATCTCTCAAGCTTCCAATGAGATGGGAAGACTCTGGCCTAATACGATTAGTAAAGTTGATCTTGAAAATATCGCTTTAATTGGAGGAAGGCTGAGATCTCATACTCCTCCATTTCTTCTTACTTATGAAGTTTTCAATAAAAATTTGCATAATCGTTTAGTGGAATCTCGAGGTTCATCTAATATTCTACCAAAATCAATATGTGCAAAGTTGAACATCTGCTGTACACATAGTTCATCTAGATCGATCACAAGTGAAGTGATCAGCGAATTAAATCAGTTACCATAAGGCCGTCACCAAATCCAAAGGTATGTCAAGTTATCAGATATTTTAGTTACAGATATTCTAGAATATTATGGCTTAATTTTAGTAGAGATTGGGCCGGTAGTGCTTCATGGATACTTTGCACCTACTGGTCGCATGTGTGGCTTCCTTACAATGGTAAACCAAATCAAATAAAGGTTGAACAAGAGAAACATAAAAATACATAGTAACAGACCGGGAAGGAGAAAAATGAACCACTTGCATACACCAAGAATATCATCGTTAAATTATTCAAACTTGATTCTTTCTTAGGAAATTTCAATGTCCATATTACCTTATTTAGAACATTCTGCTTTATCTCAAATAGAAAATTTTTCAACGTATAGTCTAAATGTATTAATTTTGTAGATACTCCCGTAAATAAATCTTTATTTTGGAAGTTATTTTTTCGATGGTTCTAAGTCTAATGAAGGAGCTGTGAGCAAGGATGCGTGTTGGTTAGTCCAGAGGGAAACAAAATTATGTTAACTTGCGTAATTTCGAGTTCGATTGCACTAATAACACGTATAGAATATGAGGCTTTAGTCCAAGGGTTACACAAAGCAATCGATTAGAGAGGTAAAATATATACAAGTTTTCGGAGATTCGAAAATTGTAATTAAATTCAGTACGCAATACTATAAATTGTTTATCAAGCTCCATTTAAAGCATTATCAATCTTTAGTCCAAGATCTCACTGAACATTTTATAGCATTTAATATTTCATCAATTCCTAGAATTCAGAATGCTAGTTCAGACCTCCTAGCTAATGTAGCTTCCAAGCTCATCCATGCAGAAGAATTTAGTCCTGATCGATTTTCAATTGAATTAATTTTTAGACCCTCAATTCCTGATAACGTTACTAATTGGAGGATTTTCAATGATGATCCTAATATTGTAAGATTCCTCACATCTGAAGGATCTTACACTAATAAGATAATTGATGAAGATCAACATGAAAAACAATTGCTCCAAGATAACACTAATAATGCTATGCCAAAATCAGTAGTCAAGTTAGAAGACATTTATGATTTGAAAGATCGATTTAAAAGATCTACCAATTCAAAACTGCAAAGTTCTACTTTGAATTATGAATTAGTAAATCTAGGAACTGATACCAAACCACAAAATATCAACCTAGGCCTTGGCCTAGCTCCTGAAGAAAAGTTAGCATATGTTCGTCTTTTGAAACAATATAAAAGTGTCTTTTCTTGGAACTACGATGAACTCAAAACTTATGACACTTCTATCATCCAACATACTATCCCAATGATCAATGATGAAAAACCTGTCCAACAAAAGCTAAGAAAGATCCATCCTAATCTAGTAAATCAAATCAAATCTGAACTCAATAAGTTATTGAAAGCCAAAATTATTTTTCCTGTTCGACATTCTAAATGGGTTTCCAATATGGTTCCTGTTAGAAAGAAGAACGGAGACATTAGAATTTGCATTGACTTTCGAAATCTTAATAAAGCCTGCCAAAAAGATAATTTTCCTTTGCCTCCTATGGAGCAAATATTACAGGCAATTGCAGGATCAGAATTAATGTCTTTCTTAGATGGTTTCTCTGGATACAATCAAGTGTTGGTCCGTCCTGATGATCAATTAAAAACTACATTCAGAACCAAATGGGGCACTTACGCATATCAAAAGATACCTTTTGGTCTAACCAACGTTGGTGCCACATTTCATAGAGCTATGGACATTGCTTTCAAAGGATTAGTTAATAACTCAGTGGTAATTTACTTGGATGATATAACTGTATATTCTAAAAAACGAAGCAATCATCTTAGAGATCTGAAGCAGATTTTCCAACGCTGTCAAAGGTATGGAATTTCACTTAATCCGAAAAAGTCCTTTTTTGCATTAAGTGAAGGAAAACTTCTTGGATTCATAGTATCAAAATCTGGAATTCATATTGATCATGATAGAATCAAAGAAATTTCTGAAATATCTTTACCTCACAATAAAAAAGCTATGCAATCTTTTCTTGGCCAGATTAATTTTGTAAAAAGATTTGTGCCAGATTTTTCGAGAATTGTATCACCCTTGCAAGCAATGATTAAAAAGAATTCAAACTTCAAATGGGGCAAATATGAATATGAGGCATTCAATCTGATCAAACAAGAAATTATCAATGCTCCATCTTTAGAAACTCCAAATTTTTCCGATCTTTTTATTTTGTACACATTTGCCTCTGATAAATCTTATGCTGCAATACTTACTCAAGCAAATCAAGACAAAGCAGAAGCTCTAATTTCCTTTTTCAGTTCAAATTTACAGGGAGCTGAATTGAATTATTCAGATGTGGAGAAACAAGCTTATGCTGTTTTCAAAGCAATTAAATATTTTAGACCCTTTTTACTCAAAACCCATACAAAAATCATAGTACCGTTTCTAGCGGTAGGAAATATTTTAGTTCAAAAAGATGTGGGTGAGAAAAGCGCCAATTGGTTTATTGCCTTACAAGAATATGATGTGGAAATCAAACCAGCAAATATTGTAAGAGGTCAAGGTTTTAGCAAAATACTAGCTAGAGCATCGCTTATTTCTGAAAAACCATCTGAAGAGATACAAACATATGAGGTAAGCCTAAACGATGTTGAATCATTATATGCTGATATCATATTTTATCTGAAAAATGGATATGCTCCTCCAAATCTCGATCATACCAAGAAAAGAGCTCTAAGGTTGAAGACCAAACAATATCAGCTTGTAAATGATGCTCTTTTTAGAATGAATTATGATTTCGTTCTTCTTAGATGTCTGGAGAAATCTGAAGCTGAAAAAGTCTTGCAGGAACTTCATGATGGGCCAACAGGTGGACATTATGCTGGAGATGCTACTGCACATAAAATCCTCCGTGCAGGTTATTACTAGCCCACATTATTCAAAGATTCACATAACTATGCAAGAAAATATCAAAATTTTCAAACTACAGCTGGAAGACAAAAGAAACCATCATTTCCATTACAACCAGTCAACATTGAGCAACCTTTTGATCAATGGGGATTGGACATAATAGGTGAGATCGTTCCTCACTCTTCTAAAAAACATAAGTATATCATTACAGCAACTGATTATTTTACGAAATGGGTAGAAGCAGTCCCTCTCAAGACTACTAATGCTGAACATATCATCGAGTTTATTGATCAGTTCATAATCACCAGCTTTGGTTTACCTTCTGCTTTAATGTTTGATAATTCATCATATTTTTCTGGTAATGCTATGACTGAATTTGCACTCAAGAGAGGTTTCAAACTTAAATATTCTGCCAATTATTATCCACAGGGAAATGGGCTAGCTGAATCCACGAATAAAAACTTAATTAGAATCATTAAGCGAACCATTGACCAAAATCATAAAAATTGGCATAAATCTTTAATATATGCTTTATGGGCAGATCGAATAACGCAGAAGGCTTCTATTGGCACTTCTCCCTTTAATTTAGTTAATGGGAGAGAAGTGGTTCTTCCAACTAATCTAGCGATTCCTTCTCTAGTCTTAGTCCAATATAATGATGAAGAACCAACTTCTTGTTTACAACTAAGGCAGATGGAAATAATTAAGTTAGAAGAACAACGAGAAAAAGCCAAAGTAACTCATGTTCATCATCAAGCATTAGTTAAAGTTTCTTTTGATTCAAACATGATAACCAGGAAGGATTTTCAGATAGGAGATTTAGTTCTAAAATGGGACAAGGCTCATGAGGAAAAAGGAAAACATACAAAATTTCAACGAATGTGGCTTGGTCCTTTCCAAATTGCAGAGATCATAGGTCCATCTACTTTCATGTTACAAGATTTAACAGGGAGAAGAGAGTCTTTACCTGTTAATGGACAGATCCTTAAAAAATATTTTCCATAGGAGATCATTCTTCTATTTTGTATATTAGTTTTCTTTATTTGTTATAATAAAACCAGTTGTTAATGGTTACATTTGGAATTCATCAAAAAGATACTAGTTTTCTTTTTAAATTTTATTTCTTCACTTATATAAATAGAATTATTTTCAGAATATTGATCATTATTATCCAAAGATACAGTTAAAAGTTTTTAATCTAGAAATGATATTAATTTCAACTTTGAAAATTTTGATGAAAATCAACTCTTGGTGAAAGATTGTTTTATATCAGTCCAATGAAAGGTATCAATAGCAAAACGAAGATTCTCTGTAGAAAAGTTCTTTTTCCAAAAAACTCTATTATTGTCGTCCAGAGCTATCTTAAGGAAACAATGACTTCCTCCCCACTTAGGAAATTACAATGTTCAGGAAATAATCCAATGATACACTTTTAACTTAAAGAGTAAGAGGTCTCATCACGAGCCAACTTATCATGATCATAGATATTATAGCTTGCTGACTTTGCCAATACTGCTTACCACAACAGGGCAATGACTTAAGATTATTGCAATCAAAAGGCAAGGGGTCTCATCACGAGCCAGCTTGTTCAGCAAAGTTATAAATCAAGTGAATGGCACTGTCATAAATTGGCTACCAAACCAAGACATTGTTCTTTAAGAAGAAAAAAGAAAAATAAAAGTAATAAGTGTGAATATGGATTTCTCTTTGAAAATTGTATATTTCTCTAAGTAGGACACAAGATCATTGCTGGGTAACAGGTAACCCTGTCGAGGCTATAAATGCTTGCTGGCAGCAGTGGTTCTTCCTACGACAAGTGAGCATATTTAAAACTGATTTACAGAGAAGTCTTTTGTTTTTATCTTTAAAACCAAGTAATGACTGATGTAGATACAAAGACTAGCTTGAGGAAGTGAATAGTCAAAGTTGATCATAGAAGAAATGAAATATTATTCATAGATTGAAGCATAATGTACTTTGTCTTTTTATAATAAAGTTTGATTTTCTGGAAAATTGTCTGTTTTGAAAAGTTTAGAAAACTCAAAAGAAAAGCAGAGATAACTGGTTCTTCTAAGTGAATCGCCAATTGTTGTGGCTAGCAACAACTCCCCTTTTTATTTAGTATTAGTAATAATACTAAATAAGTGGGGACCCTTAGTTTAAAATCCAAAAAAATTTATTGGTGTTTGTCTTCATTTTCAATAAAACTCACTATCATTGACTTAAAGAAATTTCTTTGAAAAAAGCTTTAAAAATAAATTTAAGTTTTTGATAGATTAGAATAAAAACTTTCTTTGAATTTCACATCCATCGCACGCGATCCAAAAACCTATTTATCGCAAATCGCATATCGCAGAAAATACATTAACAAACATTTTTCATATATTGAAAATTGCGATATTGTGATTTCGCGATATTTGCGATGTCGCGATATTACGATTTTGCGATGTTATGATTGCAATGATGAGAAAGTTGGAATTTGCAATAAATTTTGGATTTAAAATTCGAATTCACGATCTGCGATTTGCGATATTGCAAAACAAATCGCAGATCACATTATCGTAGATTCTTTAAAGCTAGTTATACGAAGTAAATCTTTTCGTAAATCGAGACCCGTTATGCGCCTTAATGTCAAGTTAATGAATGGATTGCCAACGATTAATGAAAAGGATTTTGTTTTGATCGAAGGGTTATTTCACGATTGATTAATATATTTCATACGCCTTCGGCATTTAAAACCATCTCGTCACCTTTCTCATGTCATTATTCTCACTTAATGCATAAAACTGCAGGCGCGAAGAACAGGAGACTATACAAAGCGAGACTCAGAGCATTATGGGAAAGAAAGAGAAAGCTGTGAGTTCTGAAAATAAAGAGATGGCTTCCTTATACGCAGACACTGCTTGCAACAAGGACGTTGGTGTCACCACCTGGGAGGGTATGTTTAGTTTTCTTAAAGAAGAGAACCCAAGGTTAATGGATGTTTCAGCTACCGCGGGCTCAAGTAATTCCTTTGAACCATCTCTTATAGAGCTAGCTTGTTCGTTTTTGCACCGGATAGCAGCAAGACCAAGAATTCTTCCATATATAGATATGGTCAAATGGGTGTTGGATAGCACCGATATCCCAGACAGACAGTTCAAAACTCCAGGTCAAGAGCTCATCGGGTCGTTTACCACAGAAGATTTGAGGCTTATGTATCATTTGTCGGAACCTCAGGCAATTTACAACAAACAATTTATGGAGAAATTTGCAAAGGAAAATGCAAATTTGGCAGAATGCACTAAAAAATGGACCAGAAGAGATGAACCACTGAAGAAAGATAAACACGGTATGTACAGTACCGGTTCACTCACCTCTCCATATTGTTTTGCTGCTGCTATGTTATGCAAGCTTTTTGGAAAGCCTGACATTAATAAGTTTTTTCCTGAATGGCTTCCCTTATTGAATGCTGCTGTTAACGCTACCATTGTAGACTGGGCTAAAATACTGTCTGATAATTTAGCCACGGCTATTTTCAATTACCGGTCTAAACGGACTGTGTCTCAGAGGATTTATCCTCCTTTTTATCTATCTGCCTATGTTATGGATTCAATCTGCTTTGTTTCTAAGTTCCCTTTAATGGGTTGGCAATGGACAATTCAGGATCCCCTACCCATTCATGTTTATCACAAAGAATTATGGGAATCAAAATTCATTCCTCATTTTTACAAGATTTTCCATGGCATAATGTTGCCACTGTATAGAGTGTTGTATAATAAGGATGCTCCAAGGTTATCCCCTGAAGCAGAAGTAGACATTCTCCCTGTCGCAAGATGGTTTGGAGAAGAATTGTTTACTTATGTGAGGGTTTTTGTAAGATTTGCTTCTCCTCATGTTTTTCCCAAGTATGTTCCGGATAAACTCATAGCTCGGGAAATTGCATATCAAACCTGTGGAGATGGAGGATTGAAAAAATAATTAAAGGATAAAAAGAAAGCCATCTGGCCACAATTTCTTGTGTCCTGCAGAGCATTTTCATTATTTTATGTTGGTCATGCATTTAAGGAAGTAAACAATGTTACATGTTTAAAATTGTTTAAGTTTCCAAGAAGGATATTTGATCCATATGGTATTGTCAAGGATTTCACCACTGTAGTCAAAGTAAGAGTATTTTCTGGAGAAGAAGATCTTTTTGATGATATGTTTCAAGAAAAATGTTCATTTAAAGAAATTTTTCATTTAGCTCAAACACGGTTCTCCCCAGAATAATTTCAAGAGTTTAAAGTATACAGAGAAAGAAGATTGACCACTATTCCTTCGGAAAATTTGCGTTTGGAACCCGCAAGGGAACCAACTCCTAGTGTCAGTCTCAGTGGCAGCTCAAATTCAGAAAGGTCTAAGTCAAATTCTGACAAAGAAATTTCTGAACATTCTAAAAAATCTGATCAGGATAAAAGTGAAGGCTCAGTGAAGGATACAGCTCAATCAAAAGAGCTCTCACAACAACAGACTTCAACTACTCCACAGTTGAATCTTCCACCTCTTAATGTACAACAACCATCCATCAGTACTCAGTTAGACAAAGAATGGGAAACATTTAATGATTTGATTAATGTTGAAGGAAAAAATATACAAACTCTTGTACAGACAGCAAAAGGTTTGGTTACAGAAATAAGTGACAATATCACAGAAACAAAACATATACCCATTACTCCCTCTGCCGATCTTGTACTTAAAATAGAGGAAATTCCTCCTCTGGATATATTTTATATCCCACAACATAAAGCATTAGTAAGGAAGCAAAGAAATAAGAGAAAATTAGAAAGTGCGCTCTCTACTAATGCAGAACAATTGGATATTTTATGGAAAGATCCTACTATGGATCCCACTGAAAATCTTACTAAATTATCTCAGATTACAGGAGCTTATGCCTCTACAAATATTGACAAATCATATGAGGTACAACTGTTATTAAATGAAAAAGAGGATCAAATACAAGTTATGCGACAACAATTGCAACAAGCACATGCCAACAGTGAAGCACATATACGATTTGAAAAGTTACAACAAGAGTTTCAACAAATGTAGATCGGATATCAGAAAAGCTTGGCCGAAAAAGAAAAACAAATACAGATTATGAAAGAGATGCATAAAGACGACCCCAAGCTTACAGAGTTCATCTCAGAATCTATTTCTTTGAATAATCAACTACTGCAACAACAAGATATATTATGCCAGAAAATCTCGCAATGGAACTCTTTTTGTCAAGAAAGTGATAAAATCACTAATCATGTCGTAGAATTACGACATGATTATGATTTAACTAATGAAAGAGTTACTAATTATTTGGCATGGAAAAAGACAGAGGAAGGAAAAAGAGTAGGAGCACCAATTATCAATGACATCCATAAAGAAATACTCTTCAATAAATGGGATGCACAGATCAGAGAGGCAGAAAAAGCAGCAGAGGAAGCAGCTACAGCGGCGAGCAACATTACTGATTGTGTAAATGAGAATTTGCACAAGGTTAATTTAATTTCAGAAACCATTCCGGGATACCTACCACAAGCACAACAATTGCAAACAGAGTGGAAACAGAAAGCGGAAGAGAAGGAAAAATCAATTCAAGGATTGACAAAATTAAACTGGGATTCTTACTGGACCTGTCTAGTAAAACCACACAGTCAATGCAGTACTCTTAATTGCATCATTAATTCTGCTGAGAAGATCACGCCAACACTTGCTGACTCCGTCTTTTCGGGACAATTAAAATCTGAAGTCGGCCAGCCCCCTCTTCTCAAATCAATGATGGATGCTTGCAAATTCAAAGACCAAATTCACAAGTAGTTAGTTGTTAATTTTAGTTTTAGATTTAGTGTTAGTTTTACTTTATTTTTGCCTAGAAAAAGGACGGTCATTTAAACCGAATCCTAAAATTTTTGTAATAAACTATAATTAGATTTAGTTAGTAGTATTTAAACCCTTCTCATGCATTTAGAGAAGGGTCCTGAAATTTGTCAAAAACTTGTCCTCAGAACATGCACTTCTACACCCTCAGAGGAGGTTTTGATGAATGAATGGAATGAGATTTATTGATATCTATGTCTAATATCTGCTACTGATGTTGCATTTCTGTACTCTTAGTAGATGTTGGATTTAGAAGATATAAATCATTATCGCTTCTAGCTCCTGAGTAGAATCACTTATAAATGGTACTTTTATCTCTTAACTTTTTTTGCTTATGTGTTAAAAGTGATATTTATGTTCAGTTATTTATATATTGATGCTTGAATGCTTCAGTTATCATTTGGCACTTTTGTACGGTGATGACTATTTGTTTATGCTTAATGTATGAATAGCTTATTATGCGATATGTTTTCCACAATTGTTTCATCTAACTTTTTATATGAAGTGGTTTATCTTTATTGAATTATTTTCTTATAGCAGTTGAATAATCTTTATTATCAGTTGTTATTTGAAATTATTTTAGATCGCATAAACAAGATTTTATCCCGGGTTTAGTTTAGAATTAGATATTTCTGTTTTAATTAGAATACAATTTGCATATGATTAGATTAGAAATAGAATAAAATCATTTCACTTAGGAACCTTTTTAGAAAGGAAATATCTATTCTCAACACACACACACAAATTGGGAAACTAGTCCCATTATCCCCAGTCGGACCCACTACACCAAACGGAAAAGGAGCTGCTAACCAAGGTCCGGACCGGGTGGGTATCCCCCTTGTTGTAGACCCGATTTTCGGGGCTTCAACATATTTGGCGCTAGAAGGAGGGCCACGAACTATGAATGGCAAGTAAATCTAAATCTAAATACCATTCTAAGAGTAAAACACCCTCACCATCTCCCCCGACTTCTCCATCGCACTCAGAAATTGTAAATCTAGAGCCAGAAGTCGCAAGAGCAACAGAAACTGCTACAAACCCTGAATTTTCAGAAGAATCTACTATTGAACCTCCTGAAGTTGAATCTTTGATTCATAAACTTCAGCGATTTTCAATATCACCTCAAAGATCTGATAAATCTCAAGGCAGTGTAACTTCACAATATAATCCTGCTCATCCTCTTACCAGATTACAGAGTGAAAAGCTTGGCATTCAGCCAACCGAGTTACCTCTACCTACAAGGAAGAGAGCTAGGAAATCACCTAAAGGGTCTGACAGTGAGAATCTTTCCTCATCATCATCCATCTCAACCTCTTCACCACGAAGTCAACCGTCCACCCCTCCACTTCAGACTATTGTCCCTCATTCCACTAGAACTTCCACATCACCTTCTCAATCATCTATAATTATAATATCTTCATCTTCCCAATCACAGACATCATCTTCTACACTTTCCTCTGTTAGTAGTTCAGTGATGGCCCAAATGCCATGGAATAATCCAGGGGCAGTCTTAATGCCTGCACCCTTGAGTCAATTACCAGCCCATCCTGAAAAATGGCTGCCTAAGTTTAATCCTGAAGCAGGCATGTTAGCAGAAGAACATATAAACAATTTTATGCTGTCTATAAATCTCAATGGAGTTATTAATGAAGATGTTGTTGTCCGACTTTTCCCTTATACTCTACAAGGAGCAGCTGGATCATGGTATTTTTCATTACCATCTGGATCCATCACTAGTTGGGATATCTTTCAAGATCAATTTTTGACTAAATTTGGTGATGACAGGTCTACAGCGACTTTGATAAATGATCTTTCTAATCTTAGAGCTGACTCAAAAGAACTTGTCAAGGATTTCAATTCACGTTTCAATAAATTGTTAAACAAAATTCCTACTGCCTCCAAGCCTAGTGAAGAAGTGCGAAGTGAATGGTACATTTCTACTTTACCATCAAACATAGAAATCTTTGTTGATAGGGCTAAAAAACCAACTTTAGCAGAAAACATGAAGGAGGCAATAGCGGTAGAAAAACGTATCATTGCTTTAGACAAGAAAAATGCGATAGAAGAACGAAAATCCAAGAAAGTCACTTTTAAGGAAGATCCCAAGAAAAAGCAATCAAAAGATCCATTTGATTTAGAAGGAATGCAAAAAGTTTTGAAAACCATGTCTAACGAAATGGTTGACATTAAGAAACAAGTGGCAGAAACATCTTCTAAAAAATCTTTCAAGCCTTTTAGAAGAAACCCTTCAACTGATTCAAAGCCACCAAATGCCATTACTAATGCTGAATCGGAAGAAGAAGAAGAGGAAACTACTACTGAGGAAACTACTGATGAAGAAGAAGTTGTAGAAGTACAAGGTATGTGGGATTTCATCCTTCCAGATGAGGAAGATCAAGAAGCATCCCCAGTTAGCACTCGAAGTAGAAATCAACTTGATCCTCCTCAACCTACTCCTAAGTCAAAGAGCGCAAGCTCATTGAATAAGGATAAAGTTGCACCCAAGAAAAGGACATCTAAAGCAATTCAAACTAGCCCAGTCCAGACAAATTCATCAACTCCATCAAGAACACTGATTGTCCCAGATGAAATGGAGTATAATATCATAGAAGACATGAAGAAGACTAGGGCTAACATCACTTTTTATGAATTGAGCAAGTTAAAACACCAAAAAAAGGTACTTTTGAAAGAATTACATGCTGTAACAGAAAAACCTTTGCCCGATCCTATGATTTCTCAAGCTTCAAATGAAATGGGAAGACCTCCAGCTAATGCGATTAGTAAATTTGATCTAGAAAATATCGCTTTAATTGGAGGAAGGTCGAGATCTCATACTCCTCCATTTCTTCTTACTTATGAAGTTTTCAATAAAAATTTGCATAATTGTTTAGTGGATTCTGGAGCTTCATCTAACATTTTACCAAAATCAATATGTGCAAAGTTGAACATTCAACCACAAAAATCTGCTATGCGCATAGTCCATCTTGATCGATTGCAAGTTGAAGTAATTGGCGAATTAAATCAGGTTACCATAAGATTGTCATCAAACCCAAAGGTATGTCAAGTCATTGATATTTTAGTTGCAGATATTCCAGAATTTTATGGCTTAATTCTTAGCAGAGATTGGTCAGAAAAACTTCATGGATATTTTGCAACTGATTGGTCGCATATGTGGCTTCCTTACAATGGTAAACCAAATCAGATAAAGGTTGAACGAGAAAAACATCAGAAATACATAGTAACAGAACTTGAAGGAGAGAATGAACCAGTTGCATACAGCAGTAATATCATTGGCAATTATTCAGTTGATTCTTTCTTAGGAAATTTTAATGCTCATACTTCACCTTATTTAGAACATTCTGTTTTATCTCAAATAGAAATTTTTTCCCAAACAGATAGTTCTAAATGTATTAATTTTGTAGATACTCCTGTAAATAAATCTTTATTTTCGAAATTATTTTTTGATGGTTCTAAGTCTAATGAAGGAGCAGGAGCAGGATGCGTTTTGGTTAGTCCAGAGGGAAACAAAATTATGTTAACTTGTAGACTTGAGTTTGATTGCACTAATAACACTACAGAATACGGGGCTTTAGTCCAAGGATTATATAAAGCAATCGGATTAGACATCAAATATCTACAAGTTTTCGGAGATTCGGAAATTGTAATTAAACAGGTACGCAATACTATACATTGTTTATTGGGTCATTTAAAGAATTATCAATATTTAGTCCAAGATTTGACTGAACACTTTATAGCGTTTAATATTTCATCAATTCCCACAATTCAGAATGCTAGTTCAGACCTCCTAGCTAATGTAGCTTCCAAGCTCATTCCTGCAGAAGACTTTAGTCCTGATCGATTTTCAATCGAATTAATCTTTAGACCCTCAATTCCTGATAACATTACCAATTGGAGGATTTTCAATGATGATCCTGATATTGTAAAATTTCTCACATCTGAAGGATCTTACACCAATCAGATAATTGATGAAGATCAACATGACAAACAATTGCTCCAAGATAGCACCAATAATGCTATGCCGAAATCAGTAGTCAAGTTAGAAGACCTTTATGATTTGAAAGATCGATTTAAAAGATCTACCAATTCAAAATTGCAAAGTTCAACTTTGAATTATGAATTAGTAAATCTAGGAACTAATGCCAAACCACAGAATATCAACCTAGGCCTTGGTCTAGCTCCTGAAGAAAAGTTAGCATACGTTCGTCTTTTGAAACAATATAAAAGTGTCTTTGCTTGGAACTATGATGAACTGAAAACTTATGACACTTCTATCATCCAACATACTATCCCAATGATCAATGATGAAAAACCTGTCCAACAAAAGTTGAGAAAGATCCACCCCAATCTAGAAAACCAAATCAAATCTGAACTCAATAAGTTATTGAAAGCCAAGATTATTTTTCCCGTTCGACATTCTAAATGGGTTTCCAATATGGTTCCTATTAGAAAGAAGAACGAAGATATTAGAATTTGCATTGACTTTCGAAATCTTAATAAAGCCTACCAAAAAGATAATTTTCTTTTGCCTCCCAGGGAGAAAATATTACAGGCAGTTGCAAGATCAGAATTAATGTCTTTCTTAGATGGTTTCTCTGGATACAATCAAGTGTTAGTCCATCCTGATGATCAATTGAAAACTACATTCAGAACCAAATGGGGCACTTATGCATATCAAAAGATGCCTTTTGGTCTGATTAATGCTGGTGCCACATTTCAGAGAGCCATGGACATTGCTTTCAAGGGATTAGTTAACAAATTAGTGGTAATTTACTTGGATGATATAACTGTATATTCCAAAAAACGAAGCAATCATCTTAGAGATTTGAAGCAGATCTTCCAACGTTGTCAAAGGTATGGAATTTCACTTAATCCGAAAAAGTCCTTTTTTGCATTAAGTGAAGGAAAACTTCTTGGATTCATAGTATCAAAATATGGAATTCATATTAATCCTGATAGAATCAAGGAAATTTCTGAAATATCTTTACCTCACAACAAAAAACTGTCTACGATCTTTGTTGGGAAAAATGCGAGAGGGGGTGGTCGGTGTTTAGAGCTAACTAATAAACTTTTACTTTTCTTTTCTCAAAACCCATACGCTACTTTACAGAACAAAACTAGCGTATATACGCGGATATCCTTAAGGAAACTCGCGTATGCTCAGAGCTTTTATTATGAATTTGATTCTTAAATCATTGCATCATTTATTCATCAGATGTTAAGCAGTAAGCATGTGCAGTAAAACAGAATAAACCATCTCACATAAGCAACACGCAAGAACGCCAGGATTTAAGGTGGAAACCCAAGTCGGGAGAAAACCATCGTTACCGTCGTCTCAGCCTTCAATATTTATTATAAGGAAAACTTCTTGTAACCATGTACTGGCACAGACTCATACCAGCACGCAGGGACCCACCTGCAGAAGGCCACAACCTTCTCTCATTTACCAGCCTCTCCTGGAAGGGAGCTACAACCCCTTGCTCTCGTTTACCAGCCTCTCTCGGAAGGGAGCTACAACCCCTTGCTCTCGTTTACCAGCTATCAATGGAAGGGGGCTACTACCTCCTTACTGAAGACTTCGACCCTCACCACCACTGCAGACCACGTTTCATCAATTTTCAAACTGGATCAAACAGCTTCAACTCAACTCTTCACTTATCAACAAATATACTTTGCCCAATGCTTCAAAAAGAACAGTGAAACCACTGTAACCAGAATATCAGAGATAACCCAGACTTCAGAAAAGATATGCAGAAACACATTCAACCTTGAGCAATCATTAGTTCAGATACCATACGCGCTTTTATTTAATTAGACCCGCGTATACATGTGCTTTTCATGAAACGAACCTACGCATACATCTGTGCATTTCTCAGAAAACCCTAACTGCCCATATGCGCTTTTATTTCATCAGATCCGCGTATACACGCGCTTTTCATGAAATGAACCTGCGTATAGATCTATAAAAGATAAACTTTGTAGAACAGATCAGATCTATGAACTTACCCAGATTTTTCAATTTCTTCATGAGATTTGCGCCAAGTCTTCATCACTTCTTTTCAAATCATCCTAGAGATTCATCATTTCTATATCTAGAGATCTTGAACCTTCATCATATTCATAGGTGCATCATAGATTCAGATCTATCAATTAAGAATAGAGTTCAACCATGCAGATATACTTTAGAGTGAAGTATTCATTAAAGCCCAGACACTTGCACACACTTGCACCATGATTATCTTCTCCTTATATAGATTTAGTCTTTGTTAATACCATGAGCCAAAACCACACAACTATTATTGGTATTCCTGGATGGGATCAAATACATATTCTAGCGCTCAATACAATGGGTCAATACCATGGTAACACCCCTGGATTTATAAATTTAGAGTGCAAATATCCATACGCGACTTGGCACGTACTTTTCCACGTGCATGCGCTACTTCTCCTTAACAAACCCGCATATGCCTTGTGACACATCATATTTATCATTTTCCTTTCTTCTGTTATTTCTGAGCTAATCTGTAGATCTTCTTAACACATAGATACATCAAGGACATCTTCATTAGGCAGGTTCCATCAAAGTCAACACATTGTATCACATTGCCAGCAATCTTCCCCTAACAATCTTCCCTTAACTTCATCGAGTAGGTTTCCATAAAGGGACAACACACTGCATCATATAGCCATGATCTCATTTCATGAAGTAGGTTTCCATCAAAGGAAAACACATACTTAACAATCTCCCCCTTTGGACTTGATGGCAACCATGATGGTGTTTGATCACCACAACAGAGATAGATATTCTCCCTGTTTTGATATCAAGGGCAAAGGGCGGATGAAAACCAAACAAGGTTTTTCTCCTCATGTAGAAAGAAGAGCTCTGTAGATCTGATGTGCACTGAAGTTACCTTACTCCCCCTGAGTTCATGTTGAATCTTCAAACATATTATTCAATGAAGTACATGACTCTATGACCTTTCCTATTACCAAGGACTCATACTTACAACAAAGATCCAACCAAGTGGATTGACATATATGACTCAAGTACCCAACCAAGTGGGTTTACACATTTTGACTCATCTAACCAACCAAGTGGGTTTACAAATTTGAACAAGTCCTTACATAACTAAATATTGCAATTTACATCATAGGTCATAGCCTTTTCATCAAATTACACATATGAATTTTTATAACCAATATCAAAAAGACCTCAAAAGAGATCATAATTCAGAATCCTCATAATGCCAACAATGCATTATATTCAGCAAGGCTAATGCTCCCCCTGAAACTGTGCATCCAATGCATCCTTTCCATATGACCAAAACTCCTCCTTAGCTTGTGCAACCTGAACACTTTCATCATCCAATCATCAAGGCATCTTTGCCCAATATCAGAGAATGAAACAAAAATATAAGAGCTGAAACATCATCAGAGATACCAAACAGCACTGCAGTTGTGCTGAAGAATGCTGACCCCAAGTAAAAAATTTCAGCAACTAACCATACGCGTTTTTCTTTGTATAAACTCGCGTATATACGCGACTGTCTTTCAGGAAACCTGCGTATCCAATTTAATCTTTTGAATTTAAGCAGTTCTGATTTTCTGTACAGCAGAGACTACTCCCAGCTTCTGTCTGAGATATTCGAACGCTTCCCTGGGCAGAGGTTTGGTCAGTATATCAACAACTTGTTCTTTGGAGGGAAAATACTCCAACTTCACCTTTTGCCCAAGCACTTGTTCACGTAAAAAGTGATACTTGATGGGAATGTGCTTGGTCATGGAATGCATAACAAGATTCTTTGAGATGATGATGGCACTTGTATTATCACACATGATGGAGATAGGAGGTGAACATTTGATTTGAAAGTCTTGTAAGGTTTGCATCATCCAAAGAAGTTGAGTGCAACATGATGCGGCAGCCACATATTCTGCTTCTGCTGTAGATAAGGCAATAGATTTTTGCTTCTTGCTGAACCAAGATACTAACCGGGGCCCCATATAGAATGCTCCACCACTAGTGCTTTTCCGATCATCAACATTTCCAGCCCAATCTGCATCAGTGTAAGCATGAAGAGTAAGATCAGCATTCTTTGGATACCATAGTCCAAAGTCTTGAGTTCCTTGTAAATATTTGAATATTCTTTTGACAGCCTGAAGGTGAGACTCTTTTGGATTAGCTTGGAATCGTCCAACAATCCCAACTGCATGCATAATGTCTGGTCTAGTCCCAGTGAGATAAAGTAGACTTCCTATCATAGATCTGTATTCTGGTTGATTCACTGTGGGAGAATCATCATGAGAATTGAGATTACATCCGGTTATCATTGGTGTACTTACAGGTTTGCACTCTTCCATGCCATACTTCTTCAGAATTTGCTTAAGGTATTTTTCTTGTGATAAGAATATACCATCTGCAGTTTGATGCACTTGCAAGCCAAGAAAGAATGTTAGTTCCCCAAGTAAATACATTTCAAATTCTTGCTGCATGACAGAAGCAAATTTCTGACTCATAGATTCTTCATTACTTCCAAAAATGATATCATCAACATATACAACCACAATCAAAAGTTTATCATTTTCAATTTTTGTGTATAAGTTGCTATCAACAGACCCCTTTGAAAAACCTTGTTGATGAAGATATTTGTCAAGATGATAATACCATGCCCTTGGATCTTGTTTGAGACCATATAGAGCCTTTTTAAGTCTACAAACAAGATTTTCATCATTTCCCAAAATGAATCCTTCCGGTTGTTCTATATAAACTTCTTCTTCTAGATCACCATTGAGAAAGGCGGATTTAACATCCATTTGATAAACTTTGATTTGTTGAAAACTTGAAAAAGCAAGAAACATTCTTATGGCTTCAAGTCTAGCTACAGGAGCAAAAGTTTCTTCAAAGTCTATACCTTCTTATTGAGTATACCCCTTGCAAACAAGTCTAGCTTTGTTTCTTACAACATCCCCATTCTCATTTAACTTGTTTTTGAATATCCATTTAGTTCCAATGACATTTTTGTTATGAGGTCTTGGTACTAATTCCCGAGTGTGATTCTTTTCAATTTGATCAAGTTCTTCATTCATGGCTTGGACCCAACATTCATCTTTGCTATCTTGATTGACATTGTGTGGTTCAATAGTGGATAGAAATGCCAGATAGCTAGAAGATCCCACAATATTCCTTCTTGTTTGTACACCTGATCCCTTATCTCCCAAAATTTGAGATTCTGGATGATTCTTTTGAACATATCTGGATGGAGCTTTTTCAGATAAATCATCTTCAGGTTCTTCATTGGGTTCACTGTCTATATCATTGCTATTTGATGTAAAAGGACATAAGTCACCATCGTCTTCATTTGTTGTTTGTTTTTCTTCTTTTGGAGCTGCAGGAGACTCATCAATAACAACATCAATACATTCAACAATCTTCCGAAGTCTTTTATTGTAACATTTATATGCTCTACTCGTAGAGGAGTAACCAAGAAGTATTCCTTCATCAGCTCTAGGTTCAAACTTGCCAAGTTTTTCATCATTATTTTTGATAAAGCATTTACTTCCAAAAACTCTAAAATGCTTCACAGATGGAGAATTACCATACCAGAGTTCATATGGAGTTTTGTCACTATTTACACAAACATGTGCCTTGTTGAGAATGTTTACCGCTGTATGTGTTGCTTCTCCCCAAAATGTGTCAGGTGTTCCAGAATCATCAAGCATAGCTCTAGCCATTTGTTTAACTGTTCTATTCATTCTTTCTGCTACGCCATTTTGTTGTGGAGTTCCAGCTACAGAGAACTGTCTTTTTATGCCATGTTGTTCACAAAATTCAAGGAATTCATCTGAAGTATATTCTCCTCCTAGATCAAATCTAAGACATTTGAGTTTTAGATATAATTCATTTTCAACCAGAGCCTTGAAGATCTAAAATTTCTCAAATGCTTCATCTTTGTGTTTAAGCAACCTAATCCAACACATTCTAGAGAAATCATCAATAAATAAGATATAGTATTGTTCACCACGAGGTGACTTTTTCCTCATAGGTCCACATATGTCAGTATGAATGAGTTCAAGAGGCCTACTTGATGATCCTTTCTTGGCATTAAATTGCACTCTGGTCTGCTTGCCGAATTGGCAAGATTTTCATATGATACTTTCAGGTAGAGTAATATTGGGAAGACCACGAACAACATTAAGTCTGCTTGATTTGTTGATTTGAGAGAAGCTTAGATGTCCCAGCCTTCTATGCCATAGCCAATTTTCTGAAGATTGACTCAAGTAACATTGTTCTTTGTATTTCTTCAATACATACAAGTTGCTCGGAGTTCTTTTTCCTTTTATAATGGTTTTACCTGTATCAAGATCATGAACCACACATTCTTTTGAACTAAAGACAACTTCAGTTCCTTGATCACACATTTGACTTACACTTAACAGGTTATGCCTTAAGCCATCCACATACATGACATCATTAGCCTTTACCTTTTCTTTTAGAAACACAGACCCTTTTCCTTTAATTACAGCAGGATTATCATTTCCAAATGTAACTTTCTTTTCCTTTTCTAGAGCATTATATGCAAGAAGTTTATTTTTGTCACCTGTCATGTGTCTTGAGCATCCACTATCAATGTACCATTGATTTTCTTCACCTTCTGCAAATAATGCTATGCCACAATTTTCAACCTGTAATTTCTTCTTTTTCCATACTTTGGAACTTGAAGGAAAATGCTCTTTTGGCTGAACTTTGCTCCTGCATTCAGATTCTTCATGCCCAAAGTTATTGCAATAAGCACATTCAACTTCATTTAGAAGAGGAGAAAATTTGTTATAGGTATTCTTATCAAATTCAATCCTTTTCTTTCTTGCTTCTCTAGTCATGATAGTTTTATATGCAACACATTGAACAACTTTATGACCAAAATTGTGACATGAGAAACATTGTCCATTGAAGAAGAAATTTTTGCGATCATGAAATCTTCTACTTGGATTTACCTGTTGATTGGTGTTTCTTTGAGAGATATTCCTATTAGTGTTCTTTGAATTGAGATGATCATGCTTTACCTGTAATGATTCTTTATTCCCTTGCTGAGTGGCAGAATTTTGTAAACCAGTTGTAGCTGCTTTTAGATAATTTGGTGTTGAAGCTTGAGAGGATTCTCCGGTATATCCAAGACCTGTTTTTATAAGAGGAGAACGTTGTACCTTGATAATTTCATCTAAGGTTTCAGATCCTTTATAAAATCTAAGATTCAAAGTCTTTACTTTCTCAGAATCTTTTCTTAGACTTACCACTTCACATTCTAATTTCTCAATGTGTTTCTTTGCTTCTTCAACCTTCTTTTCCAGAGTCTCTATGGTTATTTTCCTTTCTTCTAAGAGTATTTTACTTTCTTTTAAGCGCATTTTGAGTTGATTGTTTTCTTCAAGAAAGTCATTTTCCTCTAGAGCATCCACAAAATTATCCTTTTCTTCTATAGATTCAAATGCCATGAGAAGTCTAAGATCTTGTTCACATTCTTCCTCACTATCAGATAACCCATCACTGTCTTCATGAGTATAGTAACTTTTTCTAGTGTTAAACCGATTCTTATTCCTTCTTGCTACTTCCTTCCCTTTTGCAGGTGTTTCTTTATGAGGACACTTAGCAACATAATGACCAATTCTTCCACACTCAAAACATTTGAAAGGAAGCTTACCTCTGAATCGTCCTGTGCCAAGTTGGAGTTTCTTTACAAAATTTTCCTCATCTTCTTCTGAGATATATCCTGATCCTTCTGCTTCTTGTACTTCTTTCCCTTTTGTAGAAGCTCTGAAGACAACCTCTTTGACTTCAGATGGTCCTCCTCTTCTCATTTCATATGCGGTTAGTATGCCATGAAGTTGTACCACAGTAAGATTTTGAAGATCATGTTTTTCTTCAAGAGCAGAAACTTTTGACTCAAATTTTGTTGTTAGCGATCTTAAAATTTTCTCAACCAAAGTAGATTCGGTTATTGTTTCTCCCAGATTTCTCATACGATTTACAACATCATCAACACGTAAAAAGAAACTGGCAATACTCTCATCACTATGCATCTTTAAATTTTCATATTCAATTCTGAGAGTTTGGAGTTTTGAACTTTTTACCTTTGCATCACCTTCATAACTTAGAATGATTTTGTCCCACATTTCCTTTGCTGTATTTAGCTGCATGACTTTGAAAAATTCAGATTCAGTCAGACTTCCCATTATAGCATTGACCGCCTTTGCATTTGATTCATAATTCTTCTTTTCAGTCGGATCTGTTGGTATTGTAGCTGGATATTTATATCCTTGTTCAACAATGGCCCATACATCTGTTCCCATAGACTGAAGATAGGATCTCATCCTTGTTTTCCAGAAGATTAAATTTCTTCCATTAAAGAGCGGAGGCTTGATAGATGTTGTTCCATCTTGATTACTCATCTTGCTTGATCTTCCTTCTAGCGGCTAAGCTTTTTCAGAAGGACCTCCTCTGATACCAATTGTTGGGAAAAATACTGAGAGGGGGGGTGAATCAGTATTTTTAGAGATAACTCATAAACTTTTTACTTTTCTTTTCTCAAAACCCATACGCTACTTTACAGAACAAAACTAGCGTATATACGCGGATATCCTTAAGGAAACTTGCGTATGCTCAGAGCTTTTATTATGAATTTGATTCTTAAATCATTGCATTATTTATTCATCAGATGTTAAGTAGTAAGCATGTGCAGTAAAAACAGAATAAACCATCTCACATAAGCAACACACAAGAACACCAGGATTTAAGGTGGAAACCCAAGTCGGGAGAAAACCACTGCTGCCGTCGTCTCAACCTTCAATATTTATTATAAAGAAAAATTCTTACAACCATGTACTGGCGTAGACTCATACCGGCACGCAAGCACCCACCTGCAGAAGGCTACAAACTTCTCTCGTTTACTAGCCTCTCCTGGAAGGGAGCTACAACCCCCTGCTCTCATTTACCAGCCTCTCCTGGAAGGGAGCTACAACCCCCTGCTCTCATTTACCAGCTACCACTGGAAGGGAGCTACTACCTCCTCACTGAAGGCTTTGACCCTCAGCACCACTGTAGACCACGTTTCATCAATTTTCAAACTGAATCAAACAGCTTTAACTCAACTCTTCACTTATCAACAAATATACTTCGCCCAATGCTTCAAATAGAACAGTGAAACCACTGTAACCAGAATATCAGAGATAACCCAGACTTTAGAATAGATATGCAGAAACACATTCAACCTTGAGAAATCATTAGTTCAGATACCATACGCGCTTTTATTCAATCAGACTCGCGTATACACCCGCTTTTCATGAAACGAACCCGCGTATACATCTGTGCATTTCTCAGAAAACCCTAACTGCCCATACGCGCTTTTATTTCGTCAGATCCATGCATACACGCGCTTTTCATGAAACGAACCTGCGTATAGATCTATAAAAGATAAACTTTGCAGAACAGATCAGATCTATGAACTTACCCAGATTTTTCAATTTCTTCATCAAATTTGCACCAGGTCTTCATCACTTCTTTTCAGATCATCCTAGAGATTCATCATTTCTAGATCTAGAGATCTTGAACCTTCATCATATTCATAGGTGCATCATAGATTCAGATCTATCAATTAAGAACAGAGTTCAACCATGCAGATATACTTTAGAGTGCAGTATTCATTAAAGCCCAGACACTTGCACACCCTTGCACCATGATTCTCTTCTCCTTATATAGATTTAGCCTTTGTCAATACCATGAGCCAAAACCACACAACTACTAATGGTATTCCTGGACGGGATCAAATAGATATTCCAGCACTCAATACAATGGGTCAATACCATGGTAACACCCCTGGATTTATAAATTTAGAGCGCAAATATCCATACGCGACTTGGTACGTACTTTTCCGCGTGCATACGCTACTTCTCCTTAACAAACCCGCGTATGCCTTGTGACACATCATATTTATCATTTTTCCTTTCTTCTGTTACTTCTGAGCTAATCTGTAGATCTGTTTAACACATAGATACATCAAGGACAACTTCATCAGGCAGGTTCCATCAAAGTCAACACATTGTATCACATTGCCAACAATCTTCCCCTTAACCTCATCAAGTAGGTTTCCATCGTTGACAACATCAGACTATATAGCCAACAATCTCATTTACCTAAGTAATGCCATACACACATGCCAACAATATTTTCTTTACGTATTTAATTTTGTAAAGAGATTTGTGCCAGATTTTTCAAGAATTGTATCGCCCTTGCAAGCAATGATTAAAAATAATTCAAACTTCAAATGGGGAAAAGACGAATATGAGGCATTCAATCTGATCAAACAAGCAATTATCAATGCTCCATCTTTAGCAACTCCAAATTTTTCCGATCCTTTTATTTTGTACACATTTGCCTCTGATAAATCTTATGCTACAATACTCACTCAAGCAAATCAAGACAAAGCAGAAGCTCCAATTGCCTTTTTCAGTTCAAATTTACAAGGAGCTGAATTGAATTATTCAGATGTGGAGAAACAAGCTTATGTTGTTTTCAAAGCAATTAAATATTTCAGACCCTTTCTACTCAAAACCCATACAAAAATCATAGTACCGTTTCCAGCGGTAAGAAATATTTTAGTCCAAAAAGATGTGGGTGAGAAAAGAGCCAATTGGGTTACTGCCTTACAAGAATATGATGTAGAAATCAAACCAGAAAATATTGTAAGAGGTCAAGGTTTTTGCAAAATACTAGCTGGAGCATCGCTTATTTCTGAAAAACCATCTGAAGAGATACAAACATATGAGGTAAGCCTAAACGATGTTGAATCATTATATGCTGATATCATATTTTATCTGAAGAATGGATATGCTCCTCCAAATCTCAATCACACCAAGAAAAGAGCTCTAAGGTTGAAGGCTAGACAATATCAGCTTGTAAATGATGTTCTTTTTAGAATTAATTATGATTATGTTCTTCTTAGATGTCTGGAGAAATCTGAAGCTGAAAAAGTCTTGCAGGAACTTCATGATGGGCCAGCAGGTGGACATTATGCTGGAGATGCTACTGCACATAAGATCCTCCGTGCAGGCTATTACTGGCCCACATTATTCAAAGATTCACATAACTATGCAAGGAAATGTCAAATTTGTCAAACTGCAGCCGGAAGACAAAAGAAACCATCATTACCACTACAACCAGTCAACATTGAGCAGCCTTTTGATCAATGGGGATTGGATATAATAGGTGAGATCGTTCCTCACTCTTCTAAACAACATAGGTATATCATTACAACAACTGATTATTTTACGAAATGGGTAGAAGCAGTCCCTCTCAAGATTGCTAATGCTGAGCATATCATCGAGTTTATAGATCAGTTCATAATCACCAGGTTTGGTTTACCTTCTGCTTTAATGTTTGATAATGCATCATATTTTTCTGGTAATGCTATGACTGAATTTGCACTCAAGAGAGGTTTCAAACTTAAATATTCTACCAATTATTATCCACGGGGAAATGGGTTAGCTGAATCCACAAATAAAAACTTAATCAGAATCATTAAGCGAACCAGTGATCAAAATCATAAAAATTGGCATAAATCTTTAATATATGCTTTATGGGCAGATCGAATAACGCAGAAGGCTTCTATTGGCACTTCTCCCTTTAATTTAGTTTATGGGAGAGAAGTGGTTCTTCCAACTCATCTAGCGATTCCTTCTCTAGCCTTAGTCCAATATATTGATGAAGTACCAACTTCTTCTTTACAATTAAGGTAGATGGAAATAATTAAGTTAGAAGAACAACGAGAAAAAGCCAAAGTAACTCATGCTCATCATCAAGAATTAGTTAAAGCTTCTTTTGATTCAAACATGATAACTAGGAAGGATTTTCAGATAGGAGATTTAGTTCTAAAATGGGACAAGGCTCATGAGGAAAAAGGAAAACATACGAAATTTCAACGAATGTGGCTTGGTCCTTTCCAAATTGCAGAGATCATAGGTCCATCAACTTTTATATTACAAGATTTAACAGGGAAAAGAGAATCTTTACCTGTTAATGGACAGATCCTTAAAAAATATTTTCCATAGGAGATCATTCTTCTATTTTGTAGATTAGTTTTCTTTGTTTGTCATAATAAAACCAGTTGTTAATGGTTATATATGGAATTCACGAAAAAGATACAAGTTCTCTTTTTAGATTTTATTTCTTCACTTATATAAATAGAATTCTTTTTAGAATATTGATCATTATTATTCAAAGATACAGTTAAAAGTTTTAAATCTAGAAATAATATTAGTTTCAACTTTGAAAATTTTGATGAAAACAACTTTTGGTGAAAGATTGTTTTATATTAGTCCAATGAAAGGTATCTATAACAAAATGAAGATTCTCTGTAGAAAATTTCTTTCCAAAAACTCTATCATTGTCGTCCAGAGCTATCTTAAGGAAACAATGACTTCCTCCCCACCTAGAAAATTACAAAGTTCAGGGAATAATCCAATGATACACTTTTAACTTAAAGAGTAAGAGGTCTCATCACGAGCCGACTTATCATGATCATAGATATTATAGCTTGTTGACTTTGCCAATACTGCATACCACAATAGGGCAATGACTTAAGATTATTGCAATCAAAAGATAAGGGATCTCATCATGAGCCAGCTTGTTCAGCAAAGTTATAAATCAAGTGAATGACACTGTCATAAATTGGCTACCAAACTAAGACATTGTTCTTTAAGGATAAAAAAGAAAATAAAAGCAATAAGTGTGAATATGGATTTCTCTTTGAAAATTGTATATTTTTCTAAGTAGGACACAGGATCATTGCTGGGTAACAGGTAACCTTGTCGAGGCTATAGACGCTTGCTGGCAGCAGTGGCTCTACCTACGACAAATGAGCATATTTAAAACTGATTTACAGAGAAGCCTTTTGTTTTTATCTTTAAAACCAAGTAATGACTGATGTAGATACAAGGACTAGCTTGAGGAAGTGAATAGTCAAAGTTGATCATAGAAGAAATGAAATATCATTCTTAGATTAAAGCATAATGTACTTTGTCTTTTTATAATAAAGTTTGATTTTCTGGAAAATTTTCTGTTTTGAAAAGTTTAGAAAATTCAAAAGAAAAGCAGAGATAACTGGTTCTTCCAAGTGAATCGCCAATTGTTGTGGCCAGCAACAACCCCCCTTATTATTTAATATTAGTAATAATACTAAATAAGTGGGGACCCTTAGTTTAAAAATCCAAAAAAATTTATTGGTGTTTGTTTTCATTTTCAATAAAACTTACTATCATTGACTTAAAGAAATTTCTTTGGAAAATCTTTAAACTAAACTTAAGTTTATGATAGATTAGAATAAAACCTTTCTTTGAATATCACATCCATCGCACGCGATCCAAAAAAATATGCAGAAAAATATTTATCGTAAATCGCATATCGCAGAAAATATATTAACGAATATTTTTCATATGTTATATTTTGCGATATTGCGATTTTGCGATATTGCAATTTCGCGATGTTACTGATTGCGATGATACGAAAGTTGCGATTTTCAATGATTTCGATTTACGAAAGCTGCGATTTGTGATATTGCGATTTTGCAATATTGCAAAGCAAATCGCAGATCGCATTATCGCAAATTCTTGAAAGCTCGTTATACGAAGTAAATCTTTCCGTAAATTGAGACCCGTTATGCGCCTTAATGTCAAGTTAATGAATGGATTGTCAATTATTAATGAAAAAGGATTTTGTTTTGATCGAAGGGTTATTTCACGATTAAATAATATATTTCATATGCCTTCGGAATTTAAAACTATCTCGTCACCTTTCTCATGTCATTATTCTCACTTAATTCGTAAAACTGCAGGCGCGAAGAACAGAAGACTATACAAAGAAATTTTCAAAGCATTATGGGAAAGAAAGAGACAACTCTGAGTTCTGGAAAGAAAGAGAAAGTTGTGAGTTCTAAAAATAAAGAGATGGCTTCCTTATACGCAGACACTGCTTGCAACCAGGATGCTGGTATCACCACCTAGGAGGGTATGTTTAGTTTGCTTGAAGAAGAGAACCCAAGGGTAATGGATGTTTCAGCTACCGCTGGCTCAAGTAATTCCTCTGAAGCATCTCTTATAGAACTGGCTTGTTCATTTCTACATCGGATAGCAGCAAGACCAAGAATTATTCCATATACAGATATGGTCAAATGGGTGCTGGATAGCACTGATATCACAGACAGACATTTCAAAAATCCAGGTCAAGAGCTCATCGGGTCGTTTACTCCAGAAGATTTGAGGCTTATGTATCATTTACCGGAGCCTCAAGCAACTTACAACAAACAATTTATGGAGAAATTTTCCAAGGAAAATGCCAATTTGGCAGAATGCACTAAAGAATGGACCAGAAGAGATGAACCACTGAAGAAAGATAAACACGGTATGTACAGTATCGGTTCACTCACCTCTCCATATTGTTTTGCTACTGCTATGTTATGCAGGCTTTTTGGAAAGCCTGAAATTAATAAGATTTTTCCTGAATGGCTTCCCTTGTTGAATGTTGTTGTTAACGCCACCATTGTAGACTGGGCCAAGATATTGTCTAATAATTTAGCCACGGCTATTTTCAATTACCGGTCTAAACGGACTGTGTCTCAGAGGATTTATCCTCCTTTTTATCTATCTGCCTATATTATGGATTCAATCTACTTTGTTTCTAAGTTCCCTTTAATGGGTTGGCAATGGAAAATTCAGGATCCCTTGCCCATTCATGTCTATCACAAAGAGTTGTGGGAATCAAAATTCATTCCTCATTTTTATAAAATTTTCCATGGCATAATGTTGCCTCTGTACAGAGTGTTGTATAATAAGGATGCTCCAAGTTTGTCCCCTGAAGCAGAAGTTGACATTCTCCCTGTCACAAGATGTTTTGGAGAAGAACTGTTTACTTATGTGAGGGTTTTTGGAAGCTTTTCTTCTCCTCATGTTTTTCCCTCATATGTTCCGGATAAACTCATAGCTCGGGAAATCGCATATAAAACCTGTGGAGACGGAGGTTTGACAAAAGAATTAAAGGATAAAAAGAAGGCCATCTGGCCACAATTTCCTGTTTCCTGCGGAGCATTTTCATTGTTTCATGTCGGTCACGCGTTTAAGGAAGTAAGCAATGTTACATGTTTAAAATTGTTAAGTTTCCGAGAAGGCTATTTGATCCATATGGTATTGTCAAGGATTTCACCACTTCTATCAAAGCAAGAGTATTCTCTGGAGAAGAAGATCTTTTTGATGATATGTTTTAGGAAAAATGTTCATTTAAAGACATTTTGAATTTAGCTCAAACACGGTTCTCCCCAGAAGAATTTCAAGAGTTTAAAGTATATAGAGAAAGAAGACTGACTACTATTCCTTTAGATAATTTGTGTTTGGAACCCGCAAGGGAACCAACTCCTAGTGTCAGTCTCAGTGGTAGCTTAGATTCAGAGAAATCTAAGTCAAATTCTGACGAAGAAGTTTCTGAACATTCTAAAAAATCTGATCAGGATAAAAGTGAAGGCTCAGTCAAGGATACAGCTCAATCAAAAGAGCTTTCACAACAACAGACTTCAACTACCCCACAATTGATTCTTCCACCTCTTAATGTACAACAACCATCCATCAAGACTCAGTTAGATAAAGAATGGGAATCATTTAATGATATGATTAATGTTGAAGGAAAGAACATACAAACTCCTGTACAAACAACAAAAGTTTTGGTTACAGAAATAAGTGGCAATGTCACAGAAAAAGAACATATACCCATTACTCCCTCTGCCGAGCTTGTACTTAAAATAGAGGAAATTCCTCCTCTGGATATATTCTACAGCCCACAACATAAAGCAGTAGTAAGGAAGCAAAGAAAGGAGATAAAATTAGAAAGTGCGCTCTCTACTAATGCAGAACAATTGGATGTTTTATGGAAAGATCCTACTATGGATCCCACTGAAAATCTTACTAAATTATCTCAAATAACAGGAGCTTATGCCTCCGCGACTATTGACAAAGCATCTGAGGTAAGGCTGTTATTAAATGAAAAAGAGGATCAAATACAAGTTCTGCAACAACAATTGCAACAAGCACATGCCAACAGTGAAGCACAAATACGATTTGAAAAGTTACAGCAAGAGTTTCAGCAAATGAAGATCGGGTATCAAAAAAGCTTGGCCGAAAAAGAAAACAAATACAGATTATGCAAGAAACGCATAAAGATGAACCCAAGCTTACAGAATTTATCTCTGAGTCTATTTCTTTGAATAATCAATTGCTGCAACAACAAGATATATTATGCCAAAAGATTTCACAGTGGAACTCTTTTTGTCAAGAAAGTGATAAAATCACTAATCATGTCGTAGAATTACGACATGATTATGATTTAACAAATGAAAGAGTTACTAATTATTTGGCATGGAAAAAGACAGAGGAAGGAAAAAGAGTAGGAGCACCAATTATCAATGACAGCCATAAAGAAATACTCTTCAATAAATGGGATGCACAGATCAGAGAGGCAGAAAAAGCAGCAGAGGAAGCAGCTACAACAGTAAGCCACATTACTGATTGTGTAAATGAAAATTTGCACAAGGTTAATTTAATTTCAGAAACCATTCCGGGATACCTACCACAAGCACAACAATTTCAAACAGAGTGGAAACAGAAAGCGGAAGAGAAGGCAAAATCAATTCAAGGATTGACAAAATTAAACTGAGATTCTTACTGGACCTGTCTAGTAAAACCACATAGTCAATGCAGTACTCTTAATTGCATCATTAATTCTGCTGAGAAGATCACGCCCACACTTGCTGATTCCGTCTTTTCGGGACAATTGAAATCTGAAGTCGGCCAGCCCCCTCTTCTCAAATCAATGCTGGATGCTTGCAAATTCAAAGACCAAATTCACAAGTAGTTAGTTGTTAATTTTAGTTTTAGATTTAGTGTTAGTTTTACTTTATTTTTTCCTAGAAAAAGGACGGTCATTTAAACCAAATCCTAAATTTTTGTAATAAACTATAATTAGATTTAGTTAGTAGTATTTAAACCCTTCTCATGCATTTAGAGAAGGGTCCTGAAATTTGTCAAAAACTTATCCTCAGAACATGCACTTCTGCACCCTCAGAGGAGGTTTTGATGAATGAATGGAACGAGATTTATTGATATTTGTGTCTAATATCTGCTACTGATGTTGCATTTCTGTACTCTTAGTAGATGTTGGATTTAGAAGATATAAATCATTATTGCTTCTAGCTCCTGATTAGAATAAGTTATAAATGGTACTTTTATCTCTTAAATTTTTCTGCTTCTGTGTTAAAAGTGATATTTATGTTCAGTTATTTATATATTGATGCTTGAATGCTTCAGTTATCATTTGGCACTTTTGTACGGTGATGACTATTTTTTTATGCTTAATGTATGAATAGCTTATTATGCGATATGTTTTTCACAACTGTTTCATCTAACTTTTTATATGAAGTGGTTTATCTTTATTGAATTCTTTTCTTATAGTAGTTGAATGATATTTATTACCGATTGTTATTCGAAATCATTTTAGATCGCATAAACAAGATCTTATCCCGGGTTTAGTTTAGAATTAGATATTTTACTGTTTAATTAGAATACAATATCCATGATTAGATTGAAAATAAGAATAAAAATCATTTTAACCAAATTCCTTTCTAGAAAGAAATATCTATTCTTAACACAATGACACATATTGGAAAATAGGTCCCGTATCCCCGATTGGGACCCTACACCAAACGGAAAAGGAAATTTTGTATGATCCCGGACAGACCAGGTATCCTGTTTGTGAACCAATTTTCGAGAGCTTCAACGAAGGATAAGTTGAAAATGTGTTTTAACAGGTTTCTTATTTTCTTATTTTTTAATATTTCTCCTTTTATTCCAAAAAATGGTGAATCATCCCCCATAGTTGACATCATCATCTTAAGATCTCATTGGTTCTTATAAATTTTATTTTTGGCTATACATTTTTCTTCGAAATTGCATTTTAGACCTCAAGAATTCCCTAATGTGACTAACTCTTGTGATAATTGATCAATTTTCTTCCTTCCAAGCTCCTATTTCCTTGTACGGTTTCCTTGGGAATTAGACCACACAGCAGTTGAAATTCCACTCTGTCCAAAATTATGCAATCCACATATGGGTCCTTGTTTGACACTGTGCACCACCTATACAACTAGGATAAATATACAATTGATAGTACGGTATCCTTGAACTCCCAATCTCAACATTGCTGGTATTTCATGGATACATGAGTTAATTATGGATGATTTATAAGTTAACTTGTTTATCATTGAGTACACATCACTAATATACACTCCCCACTAGTTCCTCTAATAGTTGGGAACTATTATACATGTGTTCACAAAATACATGGGTAGACCCACAAGCTTCATGTAGATAGTAGCCTTCGCCTCCTCACATGAAGTGACATCACTAATTTTCAAAATTCTGCTAAGGAGCATCCATGGGTTTTCTACTCTCCATGTGGGGTATTCGGTGTACGCATTATCATACTTACACAGGAGAGTGGCAGTTTGCCATCTCATACACTGCCATACTTTAAAAATTAAGGAAATACTACATGATTCCATGTCCTTCATCTCGGGTCTCTTACAAAATCTCTTCCTGATTTTATCAACTTCATCACTGGTCAAAATGAAATCATTGATGTATAATACTATAATAAACAATTTATCTTCAATAAAAAAATATGGTGAGAGTTTTCATATTCTTCACTTTAGTGACCAGAGCCTAAAGTGAAGTGATTTATACAGTCCTGGTGTACCAATAACAAAGGTGCTTGTGCCCAGAAGCCTAAAAGTTCCCATGAAAGTGCATGCAGCTGAAGCTTATCTCAGGGGAACATATCATACAAAAAAAAGCATGTATATTCAGAACTTCACATATCTACAAATAGTTGTTGTCTTGGCAGATGGAAGGTACCTACGATATTTGTAAGGTGTGTCATGTACCTAATCTGACCAACTTAGTTTTAGGATCTATGTTTTGTACATCATGGAAACATAAAAATAAATTGATGAACCAAATATCCACAAGTGTACTTGGATGTGGTTTCTTCAATGAAAATATTGTTCGTGTACTCATCTAAGAATCAATAGAGAACTCTATTCTACATATCACAGCGATTGCGCCACTTCAATCACACAAGTGCAACGATGAGCCCCGATCTTGCAACATAAGCTCGTGCCGGCTCCAAAAATACTTATGTTCTTCCTCCAATCCACCCCATTCTATTGTGGTTGTAGGTAATAGTAAATCATCTAATTCTTCTTTGCACAAAATTTTAACCTGAATTTAAACATATTCTCCACTACTATCGCTCTTGAGTAACTTCACATTCTGTGAGTGTCTTTCTCAACAAGTGCTTTCGTCGCAAAATTTGGCGAATATGTGGTATTTATTTTGCAGCAGAAAATCCAACACTTACGTGAGAAATCTGTCTACAAATATAAATGGTGGGGATAACCGAAAATGTCCACCTGTCAGGGAAGAAATGACACAAGGACTTCTTCGCTCTCATCATATCATGAAAAGGTGGATTTGGTGTGCCCTAATTTACACCCTTTGCATGTGTCATTTTCTCTAGTGCACCCTTAGGAATTCCTATGAAAATATGATAAATGATCTTCAAATATCCATGGTGCAAATGGCCAAGTCTCCCTGTAACATAGTTATGACTCTCGGCTCTCCACCTTCTCTACTATTGACCTTAGAAAAACAAAGTATTCATCCAATTTGTATAGGTTCTTTTTGAACCTCAATATCCACTTCACTTTCCCCATGGTGATGTGTTTAAGGAGGAACGCACCTTTGCTAAATATCACATTGTGTCCATGGTATTCCAATATAACGGTAAAGAAACTAAATTCTTCTTAGGACCCCGAACATACATGACATCGTTCAATGTGAGTGAGAACCGGACTCCCTTGGAAAATTAATTGTCTTGGTGTCATTCCGTTATACCTTCATCATCTCCCCTTCTTGATGTGCATCTCTAAGTCCCTTCTCCTCAAGTGGATAAAAACATCATTGTTTCCCATCATAGCTCCACTATCGAGATGCCATGCACTACCCTCCACCAATGTCACCAGCATGCAATAGGTGTGAAATCCAAATCAAATTGTGAAGCTAGAAGGCTTCTTAGGGTTTCTTGTCTAAAATATTCATGGCATAGTGTCCTAGCTCATGAAAGTGAAAAAAAATAATATTCTACAGTCCTTCTTCTTCTGCTGACAATCTCCTTTGGATTGGGTTTCTTCACTTTCTTATTTTTTCCTTTCTGATTAGGCATGGTTCTGAAACATACCTCAGCCAACCTTGGATGAGGTTTCATCTCTGGTGTTCTAGCGAACTCTTCTTTTACCAAATTTGAACATAATCTTTTACACTTTGGTATATTCTCCTCATTATTTGAATCTTGGTAGTTGTGTACGGCTCTTGGGAAGAATATAAGTGATAGGTTTACCATGTAATCTTCTACAACCATCACCAACACTCCCAAGTTCATCACGACATTGTATGAACTTGCTAAGTCTTTGTCGTGTGTTTCCCTTAGACATTTTGATATTACGAAGCCATCCTCACTATGATCACTACTGTTATGGAGACAATTCTATCAATGTATGCCACATTTCATATGGATTTTCCTTCTCTCTCCCTCCAATATGATCCTCCTTGCTTTTCTAAGCTATTATTCCAATATTCTAGATATTGCATATCAATTAGTCTTGGTTTTGAGACATAATTATCAATAGTTCCTTGACCCATTATATTGGTGAATTCTTCCATCGGTCCTTCAAGAAATGTAATTAAGAGCTACCCTCAAGGGCATGCTATAAGACCTTAGACCATATAATACCATCCTACTAGCTCTAAAGAATAGATGCGCAACCTCATTCCTCTTTAAAGAATAATAATTATCTGCTCTATTGTCAATATAGTGTTGATACATTTAGAAATTCCTAGTGAATTCAAATTCTTGATGTAATTTACTAAATAAATAGACTTGAATCCACTCTACTCATCTGTAAAATAAATTCACGATTGAGAAGAAATATGTAAAAAATACGGAAATGAATCAATTAACAAACATAACAGGGATATATCTAGGAAATCCCTTTGTCAAAACCCCCTTCTATTTGTATTGAATTAATAATAAAATAGAGAAATACAATGATTGTTCAAAAACTAAATTATCTTTCCACAGTATAATGTATCTGCTACCTCGGTTGAATCTAGCCAATACTTAGAAAATTATGTTGCCTTCAAGACTCCCATTTCCTTCACCTTGTTTCCTTAAAATTATCCCTAATAATTAGTAGTTTTCATCATCCAAAAAGCCTTGCAATCTATGGGTCCTTCTCTAACTTCAAAAACATGACTTATCAACTCAACTAGTTATACAGCTGATAGTACCACTTAAAATCAATCTCAACTTTGCAACTCGTATTTCATGCATACATGAGCTAATTACCGATTTAATTTATTAGTTAGTGGTTGATCGTGATACCACCTTTATTAAGACCTCCCACTAGTTCCTCCAATAGTTGGAACTAGTTTTCTCCTGCCCAACTTTCAGTTTAGCTGAATTGCATTATTAAACTCAAATTAAACTCCAACTTTAGCCTCCTTCGATTTTAGGAAACTGCTCTACATGAATCAAGTTGGGTCCTCAACTCAGGTATTTGATCCATCGTTACTGTAAACTCGGTTAACACGTTCTTGTTGTCTTGTGATACCAAAGTACAATTTCTCTAATTGAATTCAAGAGAAATTAAATCGGGATTACCGTGTTTCCACATTTTGACCAAAAACCACCTTCACCTTGTTTTTTTGTTGCCGAATCCCAATTTAAACCTTGAGTTCAAAACATCAAAATCCGAGTCTCAATGATACACAATAAATCATCTTTATCCTCACCTTTATTTTTCGAGAATCAAGAATAAAGAGGATAATACTCTGATATTTTCCCCCAAGTCCCGATTATAAAGGTCGAATGTCTCCCTTCACGATATTCCCATTAGTAATGTTTGTCCAGCCTTGAATCCATTCCCTATATCTACAACATCATTTTATATTGGAGTGCTCTGTGGTCATTCAAATATGTCATGTTAATCAACTCCTCTAAAGGCCATTAGATCGAACTTTAGTTGGATCTCTTTTTTAAAAACCAAGTCCTTTGGTCCTTCATGTATGATTTTCCTTGAATAATAAGATATATAACCCTATGTCACCTTGCATATCATTATGAATTAATTCTAAAATGTATATTGTTATCATTAGAGATGAAATTTGGGATAGCGAGGCCCCTTAAAGGATAAATAGTGATGCTAGTGCTAAACATTATCTTGGGCCTCATTTGGATTAGAAATTTTAATTCCTTGAGTTTCTACTTTCATCGAATCTAGACACTATACCCTTGTTCAGCATTCTTCCAAACCCAATACTGACAGAAATACCTTTGGGGTGTTTCTTCTTATATCTCCAATTTAGTTCAACAAAAAGTTTTAATGATCCATGAAATTTCCTTTACAATCAAAAGCAACATAGAAACATAACACCTTTTACCGATGCATGAAAATTGAGGTAAAGAAGCAAGAACGCACACAATAGTGGCAACAACCTGACGGGGGTGTACGTATTGAGCGAATAAATACATCTTCGGGTGAGAACAGAAACATCGCTGCGCATATGAATCTACGGATCTATAGTACCAAAACATGAATCTAGTATCACCAAGTGATCTCAAATACAGAAGTCATAAAAATGAATCAAGGAGACTGCCAATGATGCTCATATGCAACTAAGGTTGAACGACTCATGTGGGAAGAGCTACACAATCAACTAAGGTGAAAAAAAATTAGATGCGCACAGTAACTCTCTGGGTTTAGCAGCGCTTAACACACTCAACCATGGCTCTCGGGCTACCGATTTGCTACCCACAACAACTTGTGCCCACAGCTCAACTATAGAACAACCTAATGTGACCTTAAGGCTTTGATCACGCCCTTAACATGTTGTGCAGGTGAATTTGGCCTTTCTTTGTGGGTGCATGACATATCCTTCATGCATATCTACTTCAATAGAACCCTCCCCAAGGCCTTCCCCACCTTCTTGACTTTGTGTCAGGAACCCAATCTTGAAAAGTGCCCGGACTGTTGTGGTCCACTACCTCTTTGCCACTATGTGAGCTCCTTAAACGATAACATAAGGGCAAAGAAATTGAAAATACGACCAAAAAATGAAAATAGCATGGAGAATATCTCATGATAGAATATTGCAAAATGAGCTTGAGATCACCTCTAATTATAACTTTGTGAGTGACTACTTGAGGCTTTGACCAGAGATCAACATGTGTGGTTAAAGTCAACCATAAAATATTAAATTAATTCATAACTTAACTTCTTCTTAACGATTTGGGTGATCTATAAGTCGATTTTGATGTGCTCTAAAATAGGAATCTAATTAAATTATTATCTTAATAATTTGGGTTTTCATAGTGGAATTTGAATCTAGTTGAAAAAATGCTCTTATCCAACTAGGAGAATTCACTTTGTAATATCGACTTTTAGTACTACGCATCCTTGGAGACATCTGACTCAAGTCCAAATACTGTTTAGAAATATTTTTTCATCGATCAATATCCTTGTTATGATGTTCATGCATAATCATGAGTCATCCTTTGAACATCTCTTTCATGTAGTCATCATGTTTTGAACCTTTTTTTTATAAATCATCGATATACTCTTCATGCTTGTTACTGTTTGTCCTGCGGATTTTTTTATGCTTGTCTTTTGAACATTCTGGAACCTAGAAGAATAATTTTTCACTAGGGGAAAGTTGGAATACTACCCTTCATTCGTGAGCGCTATCATTCGTAATTTTTTTCCCGCTAGGGCTACTACACGAAGTATCATCGACATAGATCATGTCAACGAAGCACGTCGAGGCCTTGTATCCCAAAAAATGCGATGGTGGAGTTATGCCTCTACGACCCCAAATATGAAAATAGGATACCCATCCACGGAGAACATCTAGGCCATGGTTTCCTTTGTCAGGGAGCTTGTTTGTAACTTGGAATCACATGGGGCTGTTCCCCAGTAGAGAACTCACTCTTAACTCGGAATCACATGGGGTTCCAAACCATCCTATTTCCCTCTTGAAGTATTCTCATCGATAATGCTGAATAACCATGTGGTAGAACATCTACATCATAATCTTCTTGGGTTTTACACCACAATTACACTCTCAACTCGTTGGAAAAATGAGGAGCGAGGTTCTCTGAAGTTGGCCTAGCTCACGGGTATGATGCACCAACTGGGGTGTACTACATAGAACAACATGTGGAGAGATAATGTTTGTCAAAATGGACAAGGATCATAGACATCCCATAGTGCATGTAGAGAGTATCTTCTTTTACCCTATTTTCCGAGTTCCCTCAACCCCGGTAACCCCTATCACATTCCTCTTCACGGGAGCTCAAATAGAGAGGGGGAAGAGTTGTCTCAATGTCCTCGATCAACGCTTCTCGCATCTGGTATTTGATGATTTTTGTACCTATAGGATATAATCAAGTGTTATGTTAGAACTTGTCATCATGTATGTTAACGACAAGATACCAATAACAACAAGATATAAAACCATCACTCCCTCTCATGAGGATGTCCAAATGTATGGATACTATAATCATCCTCCCTTTGGGAGGTTAGCCCAGCCTGAAATCCTCTTAGCTACAACAACTGCCTCACTAAATGGAGAAATATTCCCAACTATAATTATTTGGGATTCTCTTATCGTCATTGTTTATACATGTCTTATCAGGATCATACTCAGCTGACTCTCTAAGGAGCTTCTACATCATCCCTCGAGCTAGCCTTGCTAAGCCAGCATTATATTCAACCTCGGTCATACTATGGACCTCTCTGTCAGATATTGTGGAAAATATTGTATTGATAGCATCCAAATGTGTGCTGCGTCGTTACTAATCAAGAGAAACATCATTAGTTCATTCATGTTGTTACGTAAAATATGTTTGTGGAAATTATGAGTGAAGTAGCTCAATCTTGAATTAAATATCATATGGATGATTTTAAAGCAGAACATCAATGATTCAACAGTTAATAGATACCATATCAGATTCAATCAACATTTGAACTTTAAATAAGAGTATCCAAAGTGTTAAAAGACATTTGAAGAGTCTTGCTATGTGGAATTTCTTTCCCCAGAATCAAAAAAAAAATTTATCATGCCATGATACATCATTAAAATATTAAAGATTTACTGTTGTATGACATTTTAGAGCTTGCTCTGCTGTTATATCCTATAAATATTTTGTTCATCGGCGGCACCATTATATTGTAGGTACATTCCCACGGAAGATCGGGATACGGAATGTTACGACGAACGCTCTCGTCGGGATCATATTCGAATACCATAGAGGAGGATTGGGGTGGCAAATAATCCCTTTCTTGTTGAGAGGGTGTTGAAAAATTCAATAAGAAATGTGTTTCTGGTTGGTACCCCTTAATTAAATTGGGCAATAAAATATAATTTTGTCATAATCACTTGCAATAGTTATTTGAGTGTGATAAACTGGGTTAGCTCATAATTCGAGTTGAGGAGGTTGGTGAGGGCATCTTGGTGGTGTTCTTGTTAGTTATGGAGTTCAAGTTAGGTTAGTGCATTAGTTTAATGCATGAAAGTGGTTAACTCAATTAATTGAGTTAAAGTACGATTGAATATTTATGCTGTTTGTTGCGATGGTAGAGAGATAAGTGAATTAAATCGGTTAGGGTACATGGAGGTAAATTTGCTATGCAAGTAGTTATTTCTAATAACTACATGCGTATACATTCAGTGGGGCAATTGAGACAAAGTTTAAAGTGATGTTAACTATCGATTGTATCTTTAGTAAGTTTCCTGCATGATAAGACAACCATAGGATTTCTATGAGCATTGTGCAATTTTGGAAAAGTGAATTTACTAAAAATAGGAATTTCATTTCATGAATTGCACAAACAAAGAGCGAGCGATTAAGTAGAAATTGGGCACGAGTGTTGGTTGATTTGTACAAGGTCAGTCAGAGATAGTTGTGAGAGTCTGAGGAGACTCTTGTGAAAGAGTACATTGTAATTTTCATGATTCGTAGTGAATATACAATAGAATGGGGGTTTTGGGCAGTGACTTGGAAAATATCTGTGTTGTGGTGTGATTTTCTTCTTTCTTTACTTGTTGTATTTGAGATCATACCTTTTCTGATTGATTTGTGAAGAGTTCGGTATCTTGCTTTATCATGTCCACCCAGTCGAGTGAATCATTGATATGCATATTATTTTTACAATTTATAGACCTAAGTACAGACCCGATTGAGACAAAGGTTAAAGGGATGTTCGTGTCATTTTTATCATTTAATGCAGTTTAACACATGCGGTAAGAAAACCATAGGATTTCCACGCAGGCATTGTTTTTAATTTTAGTACAATTCCTAAAATATGATTGCATTCACATGAATTTCACCTGACAAGCTGATTAGGCGAAATTGGCTAAGTGTTGGTCGATTTTGTCCAGTTAGTGTGAAGGACGATTTATGGAGTGCGGAGACTCTTGTGAGAAGAGTGGTGTAATTGTTCTGTGATTCGTTGGTGAAATATACAATAGAAATAGAGAGTTTTTGAGCGACAAGCTTTCCCGGAAAATATACGCATGTTTATTGGTTTGATTTTCTTCTTTCTTTAATTTTTAGCAGTTAGCGATCATGTTTGTTCCATAATTGATTTGTGAAGGATTTAAAAATATTTCTTTATCATATCAGTCAAGATTAAATCCATTGATATACATGTGTTTATAATTTATACGGACCCTAATTCTAACCCGAAATTAGAAAAATTAAAGTGAATTAATTAAACACATGCGATGAAATGTTCTAAGTGACGCGGATCAATTATTCTTTTAATATCGGTACATTAATAAGAATTTAATCATGACACGTTGATGTTTTCAATGAAAAAAATTATAAGAAAGAGCTTGAGGGTTAGTTGGAGACATGCACGAATGCGGTGAGAAGGCGGGCTATAATTCTGAAGGCATGGTTTTTTGCTGAAATATCCAAAAGAGTTTTAAGCAGTGAGGGGTAGTGACCATTTAAAAAGGGAATGATATGATCCCCTCGAGAGCCAAGAGTGGGAAAAGTGGAAGAAACAATCGAGAATCCTTCAGGGGGTGGCATAGTGACACGGTGGTGCCAGTGTGAGGGCTTCAACCGCTACGCCGTGCTACCAGGGCTTAAAGAGCCAATGTTGAGTAGCAGGGATGCCCCGATTCTGTGGATATATGCAAGGTAGCATGGTGCGTGTGGGTTGGGGTTACAAAACCCTCTACGAGCCATCGTGAAAACACCTGACTAACAAAAATGACGCGAGGAATAACCGAGCGATTGGGGTTTCTGGGGTAGAAAGTGGTTGGTTCCTATAAATCCCATTTGAGGGTGTGAATCCAGCTCATATTTTCAGTCTCGAAATAGTGGGTATTCTTTGTAGATCTATTTTATTTGTCGGGTTAACGATGAGTGCCCATATTTGATGTTTTGAGATTCTACTTAATAATAATAAACCCTCATATATGTTGCTGGGTTTTCATAACGATGAGTTTTTTACAGAATATTTATCCAAAAAATATGTGTGTCACTTTGTTGAATAGGCATGTCCTTCGGTAAATGATTTGTATGTGTGTAGTCTGTTAGTTGTTTTACTTCAATATTTTACGAATATTTCTGAAAATAACTTGTATAATTTAATCACAAGTAAGAGAATTAAACCGGAATCTTGCCAATAGAGTTTAGTAATTTTATATTCAGAAATTTTCACACTTCAATCATATCTCGACAAGGTGATATTTAACATCAATAATATTTGTCTAGAAACATACATTTGGTTCTTTACTAGAAATATTTGACTTTGACTATCTGTCCTCCGCGTGACTCTTGTGCCAACACACAATACATAAACAATATATATATATATATATAATATATTTCTTGCATGCAAAAGTGGTTTAAGAGAGTGGGTTACTCTCAAGGTCATCAATTTCTCTTTTTTCCCTCCCCTTTTGCATTATGAAACAGTCAGTGTTGATAAAAGTGATTACCCATGTTCAATTTCTTTCTTACACAAAATGTATCCTAATTTTGATAGTTATCCCTTGCACTCTATAGTGAAATGAAGGGTTTTGGTGATCTTATGGGTATTTCGAACATATTTACTTCCATTTGTGGTTATTTGACTTTTTTAATTTTGTTCCTTCCATTTAGGATACTAGTTTATCCTTCATATGGTTTGGGAAGGATAATTTATCACTTGGAAGTAAGAGTCTCATAATTCCAAGATGCAAACAGAGGAAGAGAGGTACGTTGTTTCATGTACCTACATTTGAATGCTTTCCTATCATGGAGTGCCCCTCAACATGATGAACATTGAATTACGAATCAATGGTGATCACCTACTTGCCTTGAACATGACAATTGATATTGATTTGACAATTGTTTTTTTTTTCGTGTATTAGTCCAACCAAGGAAAATCCAAGGTCTCAGAGATAGACCACCCAAAAAATAACATGAAAATTTTGGGAGAATTACTCCTGAACCCCCATGGAGGGGGCTTCTTCTGCTTATTACTTTTTATGTTGATTCATTATGAATTATGTAGAGCTAAATAAAGATTTTAATTAAAGTTTAAAAAAGGGAATACCTTTTGAATGAGATGAAACTACTCAAAACGATTTCGATGCACTCAAACATGAATTAAATCATACACTTTTGTTGCATTCTCCTTATTATCATCGAAATTACTTTTTGTAGTTAGTTACGTGAGATGTTACCATTTTCATGGTTTTAGTGTAGGAGGATGATTTGAATGATGAACATGTGATATATTATCTATGTAGAAATATTATGAAAACTGAAATAAAATATGCACATGTGGGGAAATTGTCCTTGGAAGCTATGTAAGTTGTCCAAGTATTCTGTCACTATATTATTTTGCATAAAAAAATAATGATTTCATATTTCAACCCTATGGTTTATTTTATTATGAGACAATGACTTGGGGAAAAACATATCAAAAGGATAGTTATCTTGCAGGAATTTGATTTAGAATTTATGAAATCTAATTCGAAGAAGTCATTCATGTTTGCTAAATTGATATGTGACTTTCCCTATTCAAAAACATAAACCATGGGAGAGGATTATCTTCAAGATGAATCTCTCTTACTAATCAGTACATAGGTAAACTTGGATCACATGATTTGGATATTTGTGTTATTCTCAGTGGTATGACCACTATTAGTTAGTAAGTTGTACTGCAAATGAAAAACTGAAAGAACCGATGGTGGGGGTTCAAATGGAATAGGTGTGTGTCCACCAATATCCACCTCGATCATTAGGGCCTCAAAACGGCTCCAAAAGTTCATGACCCGAAAAAACTGCTAAAAATAGTATGATGTGTTGAAATTGAAAAACTGAAAGAATCGATGGTGGGGTTCCAAATGGAATAGATGGGTGGCCAATAGTTAACTAGTTGGTCATTGAGTACACATCCCACTACTAGACCTCCCACTAGTTCCTCTAATAGTTGGAACTAGTTTAACTAACTTTAACTCAGTTTAACTGAATTAAATTATTAAAACTCAAATTAATCTCAACCTAGGGTCCTAAAATTTAGGAATCAATCTACATGCCTCAAGTTAGGCCCTCAACTCGAATTAACTGAGCCAAATAAGTATTTCAAAGTTAGTTAACACATTCTTGTTATCTTGTAATGTGGAATTACAATTTTCTCCTAATTTAATTCAAGGGAAAATTAAATCAGGGTTTTCTTATTGCCATTTTCAACACTCACTTTCAACAAGAAAGGGATTATCAGATACCCCAATATTGCCTCTATGAAACTCGAATTTTCCTCTTGATAATGCATATGCGAAAATATCTACATCTTGTTCCTCTATAGGAATCTGCTCGAACAACATAATTCACCTATGCACACAATCTTGTAGATGATGATAACGAATGTCAATATGCTTGGATTGATAATGAAAAAATGGACTTTCAAAGAGTTTGATATAACTCTGATTGTCACAGTAAATCACCATAGGATCCATTGCATGACCAAATAACCTGACAAAAATCTTCCTCATCTGGATAGCTTCACAAGGTGCTTGATTGGAAGCCATGTAATTTGATTATGCTGAACTAAGTGAAACTAATGTCTACTTCCTATTGTACCAAGAAACATTTGTTAACCCAATACTGAAGAGTCATCCTGAAGTTCTCCTCCTATCAGATGGACTACCCGCCCAATATACATCTCTGAAGCCTTGAAGAATCACACCGTCTATCTGTTTGTAACAAAGTACATACTGAGTAGTGCCTCTCAGGTATCTCAACATGAATTTGGTTGCCTTCCAATACAGTTTGGTTGGCTTACCTATTGCTTGATTAAGTTGGTTAACTTCATAACACATGTTTGTTCGTATTTTCACCAAACACCTGAGTAACCCAAAAGCTTCCTATAGATAGCAACCTCTTCCTCCTCACCTAAACTGGCATCCTATTTCGTCCAACTTCCTGCTAAAAGAATGTCCATGGGTTTGCTACTCTCCATGTGGAACTTATTCAGTATCACATTGTCTTATTTTCCTTGAGAGACAAAAGTTCCCCATCTCCTTGCCATACTTTCAAACCAAGAAAATATTGCATTATTCCCATGTCCTTCATATTGAATTCTCTTACAAGATCCTCTTTCCAATATTTTATCAAATTCTCATCAGTATTCAAAATCAGATCATCAACATATAATACTATAATAAACAATTTACCTTCAATAACAATATGGTAAAGGTTTGCATCTTCTTCACTTTTAGTGAAGCCCAACCTAGTGAAATAGTTGTTGATCCTAGTATACCAAGAATGAGGTGCTTGTTTCAATCCATAAAACCCTCGCTTGATTTTGTGCACATGCAACTCTCGGTCGAAGTTCTAAAATCCTTCCGGTTGTTCAATGTGGACATCTTCCTCAATCACTCCATTACTCAATCACTCCATTAACAAATTTTGTCCTCACATCCACCTGATGGATCTTATTCGATATCAAATTGATCTGATATAAGAGTACCTTTCTATTGGAGCAAAGTTCTCATGGTAATTAATTCCGTCCATCTGAGAGAACACATTAGCCACAAATTTGGCTTGTATGTCTCGATGCTTTCGTCTACTACTTATTTCACCTTGTAGATCCACCTCAGACCTACCACTGACTTGTTCTATGGTTTTGGGAACACTTCCCAAACACTGTTTCTAATGATGGAATCATATTCCTCTACCATGTAATCAACCCACGCTGGTTGTTTCATTTCTTCCTCGAATGTGGATGGTTTTGACTCAACTATCTCACTCATCCGATCCATTTACGTAGTGTACCTATTTGTTGACATCCTCTACCTACGTTGTGATTTGGGTGCTCCAACATTCTCTCTAACATCATGAAATAATATATCAACCTCCCTGGTGCACTTCCTTCCATCTCTAGATGTCTTTGCATTAGTGGGTTCTTCCTCCCTCTGCTCCTCTGCTTGTGACTACTCCACAACATCCTGAGGTTCTTCCTTTGGAACCAAATTCTCCTCATCTGCATGCAACTGAAACTCCCTCTCAAGGGAACATCTCATGGACTTCTCTTCATCGAACATCACATATCTACAAACAATTGTTATCCTATGAGATGGAAGGTACACCCGATATTTGCAAGGTGTATTAGTGTACCCCACAAATGCCCAGCTACGGCTTAAATCTTCATAGATTTTCTTTTTCATCATGAAACATGACAATAAATTGAAGAACCAAAGATGCAAAGTGTGATGCATCTATATTGTGCATTTTATTAAATATTGAACTAACATTCTCATCCCAGAATCTGATGAGGACTCCTGTTTCTTGTCCCTCTTGCATGGGTTGGCTGCTTGACCCACAAGTGCAGTAGGCCCTAATCATGTAAAATCATCAGTTAAGCTCCCATAATGCTTTGTTATTCCTCTCGGCCACCCATTCTACTATGGGTTGTAGAGCGATATTCACTCCCATAGAATTCCTTCCTTTACACAAAACTTTTTAAACTCAGCTAAGACACATGTAGTCTCCATAAATTATCGCTCCCGAGAGCCTTCACTTTCCTACCAATTTCTTTCTCAAAAAGTGCTTTAAATTCAAAAAAATTGTATAATTTATGGTATTTCTTCTACATGAATAAAATACAACACTTACATGAGAAATCATCTAAAAATGTAACATAATACCTGTGCTTGGTCGTGGAGGCTATCGAGAAAGGTCACACACATCTGAGTGAAATATTTTGAGGACCGCTTGTGCTCTACTATCCTGATCATGAAAGGTGGATTTGATGTACTTCCCCAGTGTACACCCTTTGCATGTATGTAGCTACTCTAATGCACCTTTGGGAAAAGCTGTAGTAATCTTTTCCATGATATTCAAAGCTCCATGGTGCAAATGGCCAAGTCTCCTATGCCATAATTCTCCAATGTCTCGGCTCTGCACCTTCTCTACTTTCGTGATCGATGAAACATAGTCTTCTACACATCAGTTTTTATAGGTCCTTCGGTTAGACACCGATATGCTTCTTTGTCCTATGGTGATGTGTTGAAGGAGAGCCTTTCCTTTTCTAAATATCACATTGTATTCATGGTATTCCAATATAGAAATTGAAACTAGATTCTTCTTCAGACCCATAACATACATGACATCTTTTAATTGAGAGTAGAACTAGACTCCCTCCAAAAAGTAATTGTACTGGTGTCGGTCACGCTATACCTTCCATCATCTCCCATCTTGATGTGTATTTGGAGGTCCTTCTCCTCCAAGTCACTAAAAAAATCATTGTTTCCCTTCATATGTAATGAGTCTCCACTATTGAGATAACACACACTACACATCACCAATTTCACCATGCATGCAACGAGGGTGAAATCCAACTCGAATTGTGAAGCTAGAGCTTCATCTGTTGCTCCTCTTGAGGGCTTCTTATCTAGAAAATTCATGGTATAGTGTCCTAGCCCATGACAGTGAAAACATTTAATCTTATACAAGTCCTTCTTCTTTCCCGCCTTACTATAATCTCCTTTGGATTGGGATTTCTTCCCTTTCCCTATTTTTTCCTTTCTAGTCAATGCATAGTTCTTGACATCCTCAACCTTGGATGAGGTTTCATCTCTAGTGTTTTTCTTGAACTCTTCTTCTACCAAATCTGACCATAATCTTTCCTATTTTGGTAGCTTATCCCTCCCATTCACTGAATCTTGGTAGTTGTGTCAGCTCTTGGGAAGTCCTAGAAGTTATAGGCTTAACTTATCATCTTCTACAACCATAACACCAACATTATTAAGTTCGTCACAAAATTGTTTGAACCTTCCTAGGTATTGTCGTATTATGTCACCCTTCTGCATTTTGATATTCCAAATCCATCTTTTTGTGGTCACCTCATTCTTCATCTATTTCGTCGATGTTTACCATATTTCACATGGATTTTCCTTCTCGTACTCCCTCCATATGCTCCACTCCTTACCTTTGATATGCTCTTATTCCGATCTTCAGGATCTTCTTGGATATCAGCGGTGTTTTGAAGACATCATTATCAGTGAATTCCTTTAGCCCATTAAGTTCCATGACTTCTCCAGAGTTGTTTCTGGTCCTTCTACACAATGTAATTCTATGTAATTCAAGATACTCTCAAGGGCATACTCGAGCCTTAGACCATATAATGCCATCCTGCTAGCTCTAAAGAATAGATCTGCAACCGCATTCCTCTTGCAAATATAACTTCAAATTCTCTCCTCTATTGTCAATAGAGCGTTGATACCATGTAGAAATTCCTAGTATATTCAAACTGCTGATGTAATTTACTAAATAAATAGACTTGAATCCACTCTACTCATCTATGGAAAGAAATTCATGATTGAGAAGCAACATAAAAAACATACGAAATGAATCAATTAACAAACATAACATGAGGATATATCTAGGGGAAATCCATTGCTCAAAACCCCTTCCTATCTGTATTGAATTAAGAATAAAATAGAGAATAAATACAATGATTGTTCAAGGTTAGATTGTCCTTCATGTTTTTACTTATGAGAATCCAATTTAAACCTTGATTTCAACACCTCCAAAATCCAAGTCTCAGTGATACACAATAAATCCTCCTTATCCTCACATTTATTTTTTAGAATCAGGACTAAAGAGGATAATACTCCTAATATTTCCCCCAAGTCCAATGATAAAGAATTCAAAAGATCTCCTTCACGAATCTTCCCATTAGCAATGCTCACTTCTGAAACCTTAGATCCATTCCCCATATCTATAACATCATAGTATACTAACCTATTCTCTAAGGTTGTATCCAAACCATCACTGATCTGAATCAACTCCTCGAAAGGCCCATTAGATCGTGCTTCAGTTGGATCTCTTATTTTTTTAAATCAAGCCCTTTTGGTCCTTTTTGTGTTTGATTGCTTCCTTGAATAATAATATATGTAACCACTATGTCACCTTGCACCATGTCATTACGAATTACTTCTAAAGGATGTAGATTGCTATCATTTGAGATGCATTTGGGCTAGCAAGGGGCCTCTCTAATGAGAACTAGAAGGCAATGCTCCTTCTAAACATTATCTTTGGCTTCATTTGGATTAGAAAGTATAATTGGTTGATAGTTTTTAACTTTCATTGAATCTTGACTTTCTACCAATTCTTCAACATTCTTCAAACTCACATTATGCTCCACATTTTCTAGAGAGGACCTCCTCCAGGGGAAATCATGCATAATGTGCCCAAATTTTTTACATCACCGACATCGAAAAGGAACACCCCAATAGTCCATGGGTTTCACTAAATAATAAGCCCCCCGTTTTAAAACAAATTATGCTATTAGACCTTTGGAAATATAAAATTTGGCAAGAACCCACGCTACTCACCGATTAACATTAAATAATGCATTGTATGAACAAGTAAGATTATTTCAAAATAATTCCCGATGGAGAGTGGCCCTTACATCCTTAACATTCCCGAAATTGTCGCAAAAAACCTTGTAAAAAAATGTTATTTTTTCATAAAGTAGCATCGTTATTTACTGATAGTTACATTTCTTCACCAACATGTTAAGTTCACCCCAAATAAATTTTCCATTAAACAAATCTATATCATTAACCATCAAAAAATAAAAATATGAAGAATTAACATCATCATCATCATCAACTAAACAACAGAAAATAAAATATCAAGGGAAGAGAGGCATGAACACATAGAGACACCAGGATTGGTACGAGACCAGGGCAAAACCCACTATGGTGAAATCCCTTGGAAATTCTTCTTCTAAGATCTTAATTCAATGAGTAAAAATATCCATGAGTACATATCTTCAAAATATAGAAAAAAAAAGAGCATACAAGCACTAACACCATACCCATACTTATGCACGAATGAAATAGAATCTGAGAACTTAAATGCACTGACACTAGTTGTAGAAAACTGATGAATATGATTGATATTGAATGAGGACTGAAGATACATCTGCAGCAGAAAAAAAAAACATATTTCATGTACATATATACAGATCTATAGTACCAAAATGTGGATCTAAAATATCACCAAGTTATCTCGACTCTAAAGTCATAGAAATGAATAAAGGAAACTATCGATGATGTTCAGACACAAGTGTGGGCCTGAACGACTCATGTATGGAAGTGATACACAATCAACTAAAGGTGAACCAAATTATATCTGTAAAATAGCTCTCTAAGTTGTGGCCTTAACATGCTCAACCCATGGCTCTGGGGCTCCAAGTCGCTACCACAACAACATGTTCCAACGGCTCAAATTCAAAACAACCTGATATGACCTCAAGGCTTTAGACACACCCTTAACATGTTGTGCTAGTGGATTTGGCACCTTGACCGTAGGCAAAACATATCCTTCATGCGGCTCTGCTTTAGTAAGGCCACTACTAGGACCTTACCTGTCCAAGGCTTTTCTTCAATAGACCCATATCTCAAATGTGCACCAGACTCTAACCGTGGTCCAATGTCTGCCATTGTGTTAGCTCCTTCCGACATTCCTGTGCGAGCCAAGAAATCGAAAATGCGACCAAAAATGAAAACAACATGGAGAAGATTTCATGACAGAATGTGTGCAAATGAGCTTGAGATCGCCTCTAATTAAAACATTGTGACTGACTGCTTGGGGATTTGACGAGATCAACATGCAGTTAGGCTGACCCATAAAATATTAAATTAATTCATAACTTAACTTCTTCTTAACCGATTTGGTCAATCTATAGGTTGATTTTTATTCTCTCTAAAATAGGAATATAATTAAATTATTATCTTAATCATCTGAGTTGTCCATAGTGGAATTTGAATCTCGTTGAAAAAATTAACACTCCCTCTCAACTAGGAAGAATTCCACTTTGCAATCTCAACTTGTACTACTTTACATCATGGAGACATCATGACTCAACTCAATCTGTTGATATTTGTTCATCGATCAATATTCCATTCTGATATTCATGCATCATCATGTGTCATCACTAAATATATCTTTCATGTAGTTGTAATGTTGTGAACCTTATTATAAATCATCAATGCACTCTTCATGCTTATTTCTATTTATCTCTTGATTTTTTATGCTTGTAAGCTAAACATTCCTATATATAGAATAATAATTTTTCACTGGAGGGGAGCTTGGGATACTACCCTTCATTCATCAGGCTGTCATTCTGCATTTTTTTCCATTGGGATACTACCTGGAATATCATCAACAGGGAGCACATCTTGGGGACTGCATCTCACGGAGCGCATCTCTCGGAATCTCATGGGGGAGTTATACCTCTACAACCCCAAATATAGAAAATAGTATATCCATCCACACAGCGGAGAACATCTCGACCCTTGTGTCACATCGGAAAGCTCACTCTCAACTTGTAATCGCATAGGGTTATTTCACATCAGGGAGCTCACTCTTAACCCAGAATCACATAGGGTTATTCCAACCCATCCTATTTCCTACTGATATTCCCATCGATGACTCTAAATATTCATGTGGTAGAACACCTGCATGATAATCCACTTGGGCTGAACACCCCAAGTGCACTCTCAACTCGTTGGAAAAATGAGGAGCAGTATTCCCGAGAAGTCGGCCCAGCTTATGGGTATGATACCAACTAGGGTGTACTCTGCATAGAATAACTTGCAGAGGAGATACTCAACTTGTCAAAATGGACAAGGATCACACACATCCCATAGGTGACATATAGGGGTGGAGCTTCTTTGACCCTATTTTCCAGAATTTCCTCAACCCTAATAGCCCTCTATCTCAATTTCTCTTTCTGGGAGCTCAAACATAGAGGGGGAAGAGTTGGCTAAGTGTCCTCAATCAATGCTTCTTGCATGTATTATATGTTGATTCATGTACCTATAGGAGATCAAATCAAGTGTTATGTTATAACACACATCATCATGTACATCACATCAAGATAGCAATAACAACAAGATAACATTCAGAATGAAAAGGTGGACCATTCATTTCCATTTCAACTTTGCACTATGGTTAATAGTTCCCTTATCATCTCGATGATGAAATCGTTATTTTTTAGAGAACATGATTTGTATGGATATAGTCGGTATAACTTGGGCTACTTTAATAGTAGTTTTTACATTTTCCCTTTCACTCGTAGTATGGGGTAGAAGTGGTCTATAATGGTAATGCTTAAAAATCAATTATTGTGTCATGCATGATAATATATTCTGTTTCATAAGATTCCAATAATATTGAATCTTCATTCCAAATTGAAAAACTCTCCATGGAATTATTCCCTCTTTATCCCCGTAAGGGATGTGCGTAATCCCTTATTATCATTTTCCTATTCCTATGACAAATCTGATCTGATTTTATCCAACAGGTTTTAATTCATTGGTTATTTTCTAGAATGAGTCGAGAATATAGTTTCTTCCACTGAAGAATGATCTATGTTCTCTTTCTTAGTAGGAATAGAAAGAGTCCCTATTTTATTGGATGGTTCCGAATTGATCGAATATGATATGAATTTCGTTCTCGAGAAAATATGGGACATAAGTCATAGATTACTTTGTTTTTTCTTATATCATTTCAAGTCCCATATCTAATATATGCTAGAAAACAATGTTCTTATTGGAAAAATATGTTTAACTTTTATCCTAAAAAATCCACAAGTACGTTTAGAATTACAGCTGTTTGCATTGGGTGTATTTTTCCAGGAGCAGGAAGAAGGTGATCAACTCTACGATTTTATGGTGCGAGGTCCTTCATCCCACATTTACCATATATGGATAAGTACCATTAAGATCTATTTATCCATATATGGGTGTAGAAGAAGAAATAGTACAGAAGAAAAGGTCAGATATTCTTTTCCTCTGCACTACTTTTTTCTTTTCAAAAGAAATTTAAAAGCAATCCCTACCATGTATTGTTTAATATTATAGATCCCACTCTACCTTGTATTGTTGTAATACAATAGATCCCACCCTACCCTGTATTGTTGTAATGTTATAGATCTCACAACCTATTTTATACTTATGATTTGGATCATAAAGATCTATCTAGTGATCAGCAATCACTTTATTTTCATCCAAAATCAATTGCTTCCACTGCTTGCACTAGCCTTTTTGACGTAAGGGATAAGTAGAAAAGCAGTAGGAACTGCAGTGAATATTAAAACAATAATAAATCCAAGGTTATTTACTTCCATGATCTCCTGATTTTAATTTTGTTCCAAAATAGCTCGAGATTTTATCTCATAGAGATGAATGAAACTTTCAAGATCCATGAAATAGATGTATTTTATCTATGGAATCGGTTCGAGTAATGGAGTCTAACTAATGGATCAAATGAATTCTCCGATGGAAATAGTATAACCTAATAGGATTATTTTTGATAAAACTATTAGTAAAAATTTACATGCATCAGAAAACGTTCCGATCAACACATGTCTTTATCATTTCGAAAGAATAGGATTCGTACGAATAAGAACCTTCTGCTACTCCAAAAACGTTCGCCAGACATGAGAGATTTTTTTCTTGGATCTCCATGATTTAGATGGAATCGTGAATCTATCCTTCTCTAGTGATGATATAGAAGTATCCCATATCGAATTTATCCAGAGGCCCACCAATGACCCTGGAATGATAAGGAATAGTCCGTCCAGATCCTGACATGATCATTCTTGGAAATACAATAGAGTTTCTATAAATACACTGGCTATCAATCATGAAAAATAAATATAAGCATGGAATACTCACAATATTCCTAGGGAATAACAGAAGTAAGATCTCCTTAAAATCATTGGGAATTATCTATAGGGAACTCTGTGGGATTCTGACTTATGAAGACTACCTCTATGTCACCCTAAAATCTATGGATCTTCCTTTGTTTTTTATAGAGAAATTTTATTCTTCGGGGAGGGAAGAATATTTATTGCAGATTCAATATGATGATTATATTTTATCCTTGAAAGAAGGGTCTTTCTTTTTCCAAACTGAATTGTTGATATGGTGAAGGTATCTAATGGATAGATTTACTAGATATACTAAATATCTAGTATATATATCCATTAGATACCTCAATTTATTTTTCACTCTTCTACGGAGATTAAGAGCTTAATTTATTAACTTATTGGATCGGGACTGACGGAGCTCGAACCCGCAACTTCCATCTTGACAGGGTAGTAGTCAAACCAATTGAACTACGATCCCAATACACTACAGTTCACCTACTATTGGATCATATTGATTCTATGATAGGTGTTGTATAGATCGTATATATTATGCGAGTGTTAGGTCGATGAAATATCTTATCCTTCTCTTTCATTTTTGAAATGTATCCATTCATTTGGAATTTGGCATCTACGATATGAACATATATCGATGTCGGGGTTCAATAACGAATTATATTTTCATTCATGATTGGCATGAAGATAACCATACTGATAGATTGGTATTGATGATATTGGTTGGGTCGAGCTGGATTTGAACCAGCGTAGGCATATTGCCAATGGATTTACAATTCGTCCTCATTAACCACTTAAGCATCGACCCAGGAACAAGAAATTAATTGAAATTATTTAGGTTAAGATACCTAACGAATGGATCATGGTACCCATAGTGGAAGTCAAATCCCCGTTGCCTCCTTGAAATAGAGATGTCCTGGGCCACTAGACGATAGGGGCCACCAATCCAATCTTTATAATATGAAAGTGGTCAGGAAGTTGTCAATAGTATGACCAAAATTCTAGGTTTCCTCAATTTTTTTTTTCAATAAAATTTCCTATCGAGAAAATGTAGTCTCTCCATAAATTACTTATTGCAACTAACAACTAATTTTTTTTTCTAAATCTCTATTTGTTATCCATCAGCCCAATTCCCAGAAAAAAACCTTTCTGGACTCAAATTATACAAGATGCTTCATGCTGTATCATTTGAATCATTTTAACAGTGAATGGAGCTTATCGTTCTCTAATCAAAGTTATATGGAAAAGACTAAAAAAAAAGAGAAATGGGTTGGTTGGACAAAAGATCGATCTTTATGCTACAATCAGATCGTTGCGGGTATATTTTAGTGGTAAAAGTGTGATTTCTTACATTCCATTATCAACTCGAATAATAGAAGGATATTTTACATGGACCAAAGATCCATCTAAAGCTCTATTTCCAAATAGGTTCAAACCCTCCCCTATGAATACCATCCAGAGTTCATATCTTACACAAATTCATATACTTTACGTTTCCATATTAGAGTATAGTGCTTCACTTATTTCCATTAAAACAAATGCTCGTTGGTGTTCCAAAAGTTCCTTTCCGAGCCCCTGGAGATGAATATGCAACTTGGGTTGACTTATACAACCGAATTTATCGAGAGAGATTACTTTATTTGGCTCAGGATATCAATCACGAGATTTCAAATCAACTCATGGTTCTCATGGTATATTTGAGTGTAGAAGATGTAAATAAAGATATTTTCTCATTTCTCAACTGTCCCGGTGGATCAGTAACACTAGGGGTAGGTATTTTCGATATGATGCAAGTAATAGTACCAAATGTACATACAATATGCATGGGGTTAGCTACATCAATGGGATCTTTCATCCTAATTGGGGGACAAATTGCTAAACGTATGGCATTACCTCATGCTAGGGTTATGATCCACCAACTTTCTAGTTCCTATTTTCCCTATTTTGGGATATTACAGTGGTATCGGAGCATAATCTTGGCTCAGCCTATTAGTTTCAGCCATTATGTTATCAGAAGAATAAGAAGATCAGAATTTTGGAGAGAATGAGCTTTCTCTCATCTCTTTTCAGAAGCAAGAAGGACCTCAACAAGGAGGTCAAGCAAAGAAGAAGTAGTGGGACTATGCCCTTTCCTTTTGAAAAAGAGGACAAATTGCAGAAATATGAAGGACACTTGGATCACAAGATCCTAAGAGAGTACCTTGTTGAGTACAAATCTCAACCTAGAGCCTTCAAGGAGACTCTAGCTTTCCCTCAGTTCATTCAATTGGAGGAAGAGAGGAGACCATGCAGCACAAGAAGAATCAAGGGCAATAGGTTTCTATTGTCTACCTTTGATGGGTCATCTATAGCAAGGGCTTGGGTAATAAAACTTGATGCATTCTTCCTACTACATCTAGTAGTAGAGAGAGAGGTTGTAGAAATTATAGCGCTGCACATTGAGGGTGAGGCCAATATTTGGTGGTTCAACCATTTGAGTTATGCAAGAGTGCATAATTTTTCTGAGTTTACTCAAAGGTTGATTAGAAAGTTTTGAAAAGAGAAAAAAAAGGAGGATAAGCCCTCAACAGCATTGGAAGAGACTAGGACGGACCAGCTACAGATTTTCATAATGAAGAGAAACACATAACAATGCTTTGTAATTACATAACCAAATGTTAAATAGAAAGAATGGACAACCCCGAAGAGGTCATTCAACGAGATTTGGACAGAGATGTTTTAATGTCAGCAACAAAATCCCAAGCTTATGGCATTGTTGATACCGTAGTTGAAGGTTGATCTTATAGCGGAAGATCCTCTTTTGAATTTATTTTTATAATGAGCTGTAAATTGTGATCTCTTTGTTCCTTTTCAAAAAAAAAAATGAAAGGAAAAAAGGGGGGGCTAAAGTTATTCATTTCATAATAACCTGATATGGTATGGTTAGGATCAATCTGAACCAGTTGATTCTGCATACAATAAAGCTAGAATTCCCACTATTCAACAACTTATTAGAAATGCAAGACAACCAATAGAGAATAGAAAAAAATATCCTTCTCTTCAAGGATGTCCTCAGCGTAGAGGAGTATGTGCTAGGGTGTATGTGTGACTTGTTTGGATCATAAACTGAAACAGACTAGGAAATTCTTACAATGGAATTAAGAAGAATTTTCCCACTGTAATCAAGTATAGCTCCATCATCTAACCTTACCGAGGATGAAATTTATGGTTTCCATTGGTGCGAATCCAATCACCTTGATGTGGGATGAAAAGAAATTCGTCATTGGTATATATATTCCAAAAAAAATAGAGATATAACCTTTATATATATATATATATATATATATATGGTATAAATTAATTAATATTTTTATTCACAATTAACCTAATATATATAGTTCATAAAGAATTATTAGATATACAAGGAATATTGGATCATGAAAAACCATAAGATCTGAAAGAGAATGACTAGAAACAATGGCTGAGATGTTTTGACCGGTACAAATTATCCCCACAGATATGGTCTAGGATAAACCCACAGGAATGGAGAAATAGAGTCAATAAGCAATGTACGTGCTATGAAGAACGATTCATACCCTATGAACAAAAAAAAGATTATATATTTGTGACTGTGATAGAACCTTCTTTGGGACTACTTCGAAAAATGAACAAATGTTACAGATACGATCTCTTATCATATAGTTATCTCAATTCTACAAAAGAATTGGATATTCTCAATTTGACAAATGTAATATTCCAAAATTAGCTTGCAGCTAATTGGAATATTGAATTTTGTTTTTATCACCTAGGAGTTGAATAAATGGGTAAGGAGGCCCATGGATATTGATTATTGATTTTGGTCTGCTTAGACTATTGAACATTCTTCCGCTATTGAGTTGAGTATGCAGTGTTGTTTAACACAAGGCATTCCTGCTTAGGGATTCCTTCTCCTTCCTTGAGAGGTCTCTTGGAGGAGCATTTTTCTTCATTTTTCCACATCCAGGCTTGAGGCCAAGCATCCTCCTACAGCTACAATGTTATTCCTGTAGTAGGGAATGTTGTGTTGCAGGGTGTTGCAGTGGAAGGCTTACAACACCATCTTCTGAGCTTATCTTTCAGAAGAGGGAGCTTCCCTTTCTTTGTAAGATTTGTACATGAGATTTATGAGCATAGTGTACATATTGGCATGTGGCCAAATAATTTCCCACCTTCTATAGTGCAATCATTTGTAGAAACTGCATCCTTTTTCAGAGTGTTGCAGTAGCAGGGTTTGAACCCTTGCTTGTGAACTTATTCCTTGGAGGAAGGGCCAACCCTTCTCCCGGAAAGATTTGTATATCATTCTTATTTTTTTCTTTGTACATTTCAGCTATATTTATATAGAGTTGTATTATAACTACATTTTCCAAATCTAGATCTGTAGATATTCTATTATGTACTCGTGCTCTCATGAAACCCTTGTTGGGTTATCTCTTTGATGTATAAAAGGAGCTAGATCTCTATTTTCCTCCATGTTTTGATATAATATACTTCATATCTTATGTTGTACCATATTACATCTAAAACCCTCATAAAATTGCACTGTATATGCTTCATTAGCTTTCTGTTGAGTTAAGTCATGGGATTTGGGCCTTTTTGAGCCATACTGGGACCGAGAGGTCTGTTTAACTTAGAAAAATAGATTTGTTTCTGATTCTTTTCTAGGTGTGAGTATATAGCATAATATGAAGGATACCACCGTTATTTTCCTCTGTTATTATGCAAATAGATGGGAATAACGTTTTTGGGCCTTATTTTCCTACTTTTCCCCAACTTTTGGATCATAAAATTAAGTATAAGTTGCTGTTGTAGCTTTAATTGATGGCTATGTGTTTTTGACACATCATATGAACTATCTCAAACTTTGGAAGATCTTAAGATCTTCTTATTGTTGTAGAAATTTCCTATTTTGGGATATTATAGTGGTATCAAAGCCTTCATCTTGGCTCAGCCTGTGGATTTTAGATCCAATCCAAAAGATAAGAAGAAGAGGATATCAGAATGATGGAGAGGATGAGATTACTCTCATCACTTTTGATATCTAAGAAGAGCCTCTCCAATGAGGTTAAACAGATGAAAGAAGAAAGATGCAATGAAACTCCAAGAGGGTTTCAAGGAGGAGGAAGCTGTAGTGAGACGTCTAGAAGGTTTCAAGAGAAATAAGAAGAAGACCCATGCACTTCCTATTCTCATAGAGTGAGTGAAGAGCAAGATGACCACTTAGAACATGAGATCCTGAGTGGATATTTGGCAGAGTACAAGTGCCAACCTAGAGCTTTCAAAGAGACTCTAGATCTTCGTTAGTTTATCCAACTGAAAGAAGAAAGGAGGCCATGCAACAATAGTATGGTGAATGGAAATAGGTTTCTAATGTCCACTTTCGATGGGTCACCCATATGTACAACAAGATTTTGGGTGATGAAGTTAGAAGCATTTTTCCTACTACTTCCAGTAGTGGAAAAAGAGGCTGTGGAGATCTCAGTGCTGCACTTGGAGGGTAAGGCAAGAACTTGGTGGTTTAGCCATGTGAGTCATGCAAGAGTATATACTTTTTAATTTTTCACTCAAAGGGTGATCAGAAGATTTGAGAGTGAGAGATCAGAGAAGAAGGGGTCCTCATCAGCACTTGAGGAGACTTTTATCAGCGCTGTCACATTCATGAAGGGGCATCCATCCATATCAGCAATTGGATCAGCCAACACAATGAAGGGAGGAACTCTTGCAGCCATACAAGATGTTCCCAAGACTCACCAAGGTATGCATATATTTCCATTTCCTATAATTTTAGAAAATATTATGGGGATGATTGCGGGGGTTAGGGTGTAAGATTTTGGAGGGCATAATGAGTGTTGTGCCACTTTCTGATGATGTTTTACTTTCAGCACACTTGGATCCTGTTGGATTCAAGAGGATCATTGATGAGAGGTCTTCTCTAAAATATCTCCAAGGGGTTACATCTCAACTTCCCATGAGGTGTAAAGAGAAATATCTGCTTTGGGAGATTGGTAGTCTTCATTGGGAAGATACCAAGGGGGAGCATGAATGGAGACATCCACATTTGGAGGAATGGGAGTGGATGGAGAGAAAGAGGTTAGTGAGCCACTTATAGATCTATGACACATGGAAACAAGAAGCAAAGCTGCACTTGATACTCTTGAGGGATCTTGGCCATATTGGGTCATACCCTTTATCAGGAGGTATGTGGTGGATGTCGGCATGGCATGGAACCCATATGATAGAAAAATAGAAGACTTGTTTGTATGGGGAATCATACAAGACAACCATCATGATCTTACTCTATGGATTGTATGAGAGAGAGATGAGGGAGCAACAAGAGTTGTTGTTGCTGTGGTTACACTTGGAAGAGTATGGGCAGAATTTTTCCCATACTTATCATGATATTTCAAGAGAGAAGGAAGGCACATTCAAGGTGCAAGGAGGCTACCCTTCAGCATTGGAGGATCATGAGAGGCTTCCATATAGGATGGAGATCCTCTCCCCTAGCAGCATGATAGTGGATGGCTTTGGCATAAGGAATGTCAAAGGGAGGAGTCATGGAGTGACAAGAGCATTATACCTAAGGCCTACAGCGCTGTCACTTGGAAGCATGTTCTTATTGATGGAGTGTTCCACAAAGAGTATGTATCCCTTCTTTTTGCAGATTTTTATGAGGAGATTCTCATGGGAGGACTCATTCATGGACCTCACTTTCAGCCTACTCACTATGTATGGTAAGAAATGCATTTTTGTACTTGTTTATTACTCCATTGAGTATTTGTATCTTCTCACCATATATGAACAGTGCATTGCTCCACAAGAGAGCAAGAGTATTTTTGGGTCTCATGGTCACTTTGGGGCCAATCTTTTTAATGCTAGTAGCCCATCTATACATGACTTTGGGCAAGTGTATTGTTATTTTTATTATGTACAGCTCGTATCCATTGCTTCTTACTACCCCATGGTGGGGGAGCAAACATGCACAGGTTGTAACTTATTGAAGAACCACTTTCCACATGATATTCTCAAACAATAGTTAGATAGGTTGTGTAGTATCCACTTGGGAAACCATTTGTACCATCCAAAATTTCACACAACCTTCAAAATTTTTCTGATTTGGATGCCATATGGTGATGATGTTCCATTCATCTTGTATGGAATGGTTTGGGTTAGCATGGCTCATGACATTAGAGAGAGGATCCTTGGAGATTCAATCTTATTCTTGCCACTTGAGGGCAACCATGTTGCAACCCAAGATCAGCATTCCCTCTACACTTATCATAAGTGGAGAGGTGGACAGCGTGGGATAGGCCCTCTGGCCTATCATGTTTATCTATTTAGCCCACCTACACTTCATGAGCCTAAGGTGGAAGGGATTTTTCATGAGTTTCCATGTTGGAGGGTGACTCATTTTATATGGATGATAGGTTGGGGGCAGAAGTTTCACTTGGAAATGAAAGTTTCCCATGCATTTCAAACTCCATGCCTTGAGAGGAACTCTAGACAACACATAGTTATCTCCTTGAATATTTTACTTTTGCATGATGATAACCATTTGGGATGTACACCAAATGCTAACTTGTATTCTTGGGAGAGGCATTATGGAGTTTCATTGTTGAGACATCATCTTATTCTTTGGGAGAACTCATCATATGAGGATGCTACAGGAAGAGGGAAGGAGACTTTCCAGTTCTATCCTTGCAGTTGCTTGAGGACAAGCAACATTTGGGAGGGGAGGACTGTAATATTCCTAAAATTAGCATGTAGCTAATAGGAATATTAAATTTTGATTCTTGCACATAGTAGGTGAATAAATGGGGGAAAGAGACCCATACTTATCTTGTATTGGCATCAAAACCCTCTTGGTATGAAAAGGGGACATCCTAGTAGCTGGATTTTTCACTTTCCATGTATGAACAGGAAGAGAATCATGTTGATTCAGTCAAGTTGACTAAGTCAACAACGCAGTATGGAGGAGTAGCCTTGATGGAGCTACAATGCAGTTTGGAGGGAAAGTGACCATGTGGTGTTGGAAACCATAATGGGTGGGACCCAAGGTGAGGAGGCTCACAAACCTTATAAGGAGGAAGATGGTAGACATTTGAGGTTAGCTTATGGATTATTGATTTTTTTCTGCTTATAATATTGAGCATTCTTCAGCTGTTGAGTTGAGTATACAGTGTTGTATAGCACAAGGCATTCCTACTTAGGGATTCCTTCTCCTTCCTTGAGAGGTTTCTTGGAGGAGAATTATTCTTCATTTTTCCACATCCAGGCTTGAGGCCAAGAATCCTCCTACAACTACAACATTATTCTTGTAGCAGGGAACGTTCTGTTGCAGGGTGTTGTAGTGGAAGGCTTACAACACCAACTTCTGAGCTTATCTTTGAGAGGAGGTAGCTTCCCTTTCTTTGCAAGATCTGTACAGGAGATTTCTGAGCATAGTGTACATCTTGGCACATGTCCAAATAATTTCCCACTTTCTACAGCACAGTCATTTGTAGAAAATTTTTCCTTTTTCAGAGTGTTGTAGTAGTAGGTTTTGAACCCTTGCTTGTGAGCTTATTCCTTGGAGGAAGGGCCAACCCTTCTCCCGAAAAGCTTTGTATATAATTATTCTTCTGTTATTTGTAAATTTCAGCTATAGTCATACAAATCTATAGTATAACTACATTTTCTAGATCTAGATCTACAGATCTGCTATTATGTACTCGTACTCTCATGAAACCCTTGCCGGGTTATCTCTTTGATGTATAAAATGAGCTAGATCTACATTTTCCTCCATGTTTTGATATAATATAATTCAAATATTATGTTGCACCATATTACATTTGAAACCCTCATAAATTCACACTGTATATGCTTCAGTAGCTTTTTTTTGAGTTAATTCATGGGATTTGGACCTTTTTGAGCCATATCGGGATCGGGAGGTCTGTTTAACTTAGAAAAAAATATTTTTTTCTTATTATTTTCTATATGTGAGTCCCATATAGCATAGGTTGAAGGATCCCACCATTATTTTCCTCTATTATTACGCAAATAGCTAGGAATAACGTTTTTGGGGCTTATTTTGCTGCTTTTCCCCAACTTTTGGATCATAAAATGAAGTATAAGTTGCTGATGTACCTTCAATTGATGGATATGTGTTTTTGACACATCATATGAACTATCTCCAACTTTGGAACATCATAAGATGTTCTTATTGTTGTAGAAATTCCCTATTTTGGGATATTACAGATGGATATATGAGGCCCGAACTCCAACAAGGAAAGAAGAAAATATTTCCCTATAAATCATAGGGATCATCATATTGGATCTAATATTCATACTAGAAACTATTATCAAAAGTTATTACATCAATCTTATGAACCTCAATTCAAATCTACTTTCGAGATACCCTTTGCAACATTTGGATCTACTTCAACTCTGGAATTATATATCTATTGTTGTGTTAATATATCCCATTTTGATTAAGATGGAATAGGATGAATATATTCCGCCTATTATCGGAGTTGAATTCTTAGTCCCACTGTCAAATCTTGTCCTCTGAGTTCTTGATCCTACTTTTTTATATGTACAGAGTATCGGGATTCAATTGGAACGGACAAGGAGGGACAATATGAGCAAAGAAGAGGGAGAGAATAGATTGATTCATATATCTATTTTGATCAAGGTGTCTCTGTATGTACATATACATACATATATGTCTAGATAGAATAGATGGATGGATATGGAGACATAGATATTGACATCTTGCCAAGAACCAGATTTGAACTGGTGGCACGAGGATTTTTAGTCCTCTGCTCTACCAACTCAGCTATCCCGACTCTTCCCTGTGGATCATCCTAGTACATGGTTTTAACTAATGTCAACTAAAAATAAGAAAAAAGTAATTTTCCCAGTTCTTACAATGATCTTTATTTTTTTCGATCCGGAAGTCACTAATATGAGAAAAAATGGAATACAATTGAATAATTTCAAATGATCTAATCTATGTAGATCATAGATCACAAAATGAATTGATCATATAATCAACATATTAACGGATCAACTCAACTTGTCATAAGATGGATAAAAATATTCGTGTTCTAGTTTCTTCTCTTCATGAAAAAAATAGCGAGGTAAAAGAATCGAGAAATTAGAATGGATTCGAACCAATGGAATTCGAGAAAATAGATCAGTCTGTTCGGGAACAAACTTGGGTGGGGATAGAGGGACTTGAACCCTCACGGTCTATAAAGCCAATGGAGTTTCCTCCTATTGCAATTTGCATTGTTTTTGAAATTGACATGCAGAATTGGACTCTATCTTTATCCTCGTCCAACCATTTATTCCAAAAAATGATTCAATTTCTATCTAGAGTAGATAAGTTCATAATTGGATTACTTAATGTCAAATCAGTACTTCAACTTGAATCTGGCATCTATATTATGAATAAAATGCTTGGAACAATTCAAGTTCTAATCACTAGTTTTGTCTGATGTTATATAAAATATCTCTCCAATTTTTAGGTGTAAATAGAGCGTTCTATAACTACAATATTGGATCAAATGAGATTCATTCATTATAATACCTTCCATTGAGTCTCTGCAACTATCCCCTTCCTATCTTAGGAGAAGAAACATTGTCTTCATGAACCGTATTTGGCTCAGGATTACCCATTCAAAATATCCCAGGGTTCCATGGATTTGGAAGCTATCACTTGGTAGGTTTCCATACCAAGGCTCAATTTGATCAAGTCCATAGAGTCTACCAATTCCGCCATATCCCCTTCTCGAAGAACAAGATCATAGCTTGTTCTAATCCTATTATGTAATATCCATCAGCATTATTCATTGGATATTTGCTTACTATTGGGTGGTAGAAATATCCTCCCCTACTCCCCTTCTCTTTCCATCTCTATCTCTATCCCAATCGAATATGACTGGGAATCATTATATTATTTATCCATTTGAAATGTAATGTTATAATCCTCCCCTAGTCGATTTGGAAGAGCGAGTTAAACAATCAACATCAAATGAACCTTACTTCCCCTTTCTTTCCTTTGAAAGAATCCACATTCAAACAATGTTCCTTTGTAATCGTAATCTGTATTGTGTCATTGAATCCGATTTGCACTATAATCGTTAGGATTCCAAAGAAATCTATGGATCTCACACAAATGAAATGAGGAGTTATATTCCATCGAACCTGCTTAGCTCAGAGGTTAGAGCATTGCACTTGTAATCCGATAGTCATCGGTTCGATCCAAATAGCTGGATTTTTTCCGTTCCTCTCATTTCCATAATGCACAAAGTTTTGTTAGGATCAAGATGGAGTGGAGAATACTCTTACGATCGTTCGTTGGGTCCGTCATGCCATGATCACTTATTCCCAACTAGGAACAAGATGAATGAAATGATTGGAGCTATTAGGATCTATAAAAAATTGGAGAAAGATATTTGTTCTCCATATTAAAGAATTATAAAATAATTCCAGTAGTACTCATACGAGTTATACTTTTTTTTTTCTAGCACTATCTATTAATTGAAAAAGGAGTTACTATGTCTCGTTATCGAGGACCTCGTTTAAAAATAATATGTCATCTGAAAACTTTACCTAGGCTCACTAGTAAAAGACCCAAAAAACAGAAAGGATTCTATGAATCGGTCTTCTTCCAGGAAAATATCTCAATATTGCATCTGGCTAGAAGAAAAACAAAAATTGTGTTTTCATTACAGACTAACGGAGCGACAATTGCTAAAATATGTTTGTGTTTCTAGAAGATCCAAAGGCTCAATAGGCCAGGTCCTATTGCAATTACTTGAAATGTGTTTTGAGCTATATGGTCCCATACGTGTATATATATATATATCCATAGTTATCCTAAGGGTTACTATGTTAGGATATGCTCTTATTAAGTATCCTATTAATTATTGGTATTACTGTGACTAATATATATCCCCTATAGTCCCCTATATATGGATATTACTATATTATCCCCTCTATTATAGTAGTTGGTGTACTCATATACTAGCTTTTTTATCTAATATATATTGATATGTAGATATTGATATCTAAAATCCCATATCTCCGCTCATGATTTGGACTAATCTTTGTGGTAGTGGTAAAAGATTGGGCCAAGTCCAATTGGTAGAACAAAAGTCATTCGATTACAAGCGATAAATCACATCAAATTCAAATTTGATCTCCTTCCATACTTCACAAGCATCAGCTAGTTCAGGACTCCATTTACAAGATTCATGGATCACTTCATTACCTTCCCGAGCAAGATCACGTCCTTCATTATGAGCTTGTACACAAGCTTCTAGAGCAACCCAATTAGCTACTGCACGAGGTGCATTTCCCCAAGGATGTCCCAAAGTTCCCCCACAAAACTGTAGTACGAAATCATCCCCAAAGATCTCGGTCAGAGCAGGCATATGCCGAACGTGAATACCTCCTGAAGCTAAGGGAAAAATGCCTGGCATAGATACCCAATTCTGAGTGAAGTAAATACTACGACTTCGATCTTTTTCGATAAAATCATCACACAGTAGATCCTAATATATTCCCTATACTATTATACTAATTTATCTCTCCAGGAATGGTATGCTTGTAACAATAGGGACATAATTTATTTGATTCCAATCGAATAGGTGTATTGCGTCGATTGTTTGGAGTTATATATCCAGAAATCCCCGGGAATATTTTATAAACACTATCTTGGGTACAACTAGTGCACTCCAAAGTAATTGTTACTCTTATATCTCTGCTCTTGGCCGTAAACTTACTCTAAATATTGGGTCTACTTTACTTTTCGACCTGAAAAAGAAAAAGGGAAAAAGGAATAGAAGTTGATAGCCGGAGATCCTACGGTGAAACATTTGGAAGTAAAAAAATGTTTAATCAAGAGTTTTCAGTTTTACTTACAAAATTAAATGTGGAAAGAATATTTAGATCTATATTTCTACTTGAATTTTACCCCCTTCATCCCTAAACTTAGATCTTTTTTGGGCTGAATGCACTAATTTATCCAAGAGGGAGGAGAAGTCAATCTAGCACAATCTTTTTTCCCTTTTCTTTAAGGGGAGGAAAAAAATTAAAAGAGCGAAAATTAAAAGTCAGAGCATCTGGAAAAAAACCCAGGTATCCAATAATATCCATCTAGTCCCATAGATAGATTATAGGGGAATAATCTATATAGTGGTAATAGTATAGCTTATTATATAACCCCTAAAATATAATATATATACAATTATTATACCTAATAAGTAATAGCATATCAATACTATAGGATATACTATATATAGTATGCCCCATATATATATTATTATAATAACCCTATGGAATATATTGAGTTAATATATTATAACCCGAACATAGGATATATATATAAGGGAATGATATCAGCCCAAGTGTTAATTACACAACCTTGACTGTCAACTATAGATTGGTTGAAATTGAATCCATTTAGGTTGAAAGCCATAGTGCTTATGCCTAGAGCGGTAAACCAGATACCTGCTACGGGCCAAGCAACTAAGAAGAAATGTAAAGAACGGGAGTTGTTGAAACTAGCATATTGGAATATCAATCGGCCGAAATAACCGTGAGCAACCACAATATTATAGGTTTCTTCCTCCTGACCAAATTTTTAACCTGCATTTGTGGACTGATTCTTAGTAGTTTCCCTAATCAAATTGGAAGTTACCAAAGAACCATGCATAGCACTGAATAGAGAGTCTACGAATATGCCAGCTACACCCAACATGTGGAATGCATGCATAAGGATATTGTGTTAAGGCTAGAATACAATCATGAAATTGAAAGTACCAGAGATTCCTAGAGGCATACCGTCAGAGAAGCTTCCTTGACCAATAAGGTAGATCAAGAAAACAACAGTAGCAGCTGCAGCAAGAGCTGAGTATGCAACAACAATCCAAGGACGCATACCTAGATGGGAGCTTATTTGGGACAATTTGACCCAAAGCTCCTGTGTCAAAATCTCCTATGGAAATCACAAATAATGTATCAGTCATCATAATAATATGAATTACTACATGGATATTTACCAACCTTGGTCTAGATTGGGTGGATTGATGTCTTCACTGGTCCACTAAGCGACATGAAACCCTCGTCACCTTTTCTTCAATAAGATGAGAACAAGTGTCAAAGTTAACCGGGAAGGTTCAATGTCCAAACTTCGGATGTGAAAAGGGCTTGTTACTCAAATTATATGCAATTAATTTATGTGTGGCCAGTGGGTGTTTTTTTTACTCTGAGGAAACATTTGTTTTGTGAATTTTTTGTTTTTACTTACTGTGAATTCCAACATGAATGGTAATTTTTAAATGGCCTTACTAGGTGGTGAAAATGTCCATAATTGTAATAGTGATGTGAATAAATTGTAATTTTGACATTTTATTTAAGAAAATGAAATTGATTTTGTTAATTTTAGCAAATAAATGATGACCTATCACTTAAAAATGATATAAATTTTATATCAATGAACATTTTAGTTAGCTTGAAACTAATTTGTTTTTTGCCACTCAAATTCATGAAATTGTAACTCAAGGAAAATTTAGCACCATTTAATAAATAAATAAATAAACTTACACGAATTTCACTCTAAAAAACATCACAATTAGTGCTAAGATGATCTAAACAATAAAACAAACAATATTAAAAACATCACAATTAGCACTGAGATGATCTAAACAATAAAACGAACAATATTGTGAAATCTCATCAACCATAAAAATGATTTCATTTTTTTTTTTTTTTTTAACCAACCAATTTGGATTGAATACTTTACTCATCTCTCTGTAGAAATTACAAATAGTAATGGAATCTAGTTTTGTTCAATGAGCAGAGTACTTCAATTATTTATGTGCCAAAAACCGTACACAAAATAATTTGACTATCTCCAACGAACAAATTCAAAATCTATTTTACAAATGGTATAGAGAATTTATCTCATAAGAGTTCTTCAATCAAATTCAACAACATGCACATCAGAGATGTGACTCTTGCAACCAAAATAAACATGGAAAGTGAACTCTTTAAAATATAGCTAAGATTCAAAAGAATTACATAAATAATATTTTTAGGAAGATTTCTAATTAAACTCAATTGAATTTATCTACATATCATTCTACAAAGAATATGAATGATTAGTGTTGCATGCAAAAAAAAAAAAAAACTAAAAACTAAAAATTAGTAACTAATAGAAATACAAGTTTCTAAACAACCAATATTAATACCTAACCAATCTATTAAAAATAAAAATATTTAAATAATAATAATAAATAACAACAAAAAATTCCCAATGTTAAATTTTGGATAAACAACATTAATTATTGGTCAAAGGGAAAACAAAATAAAGTAATCAATAAGAATAAAATTTACTAAAAAAAAAATAATAAGACCTTGACCAATCATATTACAAACAAATATATTTAAATAATATTAATAAATGACAAAAAAAAATTCCAATGTTAAATTTTGGATAAACAACATAAATTTTTGGTCAAAAGTAAATTAATACAAAGTCAAAGCAAAATTGAATGCATTATACCATGTAAAGTAACATATTTATGAAGTGTAACATATTTATATCAATTTCATATATAAAAGAAAATATATATTTTTTTCCGTTAATGTAATTTATTGATTTTTAATATAGAGTTGATATTTATGTAGAAAATGTTAACAACAAATTAACATGGAAAATAAATAGAAATCACATGAGAAGTAAATTGAAATTTATAATTGGAAAAGAGATGGAAATAAATTAAAATATCTCACATAAAATAATGTGGAAAATACACTACAAAAAAGAAATAGAGAAAAATACAAAAACAAAGAGTTTGATAATTACTCCATATTAATGATAATTATTACTAATATAAACTAATACACAGAGAAAGAGAAAACTTGCAAAAACACTAAATAGCTTAACACAAAAAAAGATGAATACCACTAGCTTTAAATTTCACAAGTTTTACTAATATTATACCATTATAATATTCTACAGTAGATCATGGGATCACACTAAGACACATTGTTGAAAAGGTTTGGGGGAGCAAAGAAGAAGTATTTTGCTGCTTTGTTGACTTCAAAAAGGCATTTGACATGGTCCCTAGAGATAAGTTGTGGCCTAGAATGGAATTACTTGAAATTCCTTTACAATATAGCGCTGCCTTACATAGGCTTTATGAAGAGGTGAAAGTCAAAATTAAAACTTCAACAGGCATTTCAGAAAGTTTTAGAAGTGACATCGAAGTCAAGCAAGGTTACCCTTTATCCCCTAACCTTTTTGGTTTATATATTGAAAAATTGGAAGAGTGGCTAAATTTACAAGGTGGGGATGGTGTTCAATTGGGGGAGTTTGTGATAAAGCTTCTTCTATATGCCGATGATGTTGTGTTGGTTGCTAAATCGGCCCATGGATTGTAGATGCACCTATATTCCCTTGAGAATTTTTGTAAAGAGGTGGGGATGCAAGTCAATACCAGTAAGACAAAAATAATGATTTTCTCTAATAAAAGGAAGCAAAGCCATCATACGTTCTTATTTGAAGGAAAGAAAATAATTTTAGAAGGGTGGAAAGCATTATATGCACTTCAAAATAGATGTAGAGAGGCAGAGTTATGGGATTGGAACATGATCAAAGTACTTTTTAAACTCCAAGTTTGTATAGTGATATTATATGGGTGTGAATTGTGGGCTAGTAGCATCCCTGTTTCAAAATGGAAACAAATTCAAAAAATTCAAAAATGCTTGATCATGAGAAAGTTCAAAATAAAAAGTTCAGTTTGCTACGAAATAATGTTGAGTGAAACAGGGGCAGCTCCCATCAAAGCAATTGCCATGGTGCATCTTATAAGGTATCTAAAAAGAATTGAGCAAATGGGAGGGGGTGGATAGCCAAAATTTATCTTCAATGAAGGTATTAGTGAAAGAAAGAAATCATGGATGAGACAAAACAACAAATGGATGCAAAAATGAAATATTTACCTAATTCAAGTCCCACAAATAGCAAGGAGTTAAAAAAATTTGTGCTGGAGAAGTTTCGTAAGGGTGTATGGGGAAAAGATTTGTGTAGAAAGAAGTATTATGTTCAGGAATTCAACCCCACTTGTGATCTCCAACAAAAAGAATACATTGGAGCTAGAGTTCCATGGAGAGCAAACGTTTTTATTACTTAATTAAGAACTAACTCACATCAACTTCGGTGTGAAACGAGACAATGGAAGAGACCTAAAGAAGCTTGGGAATAAAGGGTATGTACTTTTTTCACCTTTGGGGCAGTGGAATTAGAAAAACATTTCGTTTTGGAATGTGACGTTTTAAGAGACATTAGGGACGATAACCCCAGTATGTTAGCATCAATTCCGTGGCATTGTCTTTTCAGTGATGGAACTCTTAGAAGGTTAGGTCAGCTCAACATCAATTTGAGTAAGAAAAGGATTGAATTACAAAAGGAAAAAAACAAGGAAGTTGGTGGTCCCATAGACTATTTTAAGTTTCGTCATCTTGGTATCGATTGGTATACAAGCTAATTACAGTAATAAAAATCGAAAGCCCAAGGAGCTTGACTCTTGATGGCCTCCACTTCTTGAGGAGTAAGGCCATTTTCAAGGTTCAACATCTCTTGCACATTTTTGGGTGTTTGCTACGCAACAATTGTATCTGCAATAGTTCGACATACCAAGTCAAGAAGAGTGGCAATATCCAGATACTGGGCAGCCAATGAAAGTTTCATCAAAATGGGATGATCCACTTTTAGGAATTCCACATACCATGGGTCAACATCATTTTTGGTGTGGAGGGACGTAGGGGATGATGAACGTGGTATGTGAAATACTTGACAATCTTTTCTAAAATGTCGCTGGACACAAAAGGCAGAGGAATGGGATTTTTAGAGCCAAAGCCGAATTCCTCCGCTAACATCTTTATTATCACCGACTGGAACGACACCACTTCTGGCACATCAAATAGCTTTCCATCGAAGCTCTTTAGACTCACAATTTTATCATTGCGTATCTCTGCCTCCTGCTACCTCTCAATTTCCATTTCCATTGCAAATGAAGAAGATGATGTTAAATTTCGATTTGAGAAGGGATTTCTTCAATTAACGATATGGATTCTTAACGATTATTATTTCTCTTTCTCACCAACGAAGGATTCCTTTTTTAATGATTTCTACTTTGTATTGATGAGATGTAACATGTGCATATATATATACACATGGTGGGATGATATGGATAGCTAGTTTTCTTGAATTCTTATGCATATGTGTGCTTGGTTCGCATTTTTCGTTAAACAATTATTTTATTAATCAATTATTTGGGCCATGTTATATCAATAGAAGGGATATTGGTTGATCGAAAGATACTAACCATCATGGAATGGCCAGTACCTCGACATGTAGAAAATATAATATCATTTATGGGGTTGGTGGGTTATTATAGGAAGTTTATAGAGGGATTCTGGTGAATTGCATACCCAATAACTTCCTTACAAAATAAGGGAAAGAGTTTTATGTGGACAACTAATTATCGACAGAGCTTTGAGAAATTAAAACATTTACTAACAACAATGCTAGTATTAAAGATTGTGAATCCAAATTTTTTTTTTTTTTTGTATTGCCACATGTCAGGAAGGGGGTGGGAGTAGTTATGACTCAGGAAGGTAAGGTGATTGCGTACGAGTCTAAGAAATTGAAAGACAACGAACAAATATATTTAGCCTATGATGTAGAGTTTACTGTTGTAATTCATGCGTTAAAATTCTGGCGGCACTACCTCTTAGGGAGGGAATTTCTATTAAAAACAAATCATAGTAGCCTAATCAGCTACTTTAAACAACCTACCTTGAATGTGAGGCAAGAAATATGGAATGCTTTTCTAAGTGAGTTTGAGTTTGAAATCCAACACATCGAAGGAAAGGAAAACTGCGTCAGAGACGCACTAAGTAGAATGATGCACTGCATATATGAAATTCAGTTCAATAAGATTGAATTTAATTTTCAGAAATTGATAAAAGAAACGACAATAAAAGATCCTGAATATAAATTTTTAAATCAGCAAGTGAAAGAATATGCGAGGCTAGGACATAAAACTGATCTTCTAATAGATAAATATTAGATATTAACTTTATGAGGAAGAGTGTATGTTCCTAATCAGAATTCGGTCAAGCAAACTATCTTGGATGAGTTTCATAGAAGTCCCTATGCTACTCATCCTAGATACCAGAATATGCTCTCAGCCATAAGGAATAGTTTTTTTTTTCCCAGAATACGTAAGGAAATAGTTGAGTATCTGCTGAGGTGCATGGAATGTTAGAAGATAGAGGCTAAACATCAACATCCGATAGGTTTACTGCAGCCAATCGCAGTCCGAGAATGGAAATGGGAGGTAATTACTCTTGATTTTGTCACTGGACTACCTAGAACAAAAAGACACAATGACTCCATTATGTTTTTTTTGGATAAACTCAGTAAGTATTCCCACGTCATTCTAGTATAGTCAAACTTCAAAGCTGTATAGATTGTCAAAATTTTCATGAAGGAGATATTGAGGCTGCACAAAATACCGAAAATGGTGATTTTTGATCGCGACATGAAATTCAATTCGACATTTTGTAAAGCTTTATTCACCAGATTTGGGAATCAAATAGAATTGAGTACAACGTACCATCCGCAGACGGGTGTACAGATTGAACGAGTGAATCAAGTTTTAGAGGATATGCTTTGGATGTACATTATGCAACAACCCAGAAGATGGGAAGAATATCTACATCTAGTAGAATTTTCCTGCACCAATGGTTACCACGAATCATTGAATATGAGCCCGTTCGAGTTTCTGTATGATAGAAGGTGTCGGCCCCCTATAAATTGGAGCAACCCCGAGAAAAAATTAATGCTTGGGCTGGAAATGTTAGAAGAAATGGAATGCGAGGTAAATAATATTCGACAAAATCTAAATGCGGCACAAGATCAACAGAAAAATTATGCTGATAAGAAAATGACATACCAAGAATTCAATGTTGGGGATCCTGGGTACGTGTGAATGAAGCCTAAGAGGAGTACTCTACGATGGACTTCTAGTGCGAAGCTAGCACCTCGCTACAGTGGACCTTTCCAAATTTTGGATTGGGTAGGACTTGCGGCTTATCGGTTGGCCTTACTGAGCAACATAAAAGTCCACAATGTGTTTCATGTCTCACTTTTAAAGCAATACATATCTAGCCCTAAACATGTGATTCAATGGAAAAATGTATAGGTAACTAATAGTTGTCATTACAACTAAATTGGGATGTATAATTTCTTAACTAAATTGTATGTTACCTATTGTAGGTCGAACCGAATGGCGAGTTCCTGGTAGAACCATAGTGAATTATCGATCAGAGAGAAATATTAGTGTGGAAACGAGCCATCGCCCAAGGTAAAGTGCAGTGGAAGAAATTTGATCCTGAGGAGGCCACTTGGGAGGAAAAAGAGTTTATGAGGGAGGCCTATCCAGAAATATTTTGAGATGTTTGAGGAACACTGGGACAATTTTCATTTCAGATGGGGAAGATGTAAGTCCTCGTACAACCAAATTGTTTAACTTAAATTTGATTTAATAATTATTAGGTAAATTATGAATTCATAGTTAATTGAAAAAAATATTAAATGTTAATGAGTTATGTTGTGAGAAAAATAGTGGTACATAGTTTTATAAATGATTGAGATTTGTTTTTTAAAGAAAGAATTAGATAAATGGGATTGACAACGAATAGAGGGAAGCTCAGGAGGGGAGACCCATAGTAGTTACCAACTATGAGACAATTATGAAGTTGGACTTCTTGGTCTTTCTCCCTAGAGATAAAAGGATATGAGGTGGTAGAATGAGGGGTTGGACCCTCATAGAAGACAAGAAGAATATTAGAAAACACAATCAAAGTAGATTATAGAAGTTTTCTGAGTTGGAGGTAATATGAGCCAGTGGAATATTCTTGGACTGAAGCGAGACTGAACCTAGTAAGGTTCCGAGGTCTGCAGGAAAGAAACTTCCAGATTGGCAGAAGGCCAGAGAGTGTTTGGTAGTAGGGGCTTGAGGGGAGTGTTGGATGTAATTGCTGCTCTCATTGGTAAGGTGGAGGACCCTCCTGATGAGCTTTTCTACTCATCCTCGTCAGATATATTCTTTTGTTAAAGAAACAAGTATCAAGTCTATCTTGTTCTTTTATTACAATTAGTTTTATTTTCTTACAGGAAATATAGAGGAATGTAGGAGTGAAACAATGGTATGTTTATATTCATATAAACGTCTGAAATTGAGAAATGGCGTATCTTTAATTAAGGATTGCTATAGTATAATACTTCTATTGTTTATTCTTTGAAGCAAGATTAATTAGTTGGGAAGGATCTCAAATAGCTATTAATTTAAACAATTTTTTGGGTTATGAAAATTATACAGTGCTCTAAGCAGCACCATCAAACTAGAGGTTGGACTCCCGATAACGAAGATCGGTCTAGGAACTTAGACAGGATTCAGTTAGTTCAACCAAGAATTTGATCCTAGTTTGAATAGTTCGAACATGGGAAGGAGGGGTGAAACCTACTTCTAAGTTGGACCAGATGTCTAGTTGAAGAGTATCAAAATACTCTTTAAATGGAATTATTATTAAACAAAAAATTATGGAACAATAGCATAAACCCATGAAAATAACTATTGAGTGAGTCTATGGAATAAAAATTAAACTATTGAGTATTAACCATTGAAATAAGACTATGGAACATCAATGTAAATAACAGAGAACATTACTTAAACAACTTTATGAAGAAAACTTACTTCTTGCTATACAAGCATAACAAATTTATTTTGAATGAAAAGAACCATATAATAGTTCAGTATTTAACAATTGCAATCGAAATTGGGAAGAAAATCAAAATGGAAACCATAGACAGAATGTAACAAAAGAGAAATGAGTTAAACAAATCGATATCCATATGCTAAACTGATACATTGATTTAGTGTAATCAAAACCATTGAAATAGAAAATTCCTAGAACTCAATCCGAGCTAAGTTACATACTTAACACCTGTAATGCCACCCTATCTCTTTTAGAACATGGCTCCTCTAAAAATTTCTCAAAACATCAATTTATAGTTTTGAAATAAAAGTCATAAGGACATAGAAAACAGAGTTAAATCCTAGGCCGAAAATAGAGTTAAACCCTTGGCCGAAAGCGAAGTGAAAACCCTTAGCCAAACTGAACCGATTATGCATTAAACACCTAGAATTTCTGCAAGGAAATTAATGATACTTGTGTAACTATCTCCGGAGAGGCTAACATCCTTGGTATAATGAATAGTGGAACCTTCGTGTGCAGAAATACATGGCAAATGGAAGAAGAATCAGAAACTGTGATTAACAGCCTTCATCATTAAGAATTATCACCGGTTAGAAGTGGGATGGTAAACAAAATAAACATACAAATGTGGGAACCTTAACAAGACTGGAAAACCCAGTTGTGCAATGAAGGTGGTTGTGAACCTTTTTCCTCTTTGAAAGAAATCAATCAACGATCGATAAGCGATCTACTCACCTATATCTCTGCTTGAAGAAACATTTTAAGAATTAATAAAAGAAAAAAAACATGATAGAGGGCACTTACCCAACAAAGTTGTCGTCCTCATCTCAACTCGATGAATTTGCGGAGAACTGGAGGCGAGCCTAATTACCATTAACTATAGAAATGCACAGTGAGTAGTATCAGAACATAAGAGGGAAGTTGAATCCTCGTTCAACTCCTGTCTATTGCTGGAATGTAGAGTAGCAAGATCATGGTTGAGCAATGTGAAAATGAGAAAAAAGTGAAGATGTTTGGGGGTAGGGTTTACCCTAACCACCCCTTGGTGAACGTGGAACCTTTATCTGGAGGGAAATCCACGGCACATAACCCTCCACTTGGCCACCTTGGGACCCTTCATATTGTTAAACACTTAAGCACATTCAATACATTTCAATTCAAGATGTGATGGTATCGTTTCAAATCATGTGAACTGGTTCTACGTGAGTTACGGGGGTGTCATTCAAGAGGCCTTAATCCTGAGGAAACTGGACTCCGAAAACAGGTGGAATGCAACTAAAACAATCTTTAAAACTTTAGTCTCATGAAATATTTATTTTCCAGCAAATGCATACAATGAAATAAAGACAATAGATATGTACTATGGTATGATTTAACCCAAAATATTAATTAAGGATTTCATATGTTAAACCGAAAATGTTAATTATCTCATAAATCATATAAGGTGGAAATGTAATACAGTGCTAGAATGTTGGTAAACATTATTTTGTTTATTTATTTATTTATATTTTTATTTTTTTTGTCTAATATGAATAGGTGTATATGTTACTTAAAGCTATTCAAATATAAAAGTTGCCATGAATCCATAGACTATTTATATTGATATAAATTTAATTATTTTGTTTTCACCAATATTTTAATTTATTGGATCCTTTGTTCCTTTCTTTTTCATCAAATAATATGATATTTCTTTTAATTTCTCTCCATCTAATAATAACAATTAAAATTGAGTAGAATTACTATATTTTCGAAATAGTTCTCGTTTATTGAATTGATGATTTCATTCCTTGAAGAAGTTTCATACAATTATTTTATGTTTAGTTACATGGTATTTAGTTTTTGTTTTTCGTTTATAAATTTACATTTTGCATGGATCCATCTAATTTACTGAAATGAAATTATATTACATATATTTTTTATTTTTTTGTATGGATTATTGAATTAGATTATATGTTTATGTAGTTTTTGAGTTACGTAATTATGAACTTTGGCATACCCTAATCATGTTTATATATGCAAATTGTATATATTGTAGTTGTGATGTTAATATGACTTGTGTATTATTACTAAGGGTCATAATATTCAAATCATTATAGGATTGATCTTACACTTGAATTTATGGTTATAGAGTATTATATGTGCTGATAATGTTTTATAAATTATTTGAAAACTAGTTGAGAACTATGTTGATATAACAGGATGTGATATTTAATTACAGTATTTATTTAATAGAAGTTTCTCTTTAGAAACATTTAGATCCAACCTTTTTTGTTTCTTATCAAGCTGGAGTTTAATAATATTTTTCATTTAGAGGTATTTATTTTAGCCATGTCATTAGGACATGGATATTGTTACTAGGGGATCCATAGGCGATGAAAATATTAATTTAGGGGCTATACTTAGAAACATTTAGATCCAACCTTTTTGTTTCTTATTGTTTTGGAGCTTAATAACCTGTTTTGATTTTGGGAATGTTTATTTTAGCCATGTCATTGGGACATGGATATTGTCCCTGGGATCCATAGGCGATGAAAATATTTTTGGAATCTCAGCAAAAATTCAGCTCATAAACTCTAAGAGAAACTTCTCTAAAAGTATTTTTAAATATCATAATTTCAAGTATTTTTTTAAATATCATGGTGTTCACCAACTTCAATTGAATCACATTCAAAATTTTGAGGGCTCTAAAGAGAAACTTAGCCAAAAGTATATTTTTGCAATATCATAAATTTCATAACTAATTTGATTTTTAGTGTGCCAAGAGGCTTATAGTCCATTATTCAAGAGATGTTCTGATGTATTTTTAAAAACAATAATATGATACATAAATTAACAAATTAAAAATAAGAGTGTGAATCATTCATCTAGCACATATTACCTAGGTTCAAAAGATATTAAAAAGAGCAAAAATTGTCTAATAACTATAATAATGTGTCCCATTTATGGAAACAAAGAGGAAAAAATGATTTTCTCCCTGGACTTGTCCTAAAAGTGTGTCTAATGCACTTCCATATCCATGTTTAAAGACACTAAAAGTAACAAAGGAAAAATCCTAAAAACGTGTAAGTTATAACAATTTTAATTTAAAAGGGAAACCTTAAAGATAACTTTCATATGAGAAGAGGTTAGAATTTAAACACAATTACATAATAGGCATTAGTAATTTCTTTAACCATGGGTATAAGTAATTCAAATGTTCTTGATTGATTGTAAGGTGGAAGATAACAACTATATGAAACAAAAATCCAACTAAAACTAAAATATTGAGAGAGACATATCAATATTTAATTTGACCTGCAAAGGAGTCTAACTTCATGTACGGGATATATCACCTCCTCAGAAAGTGTTTGACTCTTAAGGAAGGTTGGATAAAAATCCATTTCTAACTGTGTATCCCAAAAAAATCCTTTGCATTGCTCTTGATATTTTTGTTTCATTTCCTAATAAATTTGTTTCCCTTTTTTAATAAGTTGTCTTTCATGACAAGGAATAATTAATAAAAATGACTAACAGCTTGATTACCAATGTATTGAGCATTGACACATTACTCCCTGCTACTTTGTTATTACCACAGTAATTTTGATAAATATTTCTAGTTCTGCCATATTAATACCAAATTTTTATTTTACCATAGTAATTATGATAACTATATGTAGAAAACATCATAACACAGGGTAATAAAATGTCCATCACAAAAGAAAAAGTTGTATATTCACACATCTAGCACATTACCTCAAGTGAAACATAAATTGAAACAGGTATGATCTAAAATAAATTTCTTGACAAAAAAATATTCAATCATTTACTATCAATAAGATCATAAATTAATTATATGCAATTAACTTCTATGCTAAAACGTTATGTTTTGTGGGTTAAATTAATTATATGCAATTAACTTCTATGCTAAAACGTTATGTTTTGTGGGTTTTGAAATTAATTATATGTAATTAATTTTTTTGCTGAAACATTATGTTGTGGGTTTTGTTTTTTTATTACTGTGAATTCCAACATTGGTGGCAATTTCTAAGTGGTCTTATTAGGTGGTGAAAATGTTCATAATTGTAATAGTGATGTGAATAGAATATAATTTTGACATTTTATTTAAAAAAATGAAAATAATTTTGTAACACTTAAAAATGATTGAAAGTTTATATAAATGAACATTTCCAATTAGCTTTAAACTAATATTTTCCACTCAAATTCATGAATTTGTAAGTCAAAGAAAATTTAACACCATTTAATAAACAAAAAGAAAACCTATGCTAATTTCACTAAAAAATATCACAATTAGCACTGAGATGATCTAAACAATAAAACGAACAATATTATGAAATCTAATTACCCATAAAGCAATTTCGTTTTTGGGTTTTTTTAACCAAACAATTTTGATGGAATACTTTTGTGATCTCTGGGCAGAAATTACAAATAGTAATGGAATCTGGTTTTATTCAATGAGCAGAGTACTTTAAAAGAGAATTTGATTTTATCCAACAAGCAAATTCAAAAGCTATTTTTCAAATGGTATAGAAAATCTATCTCATAAGGATTCTGCAATCAAATTTAACACCATGCACATCTGACTCTTACAATCAAAACTAGCAATAAACATACCATAAAAAAGAGTTTGATAATTACACTATATTAATGATAATTACTACTCATATAAACTAATACATAGAGAGAAAACTTGCAAACACAATGTTTTACTAATATTATGCCATTATATTGGTGATTGAATAACCAAACATATTAATATCAATTAATATGTAAACCACGTTTGAAAACACACCAAGCTCGCAGCCTCTAACAAAATACTAAATTTTTATACAAGCTACACAAGAATAAGAAATACAAGCTAATTATAGTAATTAAAATCGAAAGCCCAAGGAGCTTGACTCTTGATGGCCTCCACTTCTTGAGGAGTAAGGTCATTTTCAAGGTTCAACATCTCTCGCACATTTTCGGGTGTTTGCTGCGCAGCAATTGTATCTGCAATAGTTCGACATACCAAGTCAAGAAGAGTGGCGATATCCGTGATGTTGGGCAACAAGGCAAGTCAGACCGGTCGGGATGATCCACTTTCAGGAATTCCACATACCACAACATCATGTTTTGGTGTGGAGGGACGTAGGGGATGATGAAGGCGGTATGTGCAATACTTGACAATCTTTTCTAAAATGTCGCTGGACACAGAAGGCAGAGGAATGGGATTTTCAGAGCCGAAGCCGAATTCCTCCGCCAACATCTTTATTATCACCGACTGGAACGCCACCACTTCTGGCACGTCGAATAATTAGCCACAATCCGATCATTGCGTACCTCCGCCACCTCCTGCTGCCTCTCAATTTCCATTGCAAAAGAAGAAGATGATGTTGAATTTGATTCGAGAAGGGACGTCAATCTATACTATTTCTTCAATTAACGATCTGGATTCTTAACGATTATTATTTCTCTCGCTCACCAACGAAGGATTCCTTTTTTAGTGATTTCTATTTTGTATTGATGAAATGTAACGTGTGCATTTCAACAAAATTTGGTTACAAGATCCGACTGGTGATCGAATTTTGGAATTAGGAGGATAATGTCTCCGGTGTTGATGGATGGAGAAAATTCGCAGATAAGTTACGCAGACTAAAATCTATTGTAAAGACTTGGCAGAAGGATAAGAAATCTAGTCTTGATAAAGAGCTCAAGGACATTGAAAATAAAATACAACAAACATTTAAAAAAATGAAAGATTCGGCACCTGATTCTTTAACATTTTTCACTCTCAAAATTCTGGAGACAAGAAATATTGAAATACTAAGGATACAAGAAACAACATGGAAATTAAAAAGAAGAGTGCAATGGCTGAAAGAGGGCAACCTTAATACTAATTTTTTTCACAATTGTGCCAACGGACGCAGGAACAAAAACTCTATCTAGAATATTAAGGCGTTTGATGGCTCGATGAAGTATACAAATTCTGAAATACAGATCGAGGCATTCAAATATTTCTCTGACTTTTATAAAGATGATATTGAGATTGACTCCCTAAATCAAACATGGTTTTTACAGCATTTACCAATTATGTTTGACCAGGCAGCAAATGAAATCTTGGAAGTAGAGATAACCAAGAAAGAGATTGAATCAGTTCTAAAGGATTTCGCCCAAGACAAAAGTCCTGGCGCGGACGGCTAGCCGGCCGAATTTTACTCACACTAATGGTGGATGAGATCCTCACGGTGGCCGAACAGATTAGAGTAATGGGTCTTGTTCCTGCTGATATGAATTCAACTTTTCTAACTATCATTGCAAAATCGTCTTCCCATGAACAGTTCTTAGACTATAGGCCTATTGCACTTTGTAATGTAATATACAAGCTAAATTCTAAAATAATCGCAAACAGAATCCGAGCAACCTTATCGTCTAGGATTTCAAAAGAGCAATTTGGATTTATGGGTGGAAGGTCCATACATGATGCAATTGCGATTTCTTAGGAGGCTCTTCATTCGATTCACGCAAACAAATCTGAGGCAATCATCATGAAGATTGATATTAAGAAGGCATTCGACTCTGCTGATTGGTCTTTTATTCGACTTATTCTCCTTAAGATCGGTTTCTCAATGAGGTCCCTCAGGTGGGTTATGGCCTGTATCACCTCTGTGCAATATGCAGTCCTCATAAATGGTATTCCAACTGCATTCTTTGGAGCTGAAAGGGGTCTGAGGCAGGGATGTTCATTATCCCCCCTCATTTTTATTCTAATCAGGGAATGCTTCAGCAATGTTATGAAGATGGCAGAGGAATGAAGCTACTTTAAAGGTCTACCTTTCTCCCCTTCGGTAACTGTCACGCACTCACTATTTGCTGATGATTTATTAGTATTCGGTATGCTCAACAGAAATCAGTGGTTTTACTTGCACTATATCCTCATCCGCTTTCGGCATGCCTCTGGGCTTTGCATCAACAATGACAAATCCCTTCTTATATACAACGAGGGTGACATGGAGGAAATAAAATTCACAACAGCTTTTATGGGAACAAAAAGTCGCCATATTTCTAAGGGACTCACATACCTAGGATTTAGACTAAAGGCATGCTCTTATACTACTGCTAACTGGATCTGGCTTGTCAAAAAATTCAGCGACAAGATAAACAAGTGGCAAAACAGAACACTTTCGATGGGAGGTAGATACATATTGATAATGGTTGTTCTGTCACAATATGTTGTCTAATGGTCGCACCTTTATTTCCTCCCAGCATACATAGTAAACAAAATCAATTCTATGATTGCAAACTTCCTATGGGGTTCATCTCTTGATCACACCAACATACATCTTTGCAAATTGAGCGAAATATCGGTTCCGAAAAGAAATGGAGGCTAGGGATTACTAAACATTAGATCTTTCGCCAATGCTTTATTGATAAAATCCCTTTTGCACGCTCTTAATTGTGATGGAAAATGGTCGAGCATCATAATAATTAAATACATACAGAGTGACCCATTAAAGCTTCTTTATTCGGGTGGATCTATCAAGGCGCGTCGGGCATCTACAATTTGGAACAGTTTTTGCAAGATCATGCCTTTGCTGAGTCAAAGACTTGCATGGAAATTTGGGAATGGGCGTAATATTTTCATTGGGATTGACAAGATATTTTCATCCTCTAAACAATATCAGATAGATGAACACTTATTACACAGATTACAGCAGACGGGCATATTTACTTTATCAGACCTTATCCTCTGCTGGTCCCTTGATGCTCCCATTTGGAAATCTGCTGACAGGCTAGGCATTTATGGAATTGATTTACTGGCATGGAACGAGTATAAAAAATTTCTACAAGGACTGGGACTATCGTATAACAGAAATGGTGACCAACTGACTTGGAACGAAAGAACATCTAGATCAGGCTTAATTGTGAAGGACATTTATGAAAATCTCATTCAGCCAAATCCTTCTACTGCACCGTCTCCCTTCTACTTTGTCTGGCACCTAAATATTCCAAACAAGATTATATTATTTATCTGGCTATTATGGAAAAATAAAATATTGACTTGGGATGTTTTATGTAGGTGAGGCTTTATGGGTCCTGGAAGATGCCCCTTATGTCGATTGTAGGAAGAAACCTCATCACATCTCTTTTTTACTTGCCCTTTCAGCCTTTCGATTTGGATGCATTTCTCAGGTGTTATTCACAATTCATCTTGGCAGCCTTCTGATTATATACAATCTATTACATCATGGGCTGGAGTCGCATATCCATTAAACACTACACCTTTCTATGTTATATGGGAAATCTGGATTGCCAAAAATCAATGTATTTTTGAAGATTCCCCTCTCATTCTGCCTTGATCATTAAGGATATCTCGACTTGGATCAATATAAATTCATGCATCGTCTCTAATATAAAAGATCTTTCTAGATGAATTAGACCTCATCAGATCATTCTCCCGGCATTATTTTTCGATGGTGCATGCATCAATGGAATATGCGGTTGCGGGGCTTGGATTCGTCTTCACAACAACGACCACTATCAAATCTATTGGAACGGGGGCTCTGGCTCAAAAAACAAGGCTGAAATTATGGCACTCTGGGGAGGTCTGTACATTGCATATAATCTAAAAATCTCAGACATCTATATATACGGAGACTCGAAGATTACTATAGATGGGATCAATGATCACTGTAATCTACAAATCCATCGCTGCCTAGGTTGGATTTAGAGAATTAGAAACATTCTACAGAAATTTCAGTCATATAGTATTGAACACATCTATAGAGATTTGAATACTAGAGCAGATAAGTTATCGAAGAAAGGACTAGACAGTCCTTCTAGAGAGTTTCATATTCATCTCTACAGGGGTTCCCTTTGCCCCGACACTCGGATACTCCCTATTCCTTAATAGATGACAGATGATGGGGACCTTCTTCTGAAAGCGAGCCTATTTTCCAATTTGTTTCTTCGATGTTGGGTGCAAGCGAGCCTTCTTCTACAAGCGAGGCTGCTGGTGGCTTCTTGGCATTGACTCTGTTCTTGGCATTACTTCATCAGACATGATTCATTCTGATTCTCGGTTTTTCCTCCATTTAGGCGTCTCAGAGATCAGTCTCAGAGATCACTCAGTATTTGAGTTTGAGTTGTTTCTTGTATTGTGAGGCATTGAATTCCAGTAAAATCGGAGGCCATTATGGGATTTTCTATTCATGGACTGTTATGGTAAATGCTTAGAGAATGCTTAGAGGATTGTGTTTCCAATTGTTGGATTCTTCAGGACTAAAATTGGGTGTAATTTCTTATGATGTAATCACTCGTATTTGATTGAATATCAACTATAATACTACAACTTTTTTTTCTTGAAAAAATAAATGTAACGTGTGCATATCTTTATATATACATGGTGGCACGTTATGGCGTTATGGATAGCTAGTTTTCTTGAATGGTTATGCTTATGTAGGTGTGGTCGGCACTTTTCATAAAAAATTTATTAACCAAATAAAAGTATAGGCCGACGGTCTTGACTTTCTAGAACATTTTTTCGTTGTTATAATATTTTCTAGTATCATCATATATTGTTGAAATATCTAACAACAAATGTCTTTTTTTTCAATGTATTTTTTAATAAAAATATTTCTTATTTTTAATAGATATTTTCATTTTTACTAAATATATTTTTTAATATTTATAAAATATTTTCTCTTTAAATCCATTTGAGATATATTTGTAGGGGATTTTGTATCTTCGAGTCGAAATAAGTACTATGAGTAAGATTGTTTAACTACAAATTGGCGTCAAGGTGCAAATAGGGTGATCTTTTCACTATGAGTCAGTTATTAATGAACACTATGATATGAGTCACTTATTAATGAACATTATGATGTTTTGAATGAGATTTATTAGTTTGTTGATGAGAGCAATGGTGAACGAAGGATACAAAGTGCTTTTGGAATATAAAAACTCTTTTTGGACTGAAGTATTTTGATATTTGCACTCAAATAAAAAATAAAACCTTTCTATTTGATCATTAGCCTTTAGGTTGGATATGGCCTTCACGATTTCTCTTTGGAAAATAGCAATGGTTCTAGGACACTAGACTATAGTCAAAAAGGAAAATACATACCTTAAGTAGGAAAATGAAAATTCTAGTATTCCAATACTATGAACAATATCTTTTACCATGAAAAATGCCCTTACCACGACAAATGCCCTTTGTTGGGTGTTTCACCTATAAGCGATATCACAATCACCATTAGGTGTTTGCAGGTAAAAGGCATGGTTCTAGGGGGGCTCTACGCCCATGAGATGAAAGCATGTATTAATCCTTAAAATCAAGTTTTTAGTGTAAAAGAGCTTATTTTCAAACATGTGACGAGTAATGTAGTATGTTAATTGTTGCAAAAAAATTTCTAGTGAAACAAAAAAGATGCACTCAAAAACACACACACTAACATAATTTTTTTACACTCAAAGCCAAACTAGGGGAACCCAAAATATTTTTCAATATATTATTCTTTACATTATTATGATATAATATGTATATCCCACAAAATTCACAAACTACCAATCCATTTACTTTCTATTAGAATACAACCATATTTACTTAATCAAATCTAAAAATATATGGGCTAAACCACCAATATCCATCACAAAGCTACTAAATGAAAAAGCTCATCGCATGCAAAAAGCTACCAAAAGTGGACATAAGAAGCCACCCAAAAAGTAACATGAAAATTTTGGAGGCACTACTCCGAAACATCCATGAAGGGGGGATTTTTCCCCTTATGACTTTTTACGTCAATTCATTATGAATTATGAAGAGCTAACTAAAGCCTTTACTTGAATTTTAAAAAAGGGCATCTCTTTTGAATGAGATGAAACTACTCAAAAGGATTTCGGATTATCATCGATATTACTTTTTGTATTTAGCTGCATCTGATATTACCATTGGCATGGTTTTAGTGGAGGAGGAGTACTGAATGATGAACATGTGATCTATTATTTAAGTAGAAATCTTATGAAAACTGAAATAAAATATGCACATGTGGGGAAATTGTCCTTAGCAGCTGTGTAACCTATACACATATTCCGTCACTAATTTTTTTTTCATAAAACAACAATGATCTCATATTGCAACAGTACGGCTAATATTCTTATGACACAATTACTTGGGGGAAAATATATTAAATGGATAGTTATCTTGCAGGAATTTGATTTAGAATTTATGAAATCTATTTTGAAGAAGTCATTGGTGTTTGTTGAATCGATATGTGACTTTCCCTATTCAAAAAATTAAACCATGACAAATGATAATCTTTAAGATGAATCTCTCTTTCTAATCAGTACATTCGACGTTTGGTGTGGACATATTATTGTTTATCTCCAAAATTAAACTTTTGAGCCTGAACTATCTCGAAGTGATCGTCATTGTATTCAGTATCAATCTTAGAAATACAATATTGTTGGCGATAAACTTTATTGTCGTGGTGCGGACTCTATTTTTAGAGGTTGTTTGAACTATGATGAAGCTGAAAAAGCCTCAAATTATTGTCATTGTGGAGCATGTGGCGGTCATATGTCTGGGTTTTCCACTGCAAAATTAATATTATGTGCTAGGTAGTTCTGGCCTTCCATGTTCAATGATTGTATAAGTGCATTCCAAAAGAGTCATAATTGTCAATTCTATCATGAAAAAATGCGTGCATCTCCTCCTCCTGTTCACCCAATCATCGTTGTAGGTCCTTTTGCAAAATGGGACATTGATTTCATTACATGTAACCCTCACATGGCTAGGAGGCATAGGTATATTATCCTAGTTGTGTATTATTTTACATAATGGTCTGAGGAGATACATACTTATAAGGATGATGGTAAAACCACTTCTCTTTTCATATTCAATCATGTAATTTCTAGGTTTTGTGATCCATAAACCATCATCACGGCACATGGAAGCAATTTTCAAAACTTTATGATGACTAAACTGTTGAAAAGTGTAACTAGGTTCAGTCTTCCTAATGACCTGTAATTATTATTTTATGTAAAGAAGAGACAAAATAAAAACAAAATTTATTTATTGTATTACTTGCATCATGGGTCTCACGAGAAAGGATTTTATTTATATGTCAAATACTTCTTCTTGATGTCTTTAGGATTTTTTCATATTGTCATAAAGATAATTGGAGTCATGGAAATGAAGTAATGTTACACTTAAAAATGTATAGACATCCCTCCAAAGACAAGCATTGATCTCCTTCTAACGTCAGCCACAAAGATGCACAACAGATCTTCATGTCAGTTCACTTGCAAAGGTCAGCTAATATTGATGGATCTACTACTATATATATATAGCTAAGGTTACCATAGAGAGAAATATTTCAAATATCTTCTCTGAGCTTCTCGGTGGTACATATATAAGTTTTTCGGATGAAAATTAGAGATCGGTGACAAAGACAGAGCCTTGCATGGATAGTAGAGGAAGAATGGTTCAAATGTATCTTATTTTTTGGATCAGGAGATTAGAAAGTATAGTTTGGAATAGTGGTGTTTCAGATGGAATTTGTGAAAGGACAATGAGGAAGAAAAGGAGACAACGAGGCCATACCACTTAGGTGAGCTCGTATAACTGTATTTGGATATCTCTATTACTATCAATGCTATGACAGTTTCAGATCACCTCAAAAGGTCTCCCTGTTTTGGACAACATGATGACAAGGTCGATGGGAATCATATCCCTCTAAAAGTCTTAACTTGCAATGACATAACAATAGTGATCATAGGTGCATAAATCTCAACGTATATGAGTGATATCGGTATGATGGAAATGGTATTTTTGTGCAGAATTCTTAGTGATAAATATCGTTGTGTCAAATCAGTAATGGAGATCTCAATGTTAGAGCAGTGGTGAAGATCTCGATGTCAAGGCAAAGATGAATATCTCGAAGGAAGAGGACTCAAGAATATGACTGTCAAGGACAACATGTGTCTTAGTCTTAGAGTGGATAATAGGTCAAGGGTCATTGTCTTGGTATTCCAATTGGAATCTCTATGAGAAGAATTTGATGTGGGTTTTCCTCTCAAGAAGTGAGAGGTTTCATCCCTCGCTTGCGAGACTAACTATTGTGTCTCTTATGTATTTCATAATTTAATTGATGAAGAACATAATAATATAATGAAGATAAGATCTAAGAGAAGGAAGCATGAATTAAATCAAAAGTAATTATCAAGAAAAGAAATTTTAATAAAAGCTCTAATTTCTCAACATTGTATCAAAGCTACAGTGCTAAAGTCAAAGGAATGGCATCTGAGAGTTATTTAAGGATAAATTAGCATTTTGGAATCTATCTATGGAAGCATCTCGGTTAAGGCAACACTTGATCTAGGTGAAAGCACAAATATTGGATTGCAGTTTGGAACACATAAGGTATGATTTCATCACAATGACCTCTCCTCACTGTCTCAGCACTATATCTCAGTACTACTTCAGGTTCAATATTTTCTATAATAACACTGCCGAAATTACACACTTTGGTGTTATATGTTAATACCATCATAATTTAGTGCTCCTCTATTAAATATGAGTGATATGAAAACACTATAATCTCAACATTCTCTCAAGGAAATGAAATTAATATAGTCTCGGTAAAGATACAAATTTAGTAAGACCTTGGATCGTGACAAAGATAAGATAGATCTTAGTGCTAAAATCAAATGCAGTAGGCATAGTCACATTATATCAAAAGCAAATTAAATAATCTACATTGAAGTAGAAGTGTCGACCTCAAGAAGAAGTCTTTCGGTCATCAGTAAAATCAAGGTAGCTAGAAGTCTTCACCAGCAAATAGACTCATTTACTAAAAGTATGAAAAGATGCTTCCCAACTAAAATTACCCCCAATTGGTTGTTGGACCAAGTAGGAACCAATTTCTAGGGTTCAACATCCACAAAACCAATCACCTCCATCCAATGGAAAAAATAACCTTCTTGTGCATCCATTTTGCCATATGACCCACAATCTTCTCTTCAGGATAGAGATAAATTCAAATATCCTACTAATATAAAGTTATCCTTATTTGTGAAATCACATTCCAATAGATATGACCAAAATTTGAGTATGTTGTCATAGGATCCATAACAGTTGACAAGAGAGAGTTTCATCACTAGGGAAAAACTAAATCCTTTAATTAAAATTCCAAACTCACAGGAAAAGCAATAAAAAGGAGCAAGCGAGTGGGTCTAGCTCAATAATAGACCACCTGAATTCCCACTAGCATCAATAGAAAAAAAAATCCCTCCCCGCCAACAGGTTGGATAAAAATTTGACATCTTTCATGCCTACACACATAGTCTCTTGCAAGAAAATTACATTTTCATTATCAACAGAGATGATAAAATTGGGAGCATTCCTCTTAGAGGATATCCTCCAATCCCTTGATATGAATGATGTATGTTAGTAATTCTATGCTAATTATGCGTTCATATTTTGAAAACAATGAATTATATGTGTTTAAGGGTTCAAGTTCTCCTGCAAGTGATTGAGTCTCATGAGTGATTTTTATTTTATTTTTATGAAAAATTTAACATAAAATAAAGATTGAAAAACAACAAATAAAAGTACAATACATCATGATACAACACATGGATTTTATGAAGGATTTAACCCCTCCTAAGCTACATCTCCTTGATCCAGCTTCCATGGCTTGGGCCTATATATTATGCTCAAATTTACAAAATGATATATTTACAATTCTTTTTTTCTCCTAAAACCTGCACCAATGAGTTCATATTTATGAAAAATGGTCATCTAGCCTCTTTTTTCTCATGATTTGGTCGAAAAATCCAAAAGTTATGACCTCCAACATTTTATCCACAATTTTCTACCTACATTTAGCTAACTGGAGCTAAATCGAGCTAGTTGGCGCCAAAATGGAAGTTCCGCTGGAATTGGTGGACCACCAAACTAATACGCATTAATTAAATTAACCCACATTAAGGTTAATTAATCACGTTTAGTGCTTAATCCGTGCTTATGGAGAGCTATGGATTATCTTTAACTAATGAGGATTAGAGGTAATAAATTTCGGATTAATGTGTTAACCTCTGTGCTTAAGGATTAGCGCTTAGCACTTTTCTAGTGGTGTTGAGGTTGAGGTCATGTGCATTGGGGGCTGGTCCCCTCTCCCAACATTGAAAAACTTAATACACATTAAATATACACGAATAAATTATATGGTAAGAAACAACATGTAGGAGCAGTGGTTAAGTGCTTGGCTTTGGCATGGGAGGTCGCGAGGTCGAACCTCGATGCCTCCATCTGGTCTTCAGCCAATAATTTTTCTCCGCCATAAGGGGGAAACATGGAGGCCCTAGGCTCGGCCATGTGCCTCCTCCTCATTGGCCCAAAATTCAACCACTAAAAACCTTTCAACACACCATAATTTTGAACCAACCAGATGTTGCCACTTGGCAGTGTTCAGGAGTTCATAAATTTTTCTCAAAATTTAAAGTTACAGGATTGGGTTGAAACTAGGATGGTTGCGTATGTCTCTTCTTCCTGATTTAAGCGTTGTGAACGATTTGAAAAACTGATGTCGTATGAGGTAGATATCATGTTCTGATTGAAATCCGAAAGAGGTAAAATTTGCGACAGGGTTGACTGGGATGCCCAGTCAACATGGTGGATGTATAGTCAACAAAAATGAATATTTCGAAGAATATTCCTTTTCTCCAGGCCAATAAATGGAGGACAAGTGACACCATTTTATTTTTTGGATGGGTAGTACTTTTTGGTTGAAGGGCCAATCAAGGGGTGACACGTGGCCAGCCCTGAGGCTGCTACGTGTCCCTCAAATGGCATATTAAAATTTTTGGTAGAGGTCCATAGGGCTCAACCCCATGACCTCTGGTAGACCATGCAGACGCCTTAGCCACCCACTCTACATGTTGTTAATTAACTATCATAGGCATCGACTTATTGTTAAAGTTGAATGGAATTCACATTGTGGATTGGGGACTACCGACGGTCCCAACCCGCTAGTAGTCCCCACGGGGGTCACATAAAACCTTGCAATGTTAACGTTAAACTATAACCTCTAACAAATAAACATCCCCTAGCAGCTTGTGACGTGTCACATGCAACGGTCACAGTTAGTGTTTCCGCGCAGTCTCCACTAACCATATCTTTTAACCTAGAGTTTAAAACCTTATCTCGTGGTTTATGCCTTAGTTCCGCTGACAACGTGATTTTTAAGCCATGGTTTGGGTTGGCATGTGGCCACCCAACCACTAACCTTAAATTTCATGGTTAGTTCTGGCGAGAATTATGGAGCGTGCCTAAATTTGGGCACACTTGGCTATTTTGACTCCAGTTAAGTGGAGTCCTGCAAATTTAGTAGGAGACTCAATTTTCACCCATTGAGGGTGAATTAAGAGTCATTCTTAGCTAATTGGAACATTCTGGAGCCATTGGTGTAGAAAAAACAACCATTAGAGGCCTATAAATATATGTATTTGCAAAATTTTGAGCATAATGAAAGATAGACATGCCATTGGGAGTTGGACCAACAGATGTAGCCTAGGAGGGGTGAACTACTTCAACATTCCTACTATGTAAATGTTATGTGGTGACTTATTTATCTATTTTTCACTGCTTATTTCATGCTTCTAATTCACTAAAATCACCTACAACTCATGGTTAAAATCCTCAATACCTAAGAAAACTAATGAGACAAGTATGCACATGTTTATAAACTGAAAAGACACTTAGCACAACAAAACTAATGCAGTACTTTCAAATCAGATTGGTATCAGAGCTAGAGTTTATTCTTTGGTGTTTTTTTGTGCAAAGAATTGTTTAACTGTTTGCAAGTTTTTATATGCTTACTAGGCTTAAGCTCAAAAGAGGAGAAAGAAAATAGGTGGGAGAAAAATCATCTCAAGAAGAGCCAAAGAAAAGGAGAGAAATATTGCCATAATATCCACCACCTAGTTCACCTCCTAAGGAAGCAGAAGCTACGTTAAGTATGCCTCATGAGAAAGGAGAAATCCATGAATAAGTTGGTCCCAAAGAGGAAGAAAGAGTGTTCAGGAAATCATTCCTTGATAGGACTGAGATGGTTAGAATTATTTATGAATAAAGGAATGAAAGACTGGAAGGAGAAGGATTCAAACATCACAAGGAAGGACATGGATCTTTAGGATGTCACAATGATGAAGATAAGTCAAAGAATGGAAATGGATGAAATGGAGGCAATGGAGAGCCATCATCCTCACCCTCATCATCATCATCCTCTACTTCTACTTCAATACATCAGCCACACAAGTCAAAGAAAACTGGTAAAAGTCCTTTTCTAAAACTTGATATTAAGTTTGAATTGCCAATGTTTAATGGTGAAGTCAATGCAGAAAAGCATGATAATTGGATTAGGAAATTGGAGGTCTATTTGAGAATCTAGAACCTTCAAGATGATGATACCAAAATCCAATTAGCTTCATTGAGAATGGAAGGTGCAGCACTTGTTTGCTAGGAAGCCAAGACAAAGGAGGAGATCAAGAATCATGGTAAGATTATTATTTCACGGACTGATTTCATTACTACTATAAAACAACAGTTTTGTCCATTAGCTCATATGAATAAATCCTTAATGAACTGGCAAAACTTTAGGCAATTAAAGGGACACAATGTGTAAGAATTCACCCAAGAATTTAGGAGAAGAGCTCTCTTATTAGGGGTAGATTTGCAGAGCCAAGATACTTTGCTCGAGTACATAGGAGGCTTACATAGCTACCTAAAAAATATAATTCTCATGTTTAACCCCACCAGTCTAGATGAGGTATGGGTTCAGGCCACACATCTAGAAGCTAGAGGGAAGAAAATATCTGAAGAGGGTTGAAAGAAAAATTTTAAGGGTAAAAAAAAAGAGAGAAGACCTCAAAAGGTAAAAGAAAAAATAATGCATCTATTAAGAAAGAGGGAGAAAAAGTGGTTTGTAAAAATTATTCAAAATAATTCCATGATGAAACTCATTGTTGGAAATTACATCTTGAAATGAGGCCCAAGAAATACAATAACAAAGGGAAATAAAAAACTGCAACTACAACTCAACATGATTTAAGAGATGATTCAGGTGATAAATCTAAGATTATATCCATGGGATTGAAGAACATGAAGTGAAAAGTAATTTAAACTAAACCCAATACTAGTATGTAAAACTTTCACATACATGCTCCAAATGAGGAAGAAAGAATTGAAATGTTTCATGTGAGGGTCATATCCAAACATACCAAGATTGACACATTGTTTGACAGTGGGTCACAAGCAAACTTAATCTTTGACGACTTGGTCAAGAAACTTAACCTTGAGACCATAAATATCCAAAACCATATCCATTGGGTTGGATTTGTAAGGATACAAATTTACAAGTTTCAAAGAAATGCATATTGTGGTTTGCAATCATTGCAAATTTTGTTGACACAGTTGAATTAGATGTGGTTCCGCTTGACATAACAAGTATTATGTTGGGGAGTCCTTACTTGTATGACATGAAAGTGATCTTCCATTTCCATGAGAACAAATATCATTTATTCAAATATGGCAAGGAGTACATTGTAAGAGCACATCGCAAGAAGACAAACATTGCTATGGTAAATGCTAGACAGGTAAAGAGGCTGGTGAATTCAAGTAAGAATTTTGTTCTTCTTATGATTAACCCTAAAGCTGATGTTAAACATGAATCATTTGAGGGATGTGATCCTAATTTGAAATCATATTTATATGATTTAGTTAATGCACATCATGAGATGTTTCATGAGCCAACATGATTACATCCAAAAAGAGAGATTCAACATAACATTTAATTGTAGGAAGATTTTCCTCTTCCAAATATCGGTATGTATCACATGTCAATAATGGAGAATGATGAAATAAAGAGGAAAATCAAAGAGATGTTGGAAAAATGAATCATAAGGCCAAGCACCTCGCCATGCGGTTTACCCATAGTCCTGATACCAAAGAAAGACGGGACATGGCGCATGTGTGTAGACTTCATAGCTTTGAACAATATTACGGTAAAGAGTCGTTACCCACTCCCAAGGATAGATGATTTTATTGATCAGTTGAAAGAAGAAATTTTTTTCACTAAGTTATATTTACGAATTGGATATCATCAAGTAAGAATTGGAGAAAGTGTCATGTGGAAAAATGCATTAAAAACCAAAAAAGGACTCTTTGAGTGGTTAGTTATGCCATTTGGTTTGTGTAATGCACCAAAAAATTTCATGCATGTTATGGATAGTGTTTTGCATCCATTCCTTGATGACTTTGTGATTGTGTACTTAGATGACATATTGATTTTCAACAAAACAAGAGAAGAGCCTGTCTCACATGTGAATAGAGTGCTTGATATTTTGAAGAAAGAGAAATTGTTTCCTAAGATGTAAAAGTGTGAGTTTTGAAAGACTTCTTTGGTTTATTTGGGACATATTGTAGGAGGAGGAGAGTTGAGAATTGATCCTTCTAAAGTGGAAAACATTGTGAATTGACCCACACCAAAAACAGTAACCGAGGTAAGAAGTTTCTTAGGTCCAGTTCAGTATTAGAGAAAGCTTATTGCTAACTTTTATACTAGTGTAGCTTCTATGCATGCAGTGATAAGTGTGAAGAAAGGCTTCCAATGGGGAGGAAAAAAACAACATGCTTTCGAAGCTTTAAAAGACAAGATCAGTTCAGCTTCAGTCCTTGCGTTACCAAATTTGAGACAACCATTCGATATTCAAACTGATGTTAGTGATTATGCCATGGGCACAGTACTTTTGTAGCATGGTAAGCCTATCACATTTCATTCTGAAAAATTTAATGGTGCTGTGAAAAATTATCCTACATATGACAAAGAAATATATGCATTGGTACAATGTTTCAATAAGTGGAAACACTACTTGATGGGTAAAGAGACTATTGTGCATACCGATCACCAACTATTATAGTACTTGCAGTCGCAAACAAAATTGCAAAAATATAGACATTTCAAGTGGATGGGATTTCTTCAGCAGTTTCACTTGGTTATAAGGTACAAGAAAGTTATTTTCAATAAATTTGCTGATATGCTTTCAAGACCAATCATTAGTGCATCTACGTTACTAAAAAATGATTCTATTGTATATGAGAGTTACATAGAACAATATACAAATGATGTTGATTTTCAAGATGTGTATGCTAGTTTGAGTGAAGGGAATCAAGTTGAAGAAAAATATTATCAAATGCATAAAAATTTGTTGTTTCATTTGGGCAAGTTTTGTATACCACAAGGAGAGAGGCTAAGTGTCATGAGAGAAGATCATTCATTTATATTTGCTGGACACTTTGGCATAAGAAAAATAGTGGCACATCTATAGAGGTATTGTTATTGGCCCCGCATGATAGATAGTGTGTCACGTTTTATAAGAGGTTGTTCTATGTGTGAAACAAGTAATCCTAGTAATAGGAAGCTTGGGTTTTACACACTACTACCGGTACCATCAAGGCCATGGGAGAGTGTGTCCATATACTTTGTTGGAGGTCTACCTATGTCAAGAAAACAACATGATTATCTTTATCTAGTTGTGGATAGATTCAGTAAAATGTGTATACTTATGCCATGTAAGAAAACCATTAATGTTGAACAAACTGTTGAACTTTATTTTCAACATGTTTGGGTTCATTTTTTATTGGCAACTTCTATTGTTAGTGACAGGGATTCTAGTTTCATTGGGAATTTTTGGTTAAATCTATGGAGTATGATGGACACAAATTTGAAAAAGAGTACTCCTTTTCATCCACAAACTAATGGAGAAGCCAAGGTGGTGAATAGAACCGTTGTGCATCATTTGAGAGGATATTGCATCAAAAATCCTAAGTTGTGGGATGAGCTTCCCAATGGGGAGGAGTGATCAGGAGTTCATAAATTTTGGTCAAAATTGAAAGTTATAGGATGGGGTTGAAACCAAGATGGTTTTGTATATATTGTCTTCCTGATTCCGGCACTGGAAACTGTTCAAAAATCCTATGTCGTATGAGGGAGATATCGCATTCTGATAGAAATCCCAAATAGGTAAAATTTACGACAGGGTTGACTGGGATGCCTAGTTAGCATGTTGGATGTAAAGTGAGCAAAAAGGAATATTCCTTTTCTCCGAGCCAATCAATGAAGTCAAGTGGCACCATTTTATTTGTTCGATGGGTTGTACGTTTTTGTTGAAGGGCCAATCAAGGGGTGACACGTGTCCAACCCTGAGGCCACCACGTGTCCCCCAAATGGCATATTAAAATTTTTGGTAGAGGTCCGCAAGGCTCAACCCCGCGATCTCTGATATACCATGCGCACAAATTAACCACACGCTCTTCAAATGTTTACTTAACTATCATAGGCATTGATTAATTGTTAAAGTTGAATGGAATTCGCATTGTGGGTTGGGGACCGGCGGCTGTCCCAACCCGCCGGCGATCACATAAAATCTTGCAACGTTAACGTTAAACTGTAACCTCTGAAAGATAAACATCTGCCAATAGCTTGCGACGTGTCACATGAAATGGTCACAGTTAGTGTTTCGGCGCGGTCTCCGCTAGCCATATATTTTAACCCAGAGTTTAAAACCTTATCCCGTGGTTTATGCCTTAGTTCCACTGACAATGCTATTTATAAGTCGTGGATTGGGTTGGCATGTGGCCACCCAACCGCTAACCTTAAATTTTATGGTTAGTTCTGGAGGGAATTATGGAGGGCACCTAAATTTGGGTGGAGTTGGCTATTTTGACTCCAGTTAAGTGGAGTCCTCCACATTTAGTGATTTTTCCTAGGTGTAACTGGGCAAATGAGTAGGAGACTCAATTTTTGCCCATTAAAGGTGAATGAAGAGTCATTCTTAGCTAATTAGAGCATTCTTGAGCCATTGGTGAAGAAAAGACAACCATTAGAGGCCTGTAAATACATGTATTTGCAAAATTTTGAGCATAATGAAAGATGGACATGCCATTGGGAGCTGGACCAACAGATGTAGCCCAGGAGGGATGAACTACTTGATCATGCCTACTATGTAAATGCTATGTGGTGACTTATTTATCTATTACTTGTACTTATTTCATGCTTCTAAATCAATAAAATCATGTACAATTCATGGTTAAAATCCTCAATACCTAAGCAAGCTAATGAGACAAGTATGTACATGTTTATAAACTGCAAATACACTTAGCACAACAAAACTAATACAGTCCTTTCAGATCAGGTAGAATTCCATTATTTGGTGGAAACTTGACCAAACTTTACCTTGCCTAGTCAACATGCCATGTCAAAAGTATGGATCGTTGACTGGCCTCCTTGTCATCATTTTTTTGCATGTTTAGAAAAGCGAAGATAACTCATTTCTGGGAGCATACAGAGTCCATTTCATGAAAAATGAGTTGCGCCAAATCCAGAACGATGAGCACTACATGGTTTTTTAGGTTTTACGTCATTATGAGAATTTGTATTTTTTAGCATAATTCTGAGCCGTTTATCATCCCTTGACATTCAGGGACAAGATCTCATTAGGTAAACTTTGGAGCAATAAAATATGCTCTAAGGGCCCTAAAAAAGGGTTAGGAGTACATATTTACCTGCCAGAGTAGACCATATATTTTTTCTTTGGACCCCTTCCCCTAATTCTCATAGGAATGGAGGTTCGATAGAGCCCTTCCATACGAATTATTTCAAAATCATAGGGTTTTAAATTTTAAGAAACGACCCCCAAGCTGTTAGCTTCCACATAAGAGAGTAAAGTTATAAAATACCCACTAGACAAATAAGACTAAGAGAAATGTAGAAATTCCTTGTAGATTCAAACTACTAATGTAATTTACTAAAATAATAGACTTGAATCTACTCTACTCATCTGCAGAAAGAAATTTATGATTGAGAAGAAATATAAAATACATGCGACATGAATTAATTAACACACCTAACATGAGGATATATCTAGGGGAAAGCCAATGCTAAATTCCCATTCCTATCTGTATTTCATTAATTAAGAAATAGAGAGGAAATAGAATGCTTGTTCGAGATTGAATAATCTCCGTATAAGTACAATCTATCTCACTACCTCACATTATGGGATTTTTGAGGTCTAAAATGGGCCTCATAAGGAAATCATAAAATACTAGTGGAAATAATAAAACAACATTAGATTACATCATCAAATTTTAGAGGAAAAATATAAAAAATATTTTCAACAAAATTATTTTATGACATCTCTATTTCGGTTTACTCTAAAATTTTGAGAGGAAGCTTAGGTTATTTGCATGCAAAATTTGACTCTCTTTCTAGGTACCAATGTTGCATACATTTGATGGGCCAGAGTGCTACACAAATGAGAAATACATGAAAATGTGATTGCAATCACATTTTTTCATGTATTTCTCACTTTTTGTATAGTAGGGTTTATCAAAAGTCTGCAACATGGGTACTCCTTGGATGAGGAATTAAATTTTGCATCCAACAAGTACCCCCACTCGAAATTTGAGTAAAATCTCTTAGGGGTGTTGTGGCTAGAAACAACTCCCTTTTTTATTTAGTATTAGTAATAATACTAAATAAATGGGGACCCTTAGTTTAAAAATCCAAAAATTTATTGGTGTTTGTTTTCATTTTCAATAAAACTCACTATCATTAACATAAGGAAATTTATTTGGAAAAGATTTAAATAAACTTAAGTTTATGATAGATTAGAATAAAACCTTTCTTTGAATTTCACATCCATCGCACGCGATCTAAAAAATTATGTAGAAAATATCTATCGCATATCGCAGAAAATGCATTAACAGATATTTTTCATATGTTATATTTTGCGATATTGCGATTTCGCGATATTGCGATGTCACGATGTTACTAATAGCGATTTGCGAAAGTTGCGATATTGCGATGATACGAAATTCGCGATTTGCGATGATTTCAATTTGCAAAAGCTGCGATTTGCGATACTGTGATTTGCGATACTGCGATTTTGCGATATTGCGAAGCAAATCACAGATCACATTATCGTAGATTCTTGAAAGCTCGTTATGCGAAGTAAATCTTTCCGCAAATCGAGACCCGTTATGCGCCTTAATGTCAAGTTAATGAATAAATTGTCAATTATTAATGAAAAAGGATTTTGTTTTGATCGAAGGGTTATTTCATGATTGATTAATATATTTCATACGTCTTCAGCATTTAAAACTATCCCGTCACCTTTCTCATGTCATTATTCTCACTTAATTTGTAAAACTGCAGGCGCGAAGAACATGAGACTATACAAGGCAATTTTCAGAGCATTATGGGAAAGAAAGAGAAAGCTCCGAGTTCTGGAAAGAAAGAGAAAGCTCTGAGTTCTAAAAATAAAGAGATGGCTTCCTTATACGCAGACACTGCTTGCAACAAGGACGCTGGTATCACCACCTGGGAGGGTATGTTTAATTTGCTTGAAGAAGAAAACCCAAGAGTAATGGACATTGCGGCTACTGCGGGTTCAAGTAATTCCTCTGAAGCATCTCCTATAGAGCTGTCTTGTTCATTTTTGCACCGGATATCTGCAAGACCTAGAATTCTTCCATATATAGATATGGTCAAATGGGTGCTGGATAGCACCGATATTACAGACAGACAATTCAAAACTCTAGGTCAAGAGCTCATCGGGTCATTCACTCCAGAAGATTTGAGGCTTATGTATCATTTGCCGGAGCCTCAGGCAACTTACAACAAACAATTTATGGAGAAATTTGCCAAGGAAAATGCCAATTTGGTAGAATGCACTAAAGAATGGACCAGAAGAGATGAACCACTGAAGAAAGATAAACACGGTATGTACAGTACCGGTTCACTCACCTCTCCATATTGTTTTGCTGCTGCTATGTTATGCAGGCTTTTTGGAAAGCCTGACATTAATAAGATTTTTCCTGAATGGCTTCCCTTGTTGAATGCTACTGCTAACGCCACCATTGTAGACTGGGCCAAAATATTGTCTGATAATTTAGCCATAGCTATTTTCAATTACCGATCTAAAAGGACTATGTATCAGAGGATTTATCCTCCTTTTTATCTATCTACCTATGTTATGGATTCAATCTGCTTTGTTTCTAAGTTCCTTTTAATGGGTTGGCAATGGACAATTCAGGATCCCTTGCCCATTCATGTCTATCACAAAGAGTTGTGGGAATCAAAATTCATTCCTCATTTTTATAAAATTTTCCATGGCATAATGTTGCCTCTGTACAGAGTGTTGTATAATAAGGATGCCCCAAGGTTGTCCCCTGAAGCAGAAGTAGACATTCTCCCTGTCGCAAGATGGTTTGGAGAAGAATTGTTTACTTATGTGAGGGTTTTTGGAAGCTTTGCTTCTCCTCATGTTTTTCCCTTATATGTTCCGGATAAACTCATAGCTCGGGAAATTGCATATCAAACCTGTGGAGATGGAGGTTTGACAAAAGAATTAAAGGATAAAAAGAAAGCCATTTGGCCACAATTTCCTGTGTCCTGCGGAGCATTTTCATTATTTGATGTTGGTCACGCATTTAAGGAAGTAAGAAATGTTACATGTTTAAAATTGTTTAAGTTTCCGAGAAGGCTATTTGATCCATATGGTATTGTCAAGAATTTCACCACTGTTGTCAAAGTAAGAGTATTTTCTGGAGAAGAAGATCTTTTTGATGATATGTTTCAAGAAAAATGTTCATTTAAAGACATTTTGAATTTAGCTCAAACATGGTTCTCCCCAGAAGAATTTCAAGAGTTTAAAATATACAGAGAAAGAAGATTGACTACTATTCCTTTGGATAATTTTCACTTGGAACCCGCAAGGGAACCAACTCCTAGTGTCAGTCTCAGTGGCAGCTCAGATTCAGAAAGATCTAAGTCAAAGTCTGACAAAGAAATTTCTGAACATTCTAAAAAATCTAATCAGGATAAAAGTGAAGGTTCAGTCAAGGATACAGCTCAATCAAAAGAGCTGTCACAACAACAGACTTCAACTACTCCACAGTTGAATCTTCCACCTCTTAATGTACAACAACCATCCATCAGCACTCAGTTAGATAAAGAATGGGAATCATTTAATGATTTGATTAATGTTGAAGGACATAACATACAAACTCCTGTACAGACAGAAAAAGGTTTGGTTACATAAATAAGTGGCAATGTCACAGAAAAAGAACATATACCCATTACTCCCTCTGCCGAGCTTGTACTTAAAATAGAGGAAATTCCTCCTCTGGATATATTCTACAGCCCGCAACATAAAGCAGTAGTAAGGAAGCAAAGAAAGAAGAGAAAATTAGAAAGTGCGCTCTCTACTGATGCAGAACAATTGGATGTTTTATGGAAAGATCCTACTACAGATCCCACTGAAAATCTTACTAAATTATCTCAGATAACAGGAGCTTATGCCTCCGCGACTATTGACAAAGCATCTGAGGTAAGGCTGTTATTAAATGAAAAAGAGGATCAAATACAAGTTCTGCAACAACAATTGCAACAAGCACATGCCAACAGTGAAGCACAGGTAAAATTTGAAAAGTTACAGCAAGAGTTTCAGCAAATGCAGATCGGGTATCAGAAAAGCTTGGCCGAAAAAGAGAAACAAATACAGATTATGCAAGAAATGCATAAAGACGACCCCAAGCTTACAAATTTTATCTCAGAGTCTATTTCTTTGAATAATCAACTGCTGCAACAACAAGATATATTATGCCAAAATATTTCACAGTGGAACTCTTTTTGTCAAGAAAGTGATAAAATCACTAATCATGTCGTAGAATTATGACATGATTATGATTTAACTAATGAAAGAGTTACTAATTATTTGGCATGGAAAAAGACAGAGGAAGGAAAAAGAGTAGGAGCACCAATTATCAATGACATCCATAAAGAAATACTCTTCAATAAATGGGATGCACAGATCAGAGAGGCAGAAAAAGCAGCAGAGGAAGCAGCTACAGCGGCGAGCAACATTACTGATTGTGTAAATGAGAATTTTCACAAGGTTAATTTAATTTCAGAAACCATTCCGGGATACATACCACGAGCATAGAAATTGCAAACAGAGCGGAAACATAAAGCGGAGAGAAGGCAAAATCAATTCAATAATTGACAAAATTAAACTGGGATTCTTACTGGACCTGTCTAATAAAACCACAGAGTCAATGCAGTACTCTTAATTGCATCATTAATTCTGCTGAGAAGATCACGCCAACACTTGCTGACTCCGTCTTTTCGGGACAATTAAAATCTGAAGTCGGCCAGCCCCCTCTTCTCAAATCAATGATGGATGCTTGCAAATTCAAAGACCAAATTCACAAGTAGTTAGTTGTTAATTTTAGTTTTAGATTTAGTGTTAGTTT